>OY821517.1:345892878-346477878 GCA_963682025.1 Cordilura impudica
CTCCATAGCTGACATCTAAAGCATTGAATCTCTCTTCCCTTCGATCTTGGAGACTCCCATTTAACCATTGTAATTTATTTATGTCATTTACATACCCCGTGCCAAAGTTACAATAAACAAGCCGGTGTCAAAACTATTTTTAGTGGAAAACTTTGTAACTAATTTATTAACTTTTTACAAAAAATGTAAAAGAGCAATATGTTTGTATAAACCAATGCTATCTTCAAAACGATATCGTCAAACGACTATCGAATATACGAGTACATAATGAGACCTCTATTTTTTTTTTGTTTTTTTAAATACAACTACTATTTTTTAATATTCCAAAAAAGCACTGTGATTTCTAAGTTCTTAATTCTTTTAAATATTTTATGCGCCATATTTTTAATAATAAAATTTTCTTGAAATTTTAGTCATCTTGTTCAAAGTTTCAATTAATAAAATTTGGATTTATAAATCCATGTCATTAGAAAATTAAACTATTAACAATAATATTAATGTTAATAAGTAAGAAAATTATAGTCGGTCTAGTCTATACCATGCGTTTCGATGGAAGATCTTAGATCCAACATTGCTGAGGCGATAACTGGATAAAGAATAAAAACCAAGGTTCAGAAAATACACACATGAAACACACAATGTTCTGTTCAAAAGCAGCCAACACATATCTTTATTTTCATATCAATTATGTGCGTTTCTAAATTTTCTACGGTGCCCAACACAACCATGACTGTGTTCGTTTTAATATTTCGTTATTTACACGAACATTTTTGTATCACGTACTTTTTGTTTCAATCACACATAAAGCACACATTTTTGAGTGTTGCTTTATTTGAAGTTCATGTTCTGGTACGTGTACTGAAAAAAAAAACAGAACATGTACAATAAACAGGTTCGAGTTCAGTTATATTTTAAGTCGTGTTGTGGCTCGTGTTTATTGTACATGTTCTGTTTTTTCTTACTACACGAGCCACAACACGACTTAAAATATAACTGACTTAAAATATAAGTCGTGTTTAAAATATAACTGAACTCGAACCTGTTTATTGTACATGTTCTGTTTTTTCTTACTACACGAGCCACAACACGACTTAAAATATAACTGAACTCGAACCTGTTTATTGTACATGTTTTGTTTTTTTTTTCAGTACACGTACCAGAACATGAACTTCAAATAAAGCAACACTCAAAAATGTGTGCTTTATGTGTGATTGAAACAAAAAGTACGTAATACAAAAATGTTCGTGTAAATAACGAAACATTAAAACGAACACAGTCATGGTTTTATTATTAACCAACAATCAGGGGATGCTCCTTGATGTCAGGAAAATAGGGTCTGGGAAGGAGAAGAGAAGGAGTAGTGTTTGTGAATATTTGCCTTAAATTTATTCCACATACGGCTAGTTCGACTGATAAACGAATTTTCTCTGTAATGCGTTGTGTGGTCAACTGGACAATAGACTACAAAGGGATGTGATCTACAAGAGAAGCAGGTAGAGCAAACTGCAACTCGGGCACTTGGAATATGTTTGCTAATCTCAGAAGAACACTTCCCATGGTAGTATCTATAGAACAATGTTACACAACCCACATTTCGACTATGTTCCAACGAGCCAATAGAGTTGGATACCCTAGTTTCATTAATGAGCAACAACGGCCTCCTTTGTACACGGTCCAGTAGCTCCAAAATAGACTTTGAGCTACTGCCCATATATCGCAGTTGTATTTTATTTTCGGTCGAATGTAAGTGGCCAGAAGGAGTGAAGAAATTATTACACCGTTTTAGAAAACCAAAAATGAATGCTTCTTTCCACACTTGAATTACATGTTCCTTCCAACGAACATCACATTAAATTCTCATGCCCAGAACATCAATAACATCCGATTTACCAATACCGATACCACCCATATATACAGATGGCATTCTTTAATCAAGACCCTATGGGTCAACAAACAACATTGAGTCTTCTGCGCATTAAAATCAACCTTAATCGCTTTAACCTACTCGGAAATTGTTAACAGGTCTTGATAGTGTGTAATTCATTGTCCGCCTGTTGCCCCCCAACCTCCAAAATGCTTGGCCTACAATTGAAGAAAATGAACCACAATGTTGCTGTCATCTGCGAAAGAGTATATAGATTTGAATGTTTGACCAAGAAGGTCATTCAGAGAGATAAGAAAAAGAGAAGGAGAAAGAGCTGAATTAAGCTGAAACTCATTGGATGAGACCCCATCAATAACAACATGTATTAAGCGGTCTTTGAGAAAACTCAAGAAGTTCATATCTGATATTTATGATATTTATTCTTTTATAAAGGTATCCAGGTTGTCTTGTGTAGATCAGTTTGTGTACACTTTTATTTCTACACAAGACAACCTGGATACCTTTATAAAAGAATAATTTTTTCAAGATCAAACAGAGGAAAACGAATAAACACCATTCCACATCGGAAAGAAATTTCGAAAAGACACTTCTTTTTAAACTCCATCTGCCTTTGGAACCATGTACCTCCTACTGTTCAAATTATAAGCAATGCAAGCCATTATAAATCTGCTATTTTTAATTTTTTTAAATAAAGTTTATACATCTTTTCATTTACAATTTTTATTATCTTTTAACTTTCGCATTAATTTTAACATTTTGAATAGATTGAAATCATTAGTTGTCTTATTACTAAGTTATAATTAATTTTTTTTTTTGTCTCCCCCTTTTTTTCTAACAAAATTTAATTTGTACCTATGTACATATGTACATACATATATGTATCTCCCCAGTATTGTAATATAAGACTCGTTCTTATTATACTGTATTGTTAAATAAATAATTAAATTAAAATTAAATAAATTAAAATTAAAGAAATATTTTTTTCTTACATGTGAACTAGGGCAAAAAAAGGAAAGATCATGACCATATTTAGTAAAGTCACTTATTTTTCTAAAAAAACATATAAACAAAATTTCACAAAAATCATTGCAATCGGGAATCAGGTTTATATGGGGACATCTGATATAAGAAAAATGTCTATAAAGGTATAAAGGTGTTCCTAACAATTAACTTTAATTATATCTGCAAATTACGACTTTTTTATTTATTTAATTTATTTTATTTATTTAATTTATTTATTTAATTTAATAGTAGTATTTAAAATACTTTTCATTTCTCTGAAGATGTTTTACAAATAAATATAAAATATAAATATATACATATCTATTGCATATTATTCCTTACATATCTAACAATATTTCTTTTAAAAACATTAAAATTTCTCTCATTTTTAATATAAATTGGTAGGCTATTATATATTTGAAGTCCTTTAACTGATATATTATTTTAAATTCACAGTATTCAACAAAATGGCCTTCATTAAAAACTCTATTTTATTAGCCTTCGCATTTGAGGTTTAATTTACAAACATTTTTTGACGATCTGACATCAGGCAATAAAATATTTTCTCACGTTGCAAAAACAACAAATAGAAATCCACTAAACTGCACTACCACCCACCTAATTATTTGCACTTCAAGGTGCATGAGGCAAGACAAAAACAAAATTGTGCCGCAAATTATTCTTATAAAAAAAAACAGGACCTAGGGAAAACTCAATTGCCAAAAAAAAACATTAAATATTCCATAAATAATTAATAAATTTTGAATAAAAGAACACAATACTTTTTTTAGTTAACCACCAACAGGAAAAATGGACAAAGAAATTAATTGACTTACCAATTTTACTTGCCGACTGACCCATGTTCACACAATTTTTTTCTTCTTTTTATATAAAACTTAATGCTATTGCTTTTTTTAAAACTTATTAACTAATTTGACACTTTCAGAGCATAGCAAAGCTTTAGCACTTCAATTTGTACAATATTTTGTAGATATTTATAATTTATTTAATTCTTTTAGCATTTTTTTTATTAATGAAATTTACACATGCACGATTATTCAAAACACAAAAAATCTTGACATTTCCTATAAGAATTTTTTAAAGAGAGCCATTGAGAAAATTATGAAAAAGCAAGAGAGCTAAAAAATGAGAGTGTGTACTAGTCAAATATGCCCATGAAACACACCTGCAAAATTGCAACTCTGTTGCCCCACGTTGACGGCTGTTGTCAAACGAAGAAAAAAGTAGCAACAGCATCTTCCAGAAGGAAAAATTAACAAAAAAACGTAATAAATATATTAAATTATTGCCGAGTTTACTCATAATTTTGTTTAAAAATAAATAATTCGTGTATTGAAAATATCGCAAATGAGTAAAGTGTAAAAATCTTAGTGTATTTCAAAGGGTTTCTTGAGAAATACAATCATAAAAAATGGCGGATCCTCTGAGTTTGTTGCGGCAGTATAATATAAACAAACGAGCGATTATAGAAAGGGAAAGCCAAATTATATTTGGTGAATTTTCCTGGCCTAAAAATGTTAAAACAAATTACTTAAAATATGGGTAAGTCTTAGATAATTACAGAATTTGTATTGTACTAAACCTACGCTTTGTTTAAGATCCGGCAAAAAGGGAGCACCGCGCGAATATTACACCTTGGAATGTTTGTTGTATTTGCTGAAAAATGTTATGCTCCAGCATTCAGTGTATGTCAGACAATGTGCTGCGGAAGATATACCAGCTGTAAACCGTCCCGATCGTAAAGAACTATTGGCTTTTCTAAATGGCGAAACAACAACTTGTCCAAGCATTGATAAAAGCGCTCCATTGGAAATACCTACGCAGGTCAAACGGACGGCAGATGGCGATACGGCTGGTGGAGAGTCTCTGGCCAAAAAGGCACGTTTCGAAGAAACCCAAGTGCAAAAAGTACGTGAACAGCTGGCCGCCCGTTGGGATATTAATAAGAAAGAAGCCACAGTCAATATGGATAACATAAAATCGCTGTCAGAAACTATGTCTGTAGAAAAAATAGCCGCCATTAAAGCTAAACGCTTGGCCAATAAAAGAACTACCATTAAAAGAACCGATAATGAAGATACCACCGATCTAAGGGCCATTTTGGATTTTGATGTAGACTCTACCAAGGATATTATCAGTCGCGAAAGACAGTGGCGTACAAGAACTACAATATTACAAAGTACTGGTAAAATGTTTGCCAAAAATATATTCGCAATTTTGCAAGGCATTAAAGCAAGAGAAGAAGGTCGCAACAGGCCTATACAACAAAATCCTATAAAAATGCCCGAGCCGGCTAGAATAAATAAACCTCAGCCACAACTAACGCAATATAATCGTTACGATCAGGAAAGATTTAACAGACAAAAGGAGGGTAAGTTCTTAATAGTTATAGAATTATTTTAAAAAATATATTAATTGCAATATCAACTTTTAGAAACTGAGGGCTTTAAAATCGATACAATGGGTACTTATCATGGTATGTCCTTGAAATCAGTAACAGAAGGATCCCAAGCTCTGCGGAAAGGTCAAATGACCCCTCAACAAACAGGTAAATAACAATTTGATATATTGTATTCGTTTTTAAAGGTTTATTATTCCATATTAGGTCGGCCCAAAGAGATGTTGCCTACCGCCCAGGCTCGTCAAATTGCTCCTACACCTCAGAAACGTACCTCTCGCACTCCAATTATTATTATACCCTCAGCTAATACTAGCCTTATAACGATGTATAACGTTAAAGATGTTTTACAGGACTTAAAATATATTAGTACGGAGGAAAAGAAAAAGGCTGGTATTTCCAGAGACAATGAAGTACTCTTGCAGGTAAGACGTTTGTGATTTGTTTTGTATTCAATGAAGAACAAAATATATGCGAAAAAAATCAAAGCGCTATAGTCAAAAGTCAATATATATTTTATAATTTTGTTTTTTTTTTTTTTTTATTTAGCGCAAGAAACAAAATGTGACAGTCCCATATCGTGTTATAGATAATCCACAAAAGCTTACAGCACAAGATTGGCAACGTGTGGTAGCGGTATTTGTTATGGGACCAGCTTGGCAATTCAAAGGTTGGCCTTGGGAAGGCAATCCTACTGAAATCTTTGCAAAAAGTACAAGTTTATTACATCAAAACCGATGTTTAAGATAAATAACACCAATATTTTTTTTAATCAATTTTCAGTATCTGCTTTTCATTTACGATTTTCGGAATTAAAATTGGATGCAAATGTAGCCAAATGGTCGGTAACTTTGTTAAATATTTCACAAAACAAACGGCATTTAGATCGTGCAGTATTATTGACTTTCTGGGAAACTTTAGACAAGTAAGTTCGTTATGATTTTATGAATGCTGTAAAAAAAATTTTTTAATGTTTCGTTCTAATTTCAGATACATGGCAAAATATAAACCTGATCTAAGATATTGAATATGACTGTTTCGTCTTGTTGTTAAAAAAAATACATATGAAAGACAGTTTTTTTTCGTAGTCATATTATTTCTCTGTTTATTTAGATTAGTTGTTCTTAAACAATTTATAATAGTTTAGTTTTGCAAAAGAATACTGACTCTCTTCTACACTAAATAAAAAAAAATACTTTAAATCCATACTTTGTTAAAAAGAAATTTATATAAAATAAAAATTCCACTCAATGATTGAAAATATACAATTTAAATGAAAAAATGTGTTTGCTCTTTTTTTTTTATTAAGTAAATAACTTTTCAAGTATAAGTTTACAATAATTAAACAAAATTAACTTAAATGGAGTGATGATATCTTTAGGAATATTTTTTTTTATAGAAAAATACATATAAATTTAAATAGCACCTATTTGTAGAATAGGTAAAAATAAATGAAAAGCTTTTTCAATTTGATGACGTGCCTGCAACATTTCGGCAAATATGGTGTTAATATGAGATTTAGCCTCATCTTGTTGCGGATGTTTGGTTAAATGACCAGCAAAGCGATTAGCTACGGTTTGTAGATGCATATTAAATTGTTTGCATAATTGCACTACACCATCCACTTCATTGGCGGTACTATGATGTTCTTTAACTAACAACAGCTCGGCAATTTTATGAAGCTTTAACATTTCCAAGGCACACGTCTCTGCCAAAATGGTAATGCCCTTGGCGAATATAATCTGGACTTCTAAATTATTCGTTTCTTCAGCTAGCCACGTTATAGTTGATGTCCATGATCTATTTTTAAACAGAAGGATATTTTAAGTCTTAAAAAAACAAGTAAGAGTATTAAATTCGGTTATACCGAATCTTTGATATTATCCACGTTCACATTAATATCTGGACTTATTGCACTTATTGTTATTGACTTATTGTTTATAAAAACTGCGAAGAAAATATTTGCAAAAGTAAACAATTTGATAAACTTAATACAAAATTATTATAACAAACACACTGAAATTTTATAATTTTTTTAAATCAACCTGCTCTAAATAATGACAAACAATATTCACCCAGATATATGGTTTATTTTGTAATTGAGCGTGATTTCAGCAGACAAACGGACGGTCGGACATCGATATATCGACTCGAGTTGTTATTAGAATCAAGAATATATATACTTTATGGGGTCGCAAATTCATTGTTAGATGCGTTTCAAACGGAATGACAAACTGATATATACCCTCTTAAAACTTACTTGATTAACTCTTCAAATTGTATTTGTAATTCCGCATCTTCTATGGCTTGTTTGAACTGTTCATTTAACTGGACACCATCGTAATCTTCACGTTCGTGTTCACCTTCCAAGTCTTCTAATTCCATTAGTTCTTTTACCTCATTGATGGTTTCTAGCAGGTCTTCTAAAGCCTTGCCGGATACTGAATCTTTAAGAGTTTGTATTTTAAGCTGGGATTCTCTGGATAAAATTTCTAAAGCCTCCAAGTGCACAAGGCCACAATTATTTTCGAAAAGTATCTCAAAACGTAACAGGGCTTTCGATTTTTCTATACTCAACTCTTTAAGAGATTGCTCCAATTGATCGTTTTCTTTTTTGGCTTCTTTAAGAACCTAAAACGTCACAGAAAAGTAAAAAGTATTAATTAAAACGTATTTATAAATAAGCAAGTTAAGTCCGAATCGTTATAAAATTTTATTTTAAACACACAGTAGGTGAATATTATGTGTTAATTAGGCAACCGATTATCATTTCTGACTACCTGCATTTCGGTACAATTATAAATTAACTACTTCAAAGAAAAGGCAATAATAACTGGATAGAGAAAATAAGAATAAACCAAATTTTAGTGGCAATCTTATAAAAAAGTTATTACCTAATGTTATTTTTGTATGGGGACCAGATCAAAACATGACCGATCACGACTATATTTAGTAAGGTCACTAACTTTTCTCAAAAACACATTCAAACCGAATTTAAAAAAATCTATGCAATATATATTTTTTTTTTCGATTGATTTAAGTGAAGTTCGAGAATCAGATTTATTTGGGGACTATGACTAAAAATCCACGTTCAGAAAATACACACATCAAACACACAATGTTTTGTTCTAAAGCAGCCAACACAATCATGACTGTGTTTCGTTTTAATATTTCGTTATGTACACGAACATGTTTCTATCACGTATTTTTTGTTTCGAACACACATAAACCACATAAATTCGAGTGTAGCTTTTTTTAAGTTCGCGTTCTTGCACGTGTACTGCTAAAACAAAAAACAGAACATGCTTTTGAACGCGTACATCTAAAAATTAAATATCCACTCGTGATCGGAAAAATCTGATACACCCCTATAAAAATGACAACAATTGTTTCAAGCAAGTTTATTTAAAAAAATCTAAAATAATTCATTAGCAGTTATAAAAATAAAAATAATAATAATAAAATCTCGTTCTGGTCGCCCCTACAAACTAGCTAAGCGCGAAAAGCAAAAACAGAATTCTAGAATTACTGTTTCCCAAAATATAAAATCAAAGAACTCTATTAGCAAAATCTGAATATAATGGTCAAATAGAACGTAGAAACCCACTCAATTCCGATAGCAGTAGAAACAAAACGTATGAACTTTGTAAACGATTAAATAAGCAAGGTTCCAGAATTTTGGGAACGTCTTTTATTTTCAGATGAAAGCAACTTTTGTATTTTCGGAATTAAAGGAAAAAAGTTCGTTTAGCAGAATACTAGATTTTTTTATCATGGATAAACGCGTTGGACGTGGGATTATGATTTGGGGTTGTATGACAGACAACGTGATTGGTAAACTGAATACATAAACATTTTAAAATTTAAAACAAAGCGCACAAGAACTTGTCTTTGAAAAAGATTTTTGATTCCAACAGGATAATGATACAAAACATACGATGCAAAATGCCAAGCTGTGGTTGCTGTACAATATTAAAAATCAATTGAAATCAACCTATACACCCTATCTTAATCCTATAGAGCATTCATGGGATTTACTGGAGCACAGAATTCGTCAGCATAAAAAACCCCATAGGAAATGTTAAAAAGCGTCATTTTGGATGAGTTGGATAAAATAAATAAAGAGGATAATTTAAAGTTGGTTAAGTCGAAGTCAAATCTGGTCCTAAAGCATGCTACAAGTTGCTAACTTAAGCAATATTAAATTTAAAGTTAGCTTTTTTGTGTGAATATTTCAAATGCACGAATACTTTTTCTTATGATTTTTTTACGTTTTTATCTTCTTATTAAAGTCAATAAATTTGAATAAATTAAGCCATTTATAAGTTGCTTAATTATTTATAAGAAAAACAAAATAATTTTTTTCTTATGTTTTTTCGTAGTGTGACAGTTTTAAATTTAGGTGTACGGATAGTTTTTCTAGCAAGTATATTGGATATGATAATCGGGATCTTACAATTTTAGTCGGTCTAATAGAGATTATTTGTATGGGGGTTATGTATGAACATGCAGCGAATTTCACCAATCTCAATAGCGTTCGTCCTATGTCCGATAATAGCTTGTATACCTAATTTCATCAAAATATATTCATATTTGCAACCTGCAGATAGATTTCAAGGTTTACATGGACAGACAGACAGAAAGGACGATGGATATCAGTTTCTGAGTCGATCGGAATAATAAAAGGTGGATCTAGGTCAAATATTTTTAGTGTTATAATCATCAGCACAAACTCTTAATACCCTGACTACATAGTAATTTAAAATTAAATAGGGCAAGGTCCGTATATATTCGCAGCACTCACCTCACTTAAATTTGGTTTATCCTGTTCCAAACCCAATTTCTTGATCTTATTCTTTAACAATGGATCATTTTCCTGTAGAATGTTCATAGTTTTTTTGCCTATACCCTCCAAAGTATCAAGACCAGTATTTAAAACTTTGCTGCCCAAAGAAGTGACATTAGTCACTAGACCTAAACCGAAAACGGGAGTTGCATTTGTAGGTGTTAGAGATCTTTCCTCTTCCATATGCTCAATACATGATTGTTGCTGTTGTTGTTGTGTCTTGGCCTTAGCTTCTTCACTAGCATTAATGCGAGCCATTTCTTCAGGATCGGGTACACCAATAACTTTATCTAAACCATGTGAAACAGTTGAGGAAAATTCTGTGGCAGTACTTAAAACGGATGAGACTACGCCTCCAAACAAACTACCCCAGCCGGATGATTTATTTTGGATTTGAGGTGGCATCACCGGTGTTTCACTAGATAAATTGTTATTTTCCACCATGTTCATTGTTGGTTTTTGTTGATCATTTATTTTTGTTGTATTATTATTTGCTGCTGGCTTTGTTGTTTTGTTTATAGCCTCTTCGTTCGAGAGTGGTGGCGCAGCTGATATTACAGATTTTTCATCAGTAATATTATCTTCTGCATCACCCCAATCATCCCAGTCATTATCATCATCTATATCCCAATCATTCTTATTGTTATCTTCAATTTTGGTAGACATTTTTTTACGATTTTTGTGAAATTTCAACAATTTATGCACAAATAATTGATTTATTTACGTGTCTTTTTGTGCACAACAGCTGACAGAAAATGTATATTTAAACAGAGCTGTGTTTAGTTTGCTTTGCACATTTTTTTAACATATACTGCCAGTTTTTAAACTGGCCAATGTGGCGACTTGACGCGTTATAGCATAACTGCATAACTACTGTTATTAGTGTTTTCATTTGAAAGCTTTTATAAGAAATTTTCTGATGTCCGTTGGATAATGAACATACGGAGCTGACGGTGCTTCTCTTCTTCCAAAATCCGTACGCAATTTTCGCACACATTCTGCAACATTACCATGATTTTCAAAGTAATGTCGCAATATTTCCCTGCGTTGTTCAAACGTATACACAACCATATTCGTTCAGCGGAAGGATAAAACTAATTATCTGTCAAATCAGACATGAGCTAAGTGTTACCATTCACGAAATAAGCACTAGTTGAAAAAAACCGTTAGATGGCGGACCCTTTATAAAACGTTAACATTTTTAATAAAAACTCTATGAAAGAACGAGCGAATTAGCAAATATAACAAAGATAAATAAATTAGTGAAAAAACCTTTGAAAACAAAGATAAAGAACAGTGAAACAAAAAAAAGATAAAATTTAACAAAACAAAATGTAAGTGTTCAATTCAATTATTCAATTATGTATTATTCCTTAATTTACATATTTTAACAAATTTGATATTTACATATGAGATCTTATCTTTACATATAGATATTACAACAAATAATATATAGGATCAAAATATATTAAATAGTTTTATTTTATTTTTTAATGATTTTTAATGCAAAATGGAAGGAAAAAACCTTTATGTGATTTAATAGATTCAAATATCTGAAAATATTTATATGCTTATAGGTTTTTTTATAAATAATAGACCTCTATAAGCATATAATTTTCAATTTGGCGATCTGATGGCAATTTATGTCGATTTCATAAGGGTCATTTGAATGGGGACTAGGTCTGAACATGGACCGATTTTCACCAATTTCAATAGCGTTCATCCTATGCCCGATAAAACCTTATATACCAAATTTCATCAAAATATGTTTACATTTGCGACCTGTACTTTGATTACAAGGTTTACATTGACACACAGACGGACGGACGGGCATCGCTAAATCGGCTCAGAAAGTGATTCTGAGTTGATCGATCAGTATAATAAAAGGTGGGTGTAGGTCAAATATTTTTGGTGGTTACAAACATCAGCACAAAGTCATTTTAATTAATTCGTTGATTTTTTTGATTCCTCAATATAAATTCCAAATTCCCAATTTTAGTTGGGATAGTCTTAATATTGTTTGATATATTGGATTTGAAAATGTACTTCAAGTATTTCAAAATCACATCCAAAGAAGTTCTTCCTTTGGTTGATTATTATAGAACTACTACTTTTCTTCGGTGTAAGTATAGTGCGATACAATTGTCATTCGTGGACTGAAATAAGGAAATAAAAACTACTCAAATAAAACAGATAATGTTGTGGCAATGATATTTGTTGCCCAACAAAAAATTTGGTAGCAACAACTGAAATATTCGAATATCACAATAGAAGTTCGAGCGTCGCGAAAATTGTGAAAAATATATAAAATTGCGCCAATTTTATTAGTGTTATAGTAATACATATTCTTTCATTCTTGATAGTGCATTTAAATATAATTTCTTAAATCGGCAAATAAAAACAATTTTTTATTAAAAAAAAAAAAACATGGGTAAATCAAAGAAAAAACATCCTAAGAAACGTACAGTCGCCTTTAAAGAAACTGAACCTAATGAATTGGTGAAAGCACCGCATTTCTTTATCATTCATCGAGGCCTAACGTGTCCATATATCACAGATTTGATATCTCACTCAACGAGTGAATTTTTAACAGTAGATATTAATGATTCAAAAGAGCGAAATGCACAATAGTGATACACAGACCACAACTCAATTTGACTTCAACAATTCAATTCCTAGATCTTACATTATAATGCACGAATATAAGTTGATCGGGCCACCTCTTCATTGGAGAAGCATATTTTATTTTCAGGTTATTTTTGTAATTTTTAATTGTTCGGGCGGATATGCGAGGGTTTTGTGTTCGTTTCTGTGTTAGTCGGTACTTGCCGCCCTAATTTAATTTTTGATTTTTAATTTTTTGAAAAAAATAAGCCAAAAACACTTTGAATGCCTTTATATTGAATTAAAAATACATTTATTTGTTTTTTACTTTTTTTTTTCTAGTTTTTATTGATTTTTTTAGTTAGCGATTTTTAATGTTTTTGTTTTTTTTTTTTCAATTTTAAAACATTCATATTTTTGTATTTGTTTTAAGATTACATTATTATTTATTTTATAAGGTTGTCGTGTGTGAAAAAAAGAAAGAAAAAATTACATAATTGTAATATATTGAGTGTATGATTCGTTCTTTCTATGTTTGAGTGTAAACAATAAATGTATATTTCAAAGATTCAAGATAATAGTTTTTTAATATTTGAAAAAAAGGAAGTAATAAAAAAAGAAATGAAAAAAGTTCTGTTTTTAAATAAAATATGTTTCATATTTATATATATAAATATATATATAATGTAATATATTTCAAGATTTTTGCTTATATTTTGTTGGGATCTATTTAATTTTTTTTTGTTTGTTTATAATACGCTGATATTTTAGTTTTATTTTTGATCAACTATTTTTACTGCTCTTGTGTTAAAAGGGGTTAAATTCTCTTCAAAAATTTTCATGCTCTCTTCTCTCTCTCTGTCACTTTCTTGTTCTCCAATCACTAAGCGGTTATTACTCTTTCATTAGAAAAAAAAAATTAAGAGAATATATATTTTCTTAGTTGTCCCACCAGTCGGTAGCCGAAGAAGAATTCCCATAATTACCGCCGCCGTCATTACTGCTATAGTAACCACCACCACCGGAACTACCGCCACCGCTACCATATGAGTTGTTGTTGCGGTAAGAACCTCCACCACCACCTCCGCCAGAACTACTACCGCCACGGCTGTTTCCTCCGCGGCTACCTCCACCACTTCCAGATGTTTGACGGTAATCTCTAGATCCAAAGCCTCCACCGCCGCCACCACCACCGCCATATCGGGAACCTGCACCACCACCTCCACCTCCACGACGTTTGTTTCCGCCATGAGAACGTTCCGAGACCATCATAGATTCCAAGAAATTGGGAACTTCCTGCTTGGTTTCTATCAGCAGCTCCAATAAGTCGCCGCATATATTTCGATTTTTCTCATTAAAGAATGATGTGGCAACACCTAAGTTACCCATACGTCCGGTACGACCAATACGATGTACATATTCCTCGACATCTGAGGGTAAATCAAAGTTAATGACATGTTTAACATGAGGAATGTCTAAGCCACGAGCGGCCACAGCGGTAGCAACTAAAACGGGACATTCTCCGGAACGGAAACAACGCAAGGCTTCCTCACGTTCTTTCTGTGTGCGGTCTCCATGAATACTAGTAACCGGATGGTGACATTGGTACAGAAATTCCTCCAATGCATCGGCTCCCTTCTTGGTTTCCACGAAAATTAAACACAAATTATCCTTGGAATACTCCAAACCATCACGTATTGTCTGTAAAAGATCCAACAGATGTGACCGTTTATCCTGTTCATGCACCCACAACAGGGTTTGTGTAATATTCTCTGAGGTCGAGCCGACACGACCAACAGCCAAGAAAATGTAGTTACTTAAGAAATCAGAAGCCAGTTCCTGTATCTGTTTGGGGAAAGTGGCTGAGAACATAAGAGTTTGACGTTGACCAGTCACGGGCATATTGGATTGTTCGACAATACGTCTGATTTGTGGTTCGAAACCCATATCCAACATACGATCGGCTTCATCCAAAACCAAGAAACGTATATTGTCCAAGCACACCTTGCCACGGGTAATCATATCTTCTAAGCGACCGGGTGTTGCCACAATCAAGTTACAACCACGGTCCAGTTCACGCATTTGTTCAGATGTATTATTTCCGCCATATAAAACGGCTGGTCGCATACGGGAACGATACGCGAATTTCTTGGCTTCTTCGAAGATTTGTGTAGCCAATTCACGAGTTGGTGCCAGCACCAAACCCAATGGATATTGCTTACGACGGTTGTAGCCCCGTGTACTTTGGGGTGGTGGCGGTATACCAAGTTCATACATTTGATTTAAAATCGGCAATAAGAAGGCAGCCGTCTTGCCAGAACCGGTTTGGGCGCAAGCCATTAAATCGCGTCCGCTTATAATAATGGGGATCGCGTGTTTTTGTACCGGTGTCGGTTTGTCATATCTAGCCATTTGTACATTATGGCGTATAATTTCGGTCAACTGAACATCTTCGAATGATGTAATGTTTGGGGGGACATTCTGACCCGTCGCTTCCACGGGTATATCCTCGTATTTGTCAAAATTGATGCCGGTATTACCGGTGCCGAACAGCTCTTGTTCAAGTCTCTCGTCGCGCGGTCCCAATTTGGTATAATCGACGTCACCACGACGTTCTTCATTCCAGCGACCGCCATATTTGCGTTCACCGCCTCCAGCGTTACCGCCGCCGCCACCGTTACGTTGTTCATCTGGACGGCGTTCAGGTTCTTGCCAACGATTGTTGCGTGGCTGTTGTGGTTGATCCTCAGCAGTTCCTTCATTGCGACTGCTTGAACGTTCACCACCACGATAATTATTGCCACCACCACCACCACCGTCTTCACGACGTTCAAAGTTTCGATTATTGCGTCCTCCTCCGCCGCCGCGATTCCAATTATCACCACCGCGTCTATTTTCGTTATCACCTGAAAATATTCAAAAAAAAAAAAAAAAAGTATTGAAAAATATGTGTAACAATCAAACAAACAAGTAAGCAGCTACGTTTGCATTTTTCGAAATCAATTTAGAGAATCACAATATTAATATAAATTATTTGTTGTGTTTTTTTTTAAGCTAGTCAGACCTATGTTTTCTTTAATGTAAATAAAAATGCATTTATTTTACAAGTTTTTCTCGACGTTTCGTCAATTATTTGTTGACTTTCTTAAGAGACGTAGTAACATAAATATTTTTAAATCACATTTAAATTAATTCTATTTTACATTAAACACAAAATACAAAACATTAAACATTTAACATAAAATTTTTTAATAAACACGGCCTAAAATATAATATCACAGTAAATTTCATCGAATGGCAACGCTATAGCTAGAGCTGATCTTATAAATTATAATTTACTTTTGTTTTGTTTTGTCACTTACCGTTATAACTATCTTCGTATCTTCCACCGCCGCCGCCGCCACCACCACCACGACGACCACCACCACCTCCTCCACTGCCAAAATTACTAAAATCACCACTTTGACGATCACCGCCACGTAAACTAAAATTACGACCGGCGCCTCCTTTGCGATATTCACCACCACGTTGTTGATCTCTTGTATTCTCGTATTTAGATGATGAATTGTTTCCACCACCTTTTGTATCGTCACGTTGCTGTGAAACGTCGTCAGTTGATGAAGACGAAGCTTTCAATGATACACTACTACAGTCACCTCTTAAATGTGGAGGCACATAAATGGTAGAAGTTGTAGAATTTTTACTTGTTATGGGGCTGCTATTATTAGCGCTGCCGCCATTCAAGTCCAGACCAGCAACCTGTAATCGAAACAAAAACAAATGAAATATTTAGATAAGAAATTGAGCACAAAACGAAGTTTGAAAAAAAATATATATTTATATAGTATATAACAACAATAACTAAACCCAAATTATAACAACATAACCCCAATATTTTTTGTAGTCAAGGGAAATAAAAATAAAAAAATAAAAATAAAACAACAAAAAAGAAAGTTAGACAAGTAAGAAAGAAACAAAATAACAAATACTGTAAGCCTATATTACAAAGAATCTCAATGTTTATCGCAAAATAACAAAAGCAACAAAGATTTTGTTTTTTATACCCTATACCACTATGTGGTTTGGGTATAATGACTTTGTGCTGCTGTTTGTAACAACCAAAAATATTTGACCTAGACCCATCTTTAATTATACCGATCGAATCTGAATCACATTCTGAGTTGATTTAACAATGTCCGTCCGTCCGTCCGTCTGTGTGTCCATGTAAAGCTTGTAATCAAACTGCAGGTCGCAAATATGAATATATTTTGATGAAATTTGGTATATAAGCTTTTATCGGCCATAGGATGAACGCTATTGAAATTGGTGAGAATCGGTCCATGTTCAGACATAGCCCCCATACAAATTACCCATATGAAATCGACATAAATTGCCATAAGATCCAAATTGTCATATAGATCTTACTCAAATTGGGTTTGCATGCGTTCATTACATCCACTAATGAGTAGTCCAAAAATGATCCCTTTGACCCCATATAGAGCTGCTTCCCGATATTCACTTAAATCTATTAAAAAACAAAAATATTGCACTGATTCTTCTCAAATTTTGTTTGTATATATTTTTGCAAAATACAAGAGACTTTACCAAACATGATCAGGATCGGTCCATTTTTGGACCTAGTTCCTTTATAGATATAGCATCCGATATGAACTTTTTCATATCTGCAGCCAAAAAATTAATAAAAATCCCACTCAAATTTGGTTTTTCCTTATTTTCAATGTCCAGTTAGTTGGGCCTAAGAGATAGGGTTTCTAAACGCATGGTATAGGGTATCGTATAGTCGGTCTAGACCGACTATAATTTTCTTACTTGTTAATAAATGGAACGAGTCAAACACAAATTTTACTTCGTTTCCAAAGCATCGTATGATATAGAACAGCAACAACAAAATATAGATTTTATAACTGTAAATACGTGGTAGAATTAAGAACTGGAAAAATAAGCTTTAGTAATAACCAAGCCCGATCTAAAATCTATAATATTAATAGGCTAGGCGATTTCTTGTGACCGATGTTTTGTTCTACCGTTTTATCCCGATTTTGACCAAACGTATATTATTTGAAAGGTACTTTTTTTTGCCGTTTTGTAGAATTACAGATTTTTAAATTTTTTCCTTTGTTTTGAGTAAATTGCATTTAAATTTGCTACTAACACATACATACATAAAATTATACATATGCTGTGTGTTTTATTAAATTTAATGTGTTTGTTAATGACTTTGTTATATTCATTCACAATAATAATAAACCATGGTTTGTGAATTTGCTAAGTTGAAAAATAAAGCTGCCTAGAAATTGCACTCGAATTTCGAGCGTTGGAATCTGCTAGTTATAATTAATACAAAAGTACATAAAGTTTTGTTACTTTTTATGATTTTAATAATGTTCTTGATACAAGCGATTTAAAACTTTGGTGTCAATTTAATAAGAACCAAGTTTTCTTTGTAAATTAAGTTTACCGTATTACTTAACAATTGTAAATACTACAGTCAAAAATTTTGTATGCAATATTTTTTTCATAGTCGTCACGAGTCTGCCTGCACGAGTCGATTGGATCACGGGAGACAAGCAGACACTACGAGTTAAAATAAAGGGAGTAAAAATATATTTTATTTCTGATCGAAGAACTACACCATTTCCAATTTTACTTCAGAAAACATCAATTGATTTTCAAAAAAAAATTTATTGATTTTCAGAAATTATCAATTGTATTTCAGAGAATATCAATTGATTTTCAGAAAACGTTTATTGATTTTCAGAAATTATCAAATGTATTTCAGAAAATATTAAATGTATTTCAGAAAATATTAAATGTATTTCAGAAAATATCAAATGCATTCAGAAACTATTAAATGTATTTCAGAAATTATCAATGTATTTCAGAAAATATCAATTGAATTTCAGAAATTATAAATTGAATTTGAGAATCAAAAAGCAGTTTATCCTTCAATACTGAAATGTTTCCATTAGTGATTTGCAGTCACAGAAAAGGAAGAAGGACTTTATTTTTAATCAGCTACAATAAAATCGGAACAGAAATGGGAATGTAGCGTTGGCTACATTGTTTCACCCGATTTTGTAAACATGATTTCGAAAAACACGTTTACAGTTTACAAGAAATGTTAAAAGTTTAGTTTGCCTATTTTCGTCTATTTTTTAAATAAATTTGATCATTTCTGAGACATTTGATATGTCCTGAAATATATTTGATAATTTCAGAAAATCAATTGATGTTTTCTGAAAATCAATTGAGATTTTCTGAATTACATTTGATAATTTCTGGAAATCAATTGATATTTTCTGAAAATCGATTGACTATTTCTAAAAATCAATATATGTTTTCGGAAACACATACAGTATACCTATACTTGTACCCGTTCTCCGAAGTTTTCTACTATATATTTTTTTATAACAAATCTTATTTTCTGGTCCCCAATTTTTAGACTGACAAAAATGTATGACACGTTTTTTATACTTATATTTTTTAAGATACATACTTATTTAAAATAACCAAGTTATATTTTTTTTGACGGAATTAACAGTTTCCCGCCAAAAACCACCATGCAGCATTACAATACTGATACTAACGATTATAGGTGTCATCGAACACTAATATATATTAATTCTTAATTAAAATTAAAAAAAGGTTTTTTGTTTTCTTTTGTTAATAGATTATTTTAAGATTCCAATGTTTATGTTGCGTGACAGCAGAAAAAAAAAATAGAATGCAAAATATACAATGAAACCTCATTGATACAAGGTTAATAATTTTATACAGGGGGGATTGCAATTTTATATAATTGTAACGGAAAACACAATGTT
Organism: Cordilura impudica; assembly: GCA_963682025.1. Lineage (NCBI taxonomy): Eukaryota > Metazoa > Arthropoda > Insecta > Diptera > Scathophagidae > Cordilura > Cordilura impudica. Next base: position 345,912,477 of record OY821517.1, read on the forward strand.
GATACATAGCACCTCTAATTATAACAAATAGTAGTAAAAAAAAACTCAATGAAATCCAATACCTATAGTCTTGTTTACTTTTACAAATGAATATACATACGAGAGTATGTATGTACATACATTAGAAATCGCTCTATCTTGTCAATCTAACATCTTGATAATTATGTTTTGTATTTCATATGGAGTGTGGCTTAAAAAGTAGTATGAAATAAAACATAACTAGGATAATATATTCTAAGATTTAGTTTTTTAAATATGAATTATACCTAGATTAATTTTTAGACAGTTAAGAAATGGTTAATTAGGTAATGCTGCAATACCCTATATAGACAAATTAGGGGCAACCTTGAAGATTTCTAATATTATTTATGAGAATGAAAATATTGCAATCTAAACAACGAAATTCGCATTAAAATAATATTTTTCTTTTGGAAATTCAATACAAAATGTTATATATAGCAATATATATATTTATATTTACGGTGTATGATTAATTTATTTATTCGCAGTGCACCTGTCATTATTATGAACTCTTCTGTTATTTTAAATTCCGTGCAAATATAACTATGTTCTTATGTGTTTGCTATTATATATGCAGTATTGAAAAAAAAATAGGGTCATTAATATTTTATATATATGTATATACATATATTTTTTATTTTGTCAATTTTCATGCGTAACTGCAAAATTTGTGGGGATTTATTGCCAATGTGTCCAATTTCAGAAAGGATAATCTGGTATCACCTACATAAGTCACAGGATCGATACCCACATTTTAATTAATTGAAAAACCTTAGCGAAGGTTGATGATCACATAAAGTTGCTATCAAGTCGAAACCCTACCATGTCTGCTGCAGAAATAAAAAATGATTGTGAGAACACGATGAGTCGAAAAACCTCTTAGGACGATCCTCACGAAAAGTCCCTTTCCTAACCAAATCAAATTATATTTTCAAAACCAAAGATTGGGTTGATCAAAAATGGCGTAATATACTTTGTTCGGACGAATCCAAAATAAATTTTATTGGCAATGATGGAAAAACTTGGGTTCTTCGTCCTATAAAATTATACGTAAAAAAACATTGAAAAATGTGGTCGGGGTATAATAAGTTTGTACCAAACGAACGATGTCCGTTAGTTTTGGCTGTTTGTGTGTCTTGTAATCAAATTACAGGTGGCAAATATGATTATATATTATACACAAAGCATTTTCGGCCATAACATGAACGGTATTGAAATTGGTGAAAATCGGATCTAGTCCAAATACAAATTACTTCTATGAGGATCGACTAAAATCTAAAATCCAAATTATAATAATAAATAATACGTAAAGGTAAATTTTTTGTTCCCCTTTTAAGCAATATGCGGGCACGCAGGAATCTGAAAATTGGCATAGTTATAGTTCATATGGAGGAGAAGATAAAATTTATGTTTAATCTGTCTTAAAAATATATTCAATTAAATAAAATAAAATATTTATAATAATTCGTTACGCCCTGTTAATGTGAATTATTTAAATTATATATCAGACGCTCTGTGTGAATTGTGAACGGCTAAAATTTATTAACATACCTTTAGGCTTATTTAAATATTCATAAATTTTTTTTATATATATAGATTAAAGACATTGGAAGACACAAATTTAATGAAAAAATATTTCCTAGAATTTGCACTCGAATTTCGAGTGCTGGGCTATACTAGTCATAAATCTTCGCAAACCCTGGTATATGGGTTTAATACACCCAATCATAAGTAGTTCAAAAATAAACGCAGTAGGTCCATTCTTGAGCCCTAGTAACCGTAACCAAACGTGTCAGCTGTTTTTTTCTGTTACATTAAAAGCATTTAGAGCCGTTACCAAACTCAACTGTCACGTAACCGGGACGTTCCAATCTGTTGAAAATAGATTTTTGCTACGTTTGTACGTGACAGTTGCGAACAGCTGATAAAGTTTGGTTAATTTTACACAGCAACATGCTGGTTCGTTACATTTACGGTACGGATACATTTTAAGAACGTGTGGCTAACTAGGCCTTTAGTCATCATAGCTTCAAAATAAATCTAATGTAGATTTTTTTTCAAATATGATTTATACATGCTTTTGGGAAACGTAAGTCATGATCGGTTCACTTTTCGACCTAGTCCCTATATAATAAAATAGCATTTAATATGAACTATTTTTACTTTTTGTCTGATTTTTTTTCTATGTTACCGCTAGCTAAAGCTATTGCGTTATGAATTGTTTGTTTGCCTTTTGTTAAATGCTAGAATAAACTACCGTCTAACACGTTTATAAGTGCTACAATGTTTTAATGTATTTTAAACTCAAGATAGTGAGAGCTGAACTCCTTAATTCGTTAACAATATACCATTAACACTGTACCCAATTATCTTCATGAAATCACTCCAGAAATTTCAAATTAGTGAACCAATAGTTGGATATATGAAAGCGACTACTCTTATTATCTTACTGAAGAAGAAATAGTATTGGAATAAATCGTTGCACGATCCCGAAATAGTTGCCATCACTTCTAAATAAATTTAATTAAATCTAGGATCCTATTGATTCTTTTAACATTTGTCTTCAATGGGCAGATGAGAATAGAAAAGCCTTAAAAGACAAAGTTTCTTCAAAATCTTCGTGAAATTGCAGTGTTGAGTAATATTTCATGTGAAAAAATATATATCCGATATACATTGGAACATAAATTCATATAAATTTTATTTATTTATTGTGATGTTTATGTTATTTTTAATACATCAATTGATTTGTTTTTAGAAATAAATTATTTTACCTGATGACAAATTTATAAAACATCTGTTTTATGTTTCAAGGCGCCATGCAGTGCGTGAGCTAGCTGATATAATAGGCATTACTAAAAGTGCTATACCTCGCATATAGACAGAAAATTTGGAGAAAAGGAGGCTGCCCACAAGATGGGTCCCGGGTTTGCTCACTATAGAACAAAAACAGCGTCGTGAAGATGTTTCAATGGAGTGTTTATCGATTTTTCACCTCATTAAAGCATTGACTGGTAATCATGGATGAGACATGGGTCCACCACTTCAGACCTGAGACAAAGAAACAGTCAAAACAGTGGACTGGAATTGGAGAATCGTGTCCAAAAGAAGGCGAAGACAGTTCCATCTGCAGGCATGGTTATAGCGTATTTTTTTTGGGATGCGCCTGTGATAATTTATATTAATTATCTTTAAAAAGGAAAAACAATCAACGATGAGTCTTATGTTAACTTATTGCAGCGTATAAGTGATTAAATTAAGGAGAAATGCCGATTTTGGCATAAAAAAAGTGTTGTTTCATCAAGACAATGCACCAGTTCATACATCCATTATTGCGAAGGCCAAAATCCATGAATTAAAGTTCGAATTGCTTCATCACGCGCCTCCGAATATTTTCTATTTTCAAACTTGAAAACATGGCTCAGTGGTTAAAGATTTGTCAATAATGAACAGGTGGATTCTGCGGTTGATGGCTATTTTAAGCAGCTAGACAGTTTTTACTATAAACAGGATATCGAACCTATTGAATATTGGTGGGAAAAGTGTATCGAGCTAAAAGGAGATTATGTTGAAAAATAAAGAACATTTGTCTCAAATTTTTGTGTTTTCTTTGTTAGGTCGGGGCCGGCCTCGTAACTACATATAGTGGCCGTTTTGAAATTTTAGGTTAGTTTAGTTTTTATATGTACTTTGTTTATATAGTCAAGGAAAAAGTCTACATATAACCTTAGGTTTTTGGGTTTTAGGGAATTGGTTGACAAAAATTGAAAAAATGTTTATGCTAATATTTAAGACATTAGTAAATAAAATTACTAAAAACATGGCATAGACAATATTACTAATCAATATAATATTAAGTGAAAAAAGTCTACAAACATCGTGAGAACTTCTAACATCAAATACAAAAGTAAAAGCAAACAAGGGGGAATCCACTTGTTTTTGATAGATTTATTAATTAAGATATTTAATGGACAGCGCCATATTCAAGCTTGGTTTATTGATTTTTTTATCGTTTAAATGGCAAATCGAAAAGAAATTCAGATTTCAATTTTTTTTTTTTTTTTTTTAATTTATTTATTTAGCAATTTTGCTATTATATTACATTTGCTTAATATTAAATCAATGGATTTTATTACATCAAAACTTTTGTTTTACATAACCTATTATATTGCCTTTAAATATAAAAAAGTTACTTTCATTCTTTAAATCTATTGGTATTTCATTATATAGTTTAAGACCATTATAAAATAATACATTTTGTAAATAATTTGTTCTACAAAGGTTCAGCTTAAAATCACACAAATTCCGTAAATTGTAGGGTTGAATGTCTGCTACATAAACTAACTGTTTTTGCATATAATTGGGTAACATTCCGTTTTTCATTTTAAATATAAATATTAAAACATTCATCACAAGCCTTTGATCTACCGAAATCCACTGCAATTTATGTAACATATCAATTTCGTGGGTTAACATATGACACTGAAGAATACATCTCATCCCTTTATTTTGTAACTTTTGAAGTCTTTCTTTCATCTGTTTGTTTCCAAGAAATAATAAAGTTGAACAGTATTCAAAATGGGGTTTAACGGTGGTATTATATATATTTATAGCCGTGATTGCTGAAACTTTACTTCGAATTCTTCTTAAGAAACCAATTTTCTTAGAAATCTTTTTACAAATGTAGTTATACACCCCTGTTCTTGAAACCACTATCACAAAAAAAAACTCGTAAATGAAAAAATTCTTAAATCTACGAGTTTTTGCCTTTCTCTAATTTCAATAAGAATATTTTTTCTCGTTTTAATTCACACAGAAAAGGCTTTGTGAAATCAAAACAAATGCCCTTTTTTTCTACTAAGCAGGTCTTAAGAGATAAAAAAAACTAATTGATATTTAAACTCTAACATGTTTTTTATTGAACCTTGTCATTATTTTAAGAAATTAGACATTAATTTTATGAAAAAAAACGATTTTAAAAAACGTCTACATTTTGCGCTGATTTAAAAAAAAAACTCGTTATCGGTGGTCGATGTTAATAAAACACACTTTTTGCGATGATGCTGTTCTATAACTATAATAAAAACTTTTTATTTACACAATCTATTTTCCATTATAATTTTTTCAATTGTAACATAGATTCTTTATGCACTAATTATTGCAAATAAAGGAAATAAAAAATAATTTTGTCATCAAATCACATATTTTTTATTTTTTTTGCGTATGTTCGAAACAGTAGTGATGCCAGTCAAACCCAATTTATTTGAATATCGAAATTTTTTTTTGGTGATGCCTAACTTTTTAAAAATAGAATAGTCATTTTTAATGGAATGAAATTGAAGAACAAAAACAATTAAATGCACAAATAAGTTGTTATTTTAAAAGAAAATATTTTTCTTTATACTTTTTCTATAAACTTAAGAAAAAACATGCACAAAATACTTAAAAGTTTTTTTGTGAAACTGAATAAAGAACCATATGGCACCTCGGTTTCTAGATAATATATGTTCTTAACTCAAACATATGGTTCTTAACTCAAACATATGTTTCCATTAAATAAATAAAAAAAAGTGGTTTCAAGAAACCCAAAATTTCAATTTCATGTGATTTTGAATTCACTCTTATTGAAATAACAACGTTTCAAGAACAGGGCTGATAGTGTAAGTCAAACTTTAGGTTATTTATTTCATCAACTTTCTCAATTGACACGCCATCAATTATAACCTGCTCGTCCGTTGATCCATTCATAATCATTATTTTTGTTTTATTTGTATTGAGTTTTAATTTGTTACCTTTTAGATACTTGTTAACCTCTGTTAATTCTGTATTCATATTACGCACACACTCCTCAGGAGTTTTACCACTGATATATATGAGAGCATCATCCGCAAACATGCATATTTTTGCTTTTTTCAAAACTTTTCCAAAGTCATTTATATAAATAAGAAATTGTAAAGTTCCTAGAACTGCCCCTTGAGGCACACCAATGTTGACATTTTTTATTGTCGATATACTTTCTCCACATTTCGTTCTTTGTGTTCTGTTTTCTAGATAACTTGTAAACCATTTTAATTCCACGCCTTTTACACCATAATTACGCAGCTTTTTTATTAAAATTTCTTTGTTAACAGTCTCAAATGCTCTTTTCAAGTCTAAAAAGACCGCCACTATACAATTTTTATTTGCCACCTCTGTCTTCCATTGCGTTACCACCAGATTAAGAAGCGTTTCACAACTATGTTGGTGTCTAAATCCTGATTGAGTTTCATTTAATAATGTGTTAATTTCAAAGTATTTGTTTAGTTGATTGTACACTACTTTTTCCAAAATTTTTCCTATTGTCATCAACATATTTACCGGACGAATTTCTTGAGGGTCTTTCGTATTTTTAACCTTTTGAATTGGCACTATACAAGATTCTTTTAGACAATCGGGGAAATAACCTGTTTGTAAAGATGACACAATTAGACGATGAAGATAAAGTCCAAGAATATCAAAATTATCCAAAAGCATTTTGATTGTAAGAAAATTGTGATCTTTTTTGCCATTCATTTTGTTCATTATACTTTTTAAAATATTTATGTCAATGATATCAAATTTAAAATTCAAATTCGGATTTTCTTGAATAATATTTTCATAGTTAACGAATGGTATGCTTTCGGCAATTTGATGTACACTATTTACAAAAAATGAATTTAATTCATTTGCTATTTCTTTTTCATTAGATATAGTTTTCCCATTTAGCTCTATTTCATTAATTTTAGAATTGTCTTTTTTTAACGCCAGCGATTTTATGGTCTTCCACATTGTTTTTTGGTCCAAACAGCTATTAATTTTGTTGTTAATAAAATTGTTTTTTGCAATTCAAAATCTTGGCATAAATTCTTAAATAAGTCGGCAAATATCAAAACATACGTGCCTCAAAATTGGCGGAAAACATTGCAAAATGTTTGAATATTATTATTCATCCAAGAACTACCTATACAAAAGATTTTACGTGAGAACGGGGTTAAGAGCAGAATAGCACGCAATGATTAATTGGTCGATGAAAGCCAAACACAAAACTTGATCCAAAAAACATGGAGGTGCTAGTAACTATGGAGATGGTAGCATTATGGCTTTGGGAATCATGGCGTCATGGGTGGTTTGCTTTTTGGTGGCGTAAATTCAAGTATATTGGACCAAAATTATAAATCTGTTAATAGCTAGGATCTTGGAGATCAGTGGATTTTCCAATAAGATATTGAACTAAAACACATGGCGCACATAATCCGAGATTGGCTTCTTTATTACACGCCAATACAGCTGAATTCACCACCCCAGCAATCTGAAAAAATTACAAAAATAACCCAATAAACTGGCCTTTTTCGAGCTTGGGCCGAATTACATAAGATTTGATGTCATAAATGCCCTCGCCGTCTACAAGGCGTCATTTATACTCAAGGTAGACGGACTAAATACTAAAATTTAAAAATATATAGGTATTTTAAACAAAATGTTCAGTTATATGTATATATATATTTTTTTTAAATAAAACTAGAGGACTCCTGCTGCTCCGCAGCATTATATTATATTATATTAATTTTAATAATATAATACCAAAATTTGCCAAGAGAAGTTAACGTACAGTAATGCCAAAATATGCCAAGAGAAGTTAACGTACAGTAAAAGTAAAGTTGATTCTCCGCTCATAACTTTCCTCAAACCGAACGAATTTAAACAGTTAATAAGTTAATAGCTTCAAAGGAGCTTGATCCACTGAGTGTTCTTTGACTTATGTCAACAGCCTACGTTAATTAGAACTCTAGTTATAGAGGTTTGAGAGAAGAAAAAATATTGAAAAAAATCTTGAATGCAAAGTTTATTCATAAATTCTTTTAATATATAAGATGCCACTAAGGGAAGCAGATTACAAATTCAGATTTTTATTTATTTTTTGTTCGTTGACCTACTTTTTTACAATTTTCCTATATTTTATTTATTTGTTTAATTGAAAAGTTATTAAACCGATTTTGATATTCTTGCTCAGTTCAACTGTGCAATCGCGATCCATATCGTAGAATGGCCTCCAATTCTCAAATCCATTAAAATGGATCGCGATCCAACAATACTGCTTGCTACACGTTCAATATATATTGTCAAATCTCCAATTTTATTAGTCTGGGTTCAGACAAGGCAATTTTTGTTGCGGCAATTTTTTGCCATTCTCTTTTAAAGTTGCCTTAATGTTCACACAGAGAAATTTGTTGCCGCAACTTTTTGTTTTCTTTTGCTTTCAAATTCTTACATTTTCGACAGTTTCTTTTATTTAGTTTGTGTAAAAAGAATTTATTATTGGTTCAATGTGAAAAATCATTTTTGTTTGAAAAAATGGAAGTCAAAGAAAAATGAAATAATAAAAAAAATAATAAAATAAATGAAATAATAATAATAATTTTTCACAGCGAAGAAAAGAATAAAAAGAAATGTCAAATAATAACTTCGTGTTTATAATTACGAATTGCAGAACAAAACGAGTTGCCGAGTACAAGCAACTCCGTACCAATTACCACTCTTCTTTCCCCTCTCTCCTACAAACTCAAGAATTGCGCAACAAAAGTTGCCTAGTGTGAACTCGGACTTACTATCAATGACAACAGAATTATATTTTATTTTTCTTTTTATCAGTAAAAAAAAAAAGTGCTGTTTCTTTATTTCAAAATTGTGTCTAGGAAATCTGTCATAAAAAATGTCATCTTAAAGGCACGTTTATTACAATATATATTGAATGTGTAACATGGATGATGGATCGCGATCCATTTTAATGAATTTCATAAAAAAAGCCATTCTGACATGGATCGCAATCCAAATATCACAATTATATTGAACGAGTAAAGGGCCCTTCGCTATTTTTTATAATATAATAGCTAAATTAAATTTTTTATTTAATTTCATATCATAAAAAAAATTTAAAAATATTTATATTTCCTTTTGAAAACAACATTGGAATTTATTTTTCTTGATCACCCAAAAAAATTGAACAAATTTTCAACAATTGGCTACACTTAACATATGTATATCACTTAATATGTCATTAAAAGAGCATGTTCAGTCAGCATAACCTTCAAAATACGTGAGAAAAAATCGAAATCAATTTGAAGGATCTAAATTTTAGATTCTAAAAACAGAGATGCACTCAAGAAATTAGCAACGAATGAGCATGCAAAAGAAGAGAACAATATTGTAAGTTACAACAACAACGTGGTTAGCAAAAAAAAAAATACTTTCGACAATCATAACCTATTCAAAATAAAAATGCAAAAAATATCGAATAAAAAATCTATACAAAAACTAACATACATGCACACATGAAAATACAAAGATGAGACACAAGCTCATTCTGTGAATGTTGTTGTTGTGAATGATAGACCGCCACCGCGTTTGAGTACAACAAATATGTTATGAAATCAATATTTAAAGTTGGGGAAAAACATGCACATTTTGTAATAATATTAATCTTCAAATTTTTTATGGTATATTACTTACTTGCTGCTCTAGACCTGTGCCATTTTGGTTAATAGCATTACTCATATTACTTTCCAATCAGTAGCTAGGTTTTTTGGTGCTTTTCCCCTTAGGAAAGTTTTCAATATTCAAACAATTATATGAGCAAGTCTTTTATTTCAAATTTAATCGTTAAAAAAAAGATAAATGTTCTATAAGAAAAAAGTTATGTATATCTATCAATTCAGCAGCACGAACAAACGAAATGAAAAAAATTTCCGTATATTCACACACACATAGACAAATTGCAGAAAAAAATTTTTTTAAGATTAATGTAGATTTCTTAGTTAAAAAATTTCGTGCTTATATTGAATATTTTTTTTAATGTTAATAAATTGTCAATGTTTTTATTTATGGAAATAGTATATATTTCTTTTTTTAATTAACACACAAATATGTGTAAAATTCTTTTTTTGTGATAATTTCTTCACTACACACACGCGTGAAAATGGTCGACAGAAGTATTTGACGAAGACAAAAATGAGTGCTGCCTATCGTTTCGTTTAGGTAATCGGTTACCAAACTGCCAACTCGTTATGCAAAGCAATGTTTAGTAATTCAGTAAGTTATCGGTATCCAAGCATTGACTAGACGTTTTGTTTCAACAAGAAGTAATAAATTGTTATTTTTTTAATGCTGTTAGCTAAATCGTATTTTTATATTTTATTTCAAGAAAAAGCCAAAATTTTAGATGTAGATGTTGGAATTTTTTTGAAAAGAGTGAACTATTTCGATCAAATTTATAAAAGTAGGCTGTGATATACTGTCAAGATGTGTTTAGTTAACATATATTTATAAAATGTATTCAATGTAAAATGATAACAGGCAATTAAAGTGTTATAATTTCGTTATTTATCAATTCAGAAACAGTATATATAAATTTATTAAAAGCACAACATTAATTCCAGAACATAAGTTTTAAATAAAATTATTTCGGAAGATGTAATGAGTCGAACATCGTTAATTATAATAAATATCTTATTTTTATTATCATTTTTTTTACAATTCAATACGAACTTAAATTATAGTTTGAAGAGATTAGTACAAATTTGATAGATAAGCACAGTAAAAAGCTCTCTCCTAACAGCTATTACAAAAAATTTGTCAACTATAAATTATAATTTCTTAACTGTACAATTTCGTTGGCTCCATTAAGACCATCCTGTCAACCAGTGAGTTACTGTACGCCATTTTCGTTGTCATCGTCGGATCATACGTCTGATTTTTGATTTAAAGCTGAATAACCAACAGGTATTTCTTTCAGTTCAGATTTTAAACATAAGAATTCACCACCGATACACATTATGGTAGCTGTTATGCAATTTAATAGCCACCAGGAAACATTTGAAGGAAAAGCATTGTTGTACCACCAACAAATCAACAAATGAAATATATGAAATGTGCAGCTGAAAGAAAAATAAGACAAATTTATTAAAATCAAGTAAGAACGTTATAGTTCATCAATGCCTATAATACAAGAATAGCATTAACCAAATTTGATTAAGATTGTCATGTATTTGTTGCTTGTAGGTATGTATTTTTCACATCGAATGTGTGACCACTAAGCTTAGTGAGGTCACTTACTTTTTTTAAAACAAATTTCAAGAAAAATATTTCATATTTGTATGTCTTTAAGGAGATTTTCGCTCATTTCAATACCGAATTTTGTTTTTTACAATAGAGTGGCATTTCATCCTTACCTAAAATCTAAGCACAATTTAGCTCTTCTCACTATACACCATAACGCCAAAGAGGCCAAGAAAGAGTTTGTAACAAAAGCACAAATTATCAGCCTGCCCCCCAAATCGGAGACATGAATTTCCTTTAAAGAATAAAGACAAATATTATTGGCTTCATAATTTAGTTTACTACTGACCCAACTTACATGGTATTCAAATATGTTATCCAAACGGTAGTTGTCACCGGCCAGAAGATTTGCTATACACACCAATATGCCTAACGTAAAATAAACACAAAATTGTACTGAAATAATTTGCGAGACCAATAATATGGGATCCCATTGCGTATTACGAAATGAACCTGATTTCATTATTTCTGTTTTGTTTACATGAATATTATAGCTAAGACAAATGTATGATATTGTTGTTAAAGCAGATGACGATTAATTCCACAAAAAAATATACACTATTTAGTTAGCATTCAGTGTGAATTGATAGCATAACGTAAGATAAACAGCTGTTAAGCACTGTGTTTTAAACATAAAAAAAATGTTTTTAATAATTTTATAAAAAGGAAATTGTATTTAAAAATTTGAGAATATCTAAAATTTGAATTATATCTTGAAAACGCAGAGAAAAAGTAAAAAAATAAGTTTTTAATTTAAGCTCCACTTAAGTTAACGGACATTTAAATTGACTGATTTAATTGAACAATATAGATTATATTGACATAATAAATTTTTCAACGCTGTATATTACACAAGTTATTAAATCATTTTTTTTTTGTGACTGTATTTAGACGAGTTATTGAAACAATTAGAAGACGGCTTAAAAAACATACACACGTGACCGTAACCAAACGTGTCAGCTGTTTTTTTTATGTTACATGAAAAGCATTTAGAGCAGTTACCGAACTCAACTGTTACGTAACCGGAACGTCGCAATCTGTTGAAAATGGAATTTTTTACGTTAGTACGTAGCATTTGTGAACAGCTGATAGTTTGGTTAATTTTACACAGCAACACGCTGGTTCCTTTTTTATGTTCTATAACTGCACTAAATGCCAACGTTACACTTACGGTACGGAAACAATTTAACGTGTGGCTATCTAGGTCTTTAGAATCATAAATCATTAAAATATAAAAATATATTGTGGGGCCTTTAAAATACATAACAAAATAAGAAAAATTTAAGTTAAAAAGTCGTTGTCTTTATTAACTGCTTAGTTTAAATGTTGAATTAAATGCTGTTTCAATGTAGGCATATTTTTAGCTACAAAATTACATTGATTACATTTTAAATCCATATTGCTGAGAATTTTCAAAGTGTCACCATCCAAACGCTTAACTTGTCCTGTTTCCTTCAATTGCATACATAAATCTGAAATATTATAAAAGATATTTTATTTTAGAAAATTATATTCGTAAGTGTATTTAACGCCACTAACCGTCATAAGTTAAAAATAATGCTGTATTAAAACTATTCCAATGTTTTTTGTTCTTTAAACAATCTGAAATAAAATCCCTTGATATGACGTGCAAATGCAGGCGGTGCATACTCGGTTGATTGTGAAAACCGATTTTAAAGTTTTCCACTTGCTGCTTTTTCACTTCAATAACATTTAACGCTAGTAAATATAATTCTTCCAGTAGTGGCAGGTGACTTTTCTTCAGCTAAAAGAAAAAATTTAAGATTATTAAGAAATGCCTTATTAGTTTTTATACATTTTTATAGACCGTTTTTTAGGGATGTCAGTTAAACTTCGTTTGATTAAACTACATTTTTAACTCTGACCAAAAATTTTAAAGTTATAACACCGATATTTTGGCATGTTAATTAAAACTCAGTTAAATAGTTTGAAAGTAGTGTTAAAAATGTTAGTTTAACTGACATTCACCATAAATTGTGTATTTATAATTTTGGAAATAAAAAAACTTAAGTTTTACTAACATTAAATATTGAGTGTATTTCTTCAAATGGTAACACCAAGTAATGATGTTTAGCTTTCGGATATTTATCATTGATTACAACAGCCAAATTTGAGGAAATTATATGTGTTGTGGGATCTTTGAGAGTATTTATTAAACCATTAGCCCAAGAATTGGCAGACATTTGAGATAATTTTGATTTTATTTGATAAATTTTGTAAACACTAACACGGCTTCTTGCTTTGTAGTCAATTTACTTTGGATAACATGTTTGGGTTGGGGCAAAAGTTAGTTAACATTTTTGTGCAATGCTAAATAAGTCTAAATAAAATGTGTCTCTTAGTGGGGATATATAGAGGAAATACATTTTTTCGTCTTTGTATAGAAAATTATGGAAATAATATATAGACTTTATGTTCCACTTCCTAGACAATATTTCTGTGTTTCATAAAATTTTTTTAAAATATTACATAAAACTCTCTCAGAGCAATAATTAAAACTAGCAGATTCCAGCGCTCGAAATTCGAGTGCAATTTCTAGGCAGCTTTATTATTCAACTTAGCCAATTCAATGTGAATGAAGATAACAAACTCATTCACAAATTTAATAAAACACACATAGCATATGTATAATTTTATCTATGTGTTAGTAAGTAGCAAATTTAAATGCAATTTACTCAAAATAAAGGAAAAAATTTAAAAACGGCGAAAAAGAAATACCTTTCAAATAATATACGTTTGGTCGAAATAGGGATAAAAAAGTAGAACAAATACATGACTAATGGCAATACTATAAAAACGGCAACGGTTATTGTTGTTTGTTAGCAATGACTGTAATTTCGGAGGACTTATTAAGTATAGAAATATTTTCAATTTTGATTAATTTCTTCAACTTTTTTTAAAACGCCTTTTTTGGAGTAAACGTTTCTGGACACGATTATACATTATCAAATTTGAAATATTATATTAGATAAACAGGCTAAAATTGTTCCTATGTCCAGATTATTTTTTTAGTATTAGCAATTCCAAGCAGGGACAAACTTTTACTACATTTGTTTTAATTTTGTATTTTGGTGCAGAAATAAGTAATTTTTTGATTTTTTCGAATTGGAATAAGTTATTTTTCGACCATAAAATAACTGTTATTTTTTATCAAAAAATCATACATAGGCAAACATATTGCGATGGTTGATTTTTACTTTACTTCTATGTTTTTTTATTTCAAATTCAATTGTTCAATTCCCAGCTTCAGATTACATCAGAAAAATCTTAGAATTTTGGATATTTAAAAATTCCAACTTAAGTCGTGTGCTTCAAGTTTACAATAGAATAATATAAACTTTTATATACATTTATTTTAAAGAGAAACTTTATTTTAATATTTATGAATAAGACATCTATATAATACATAAAACTGAATAAAACTTAATATGGGGTTCTTTTATTATTGTAAAGTTAAATGTTACAAGTGAATTTCACTTTTTATTGTTTAATTATTTCTCCTTAAAATTTGTGTTTTTTTAAATCATTTTAAAGACAACAACAACAATAATACTTTTAAATATTAATTGAACTAAAAAATTTTTATTGTTTAAAACGAATTATGGGGTCGTTTACTTAAATCGATTTTTAATTTTGAAATTTCAACGGATTTTGGTATTTGTAACAATTATGTGGAGGTTTCTAATTTTCACTTTAAACTTTTTTTTAACCATAATTGTGGGCGGGGGAGGGTATGGAATATTAAGCCCTAAGAAAGTTTGCTAGTTACATCATTTACATGTTATTTTACATACTTTAATGCGATAAAAACGAAAATTAAAGAATTTGATGATTTTGAGGCTCTTTATAAAACGAAAAAAAAGTAAAGATTAAAATAAGAGCAATTTTGCGGAATTTACTTTTTGTGATGGTAGTTTTTGTGAATTTCAGGGGTAATGTTATACACATATTGTAAGATTTCTTGAATAACAGGCTCCTTGCGAGACACAATAGACCGATTCATCTCATCCAATTTAACACGGGTATCAGCATCAATTTTAGCAGCTACACCTTCGCGGGATCCCATGTGCTGAAAAATCATTAAAAAAATAAGATATATATATTTAGTTCTCCCTCAAGTTATATTTGTTAAATATTGGCAACAAAATTTATTCTCTATACTTGTTTTCGTTTGACAGTTTATTATCTACCCCCTTTTTTGAATGCCCTAAATAACAGTTTTCTCGTTAACTTTTCAACTTACCTTGGCTTCGAATTCCTTAAATTGGCGTTCCCTTTCTTGACGATATTTCTCAATTTCTTCAGTAGCTTCATCCTTGGCTTGCTTCAATCTTCTTGCCTTGCCTAAAATTCCAAACAAAAAAAATTATTTTCACTCTTCCATTTGCTATTAGTTTTATCTTTTTCACATCACAAGCTTATCATGTGACCCCGTCTCTACTTCATTTTTTTTTTTTTTGATTGGAGGTTTTATGATTTTTTGTCTCTTTCTTGTGATTCCAATTGGAATTTATCATATTTATTCTTTAGTATTCCTTACGTTTTCTTGCTTCTGCAACTTTTTCGGCTGCCTTTTTTTCAGCGGCCAACAATTGTTGGATACCCTGGGTTTGGCTAGTCATTTTTTATTCAATTATTTTCAGTTTCTTTAACACTTATTAAAAATTGCAATTACACTGTTCACAAGACAAGTAGACAAATTCAAGTGACGACTTTCCTATACTTTAGTGGACTGTGAAAAATGTCATATGACACATGAAAATATTGATTAAGACATGTGGATTTCGAGTCTCGTTCTAGTGTATTGAAGTCTAATTGACATAAGGTGTGTTTAGTTAACATACTATTTCAAATGGTTGCCAGGTATTTTTTTATATATGTGTTTTGCTACAAATCAATGAAACAAAATAATTAAAAATTTGTAACAGGAACCTAGGGTTCGAAAATATTTGGATCATAAGCGTATTTACTAAGATGAAATTAAAAACAAACGAGATTTTTAGTTAAATACCATTTATGTTGGTATATTTATTTATTGTAACATATTTTACAAATTAATTTATTAAATACATTTAGAAAAAGTCGCAGGGTATATATATTTGTATATATTAACAGATATAAGTGAATATCGCTTATATGAGGACGAACTACAATGGTGAAATGTAGTTTATTCCTACAGTATATAAATAAACACAAACAAAATACAATGTCAAATGTTAATTTTGTGTTTTAAATTATTAGTTTACTAATTAATTAAACAAAAATTGAATAAGGAATACTTAGGTAATTCAGCATTTTTTGAATGTAGTTTTAATTTAATAAGAATAAACAAAATTAATTAAATAAAATGTTTTGAATTTGTATTTAATAAAAGTTTGAGTTCCAGTTTTGGAGCGTACATCTCGGTGAAATTAAGGTTTAAGACATTTTTATGGGTGAAGGGATAAACATGTTCCAATTCTCTCCATTTTCTACGGGGTTATCACTAAGACGTGAAAAATTAAGTTTTCACATTCCATTCTCACAAAAAATAAACCTTTTTATGTATTTTTTTAAATAATTAGTTAATACCAGTAATACAATCCTTTAAAAACATAAGCTAAATTAAAAAATGAAAAAACTTAAGTAACTTTGCGGTGTTTGCAGGTGGCCGGAAATGAATGTAAAATAAGCTAAGGAAAATTAAAATTTGTATGGATAAAGTATTTCCAGTATTCCTGATGGAGAGTCTAGGTTGAGTATTTTAAAAAGCTCCAATCATAAGCACAAACTTAAATCACCAGTGACTGGTGTGCGAAATTTATTTATTTTTTTGACTAAAACACACTGATGAATAACTAACTTTTTATTCGATAAATAAACACAAGCCTTAGACCAAATTTTGTGGATGTCAATAACTAAGTTTAGGTCAACTCGCATTCTTAAATACTAATAAATTTTAAATTGGAGTAAATAATCATTTTTATGAACATACATATTCGCCTTAGACGGAGTTTTTAGGATGTCAGTCAAACGATGTGGTCAGGGTATAATGAATTTGTGCTAATGTTTCTAACTACCAAAAATATTTGATCTATACCCATCTTTTACTATACCGATCCACTCATAATCACTTTCTGATTCGATTTAGGGACTGTTCGTCTGCCCGTCTGTATGGCCATGTAAACTATAAGACTTATGCTATTGGAATTGGTGAAAATCGGTGCATAAGACCTTGTTCCCACAAAAATGACCCCTATGCGAGCGACTTAAATTACGCAATAAGATCAATATTATCACCTAGACCCCGGTAAAATTTGATTTGTGTGTGTTTATTACGTCGTAGGACAAATCAGAACCCCGATCCGATCTTCATTTAAATCTATCAAAAAACAAACCAAACTCAAATTATGTTTCTATATGTTTTAGCAAAAAATAAGTGGGTTTACCATATATGGTCGGGATCGGTCCATATTTAGACCGAGTTCCCATATAAATATTGCATACGATATAAACTTTTTCATATCTGCAGGCAAACCCTTTGAACGCAGAGTTAAAATATTTAGGTTAATCTAATTAATTAAGTTAAACTGACATCCCAAGAACTAGCTTTTAACTGGAATATATGAATGAATAATATAAGCAACGAAGTATATATAGTATATATATAATCTTTAAGTCTGGCAACTCTTAGAGCATACAAATACAACTCTTTTCTCTTATACCAATGGAACATATCTTCTTTGAACAAACTCTTTTATTTTTAAATTACTTGTATTTTTTAACCAAATACGGCAAATATAACAAGCGGTAAATATACACCTCGAATTTTTTTGTGCAGCTGCATAAGAAATAACTGAAACTTTATGAATTTAACTAATAGATTATAAATAAACGTTGCGTAAAAATGGAACAAACAAAGAAAAACAAAAAAGAAGCCAAAGATGAAAAAATGAAAGATCAAAAATTGGAAGAACAGGTAAATGACAGATACCAAAAGGATAAAACCCCAAAATTAGGTCATTCTTGTGGTGGTAACGAGAAATTCAACTAAATTTATTTTCCAATTTACACAAAGATTCTTAAATCGTTGGAAGATGCTAAGACACCAGAGGAAAAATTTAAATCATTATTAACAAAATACATGGAAAGTGAACGTACGAATCGCAAAATTAAACAGGATTCAAAGATCCACGAAAAACAGCTGGAGACTATTATGCGTGAAAAGGAGAATTTGCAAAGAGAATACAATAAAAATGTCTTAATGAGGTGAGTTCAGAAGGAATCAATAGGAAGAACAGATAAATTGTAATATGGGTATTGTATCTGATTTGCAGAGATAAATTGGAAGAAGTGTGCCGGGAACAGCAAAAACTCATTAAATCAGTTAAAAATGAAAGTATGGCTAAGATAAGGGAGGAAGAGGAAAGGCGAAAAGAAAGTCAACAACGATTCCAGAGTTCATTAAATGAAATCAACCTGTCTTTGAACAAAAATAATGATGAAAATAATAAATTACGTGATCATAACATCGAAATGACCAAAAAGTAAGTAAACATACATACTAGCAAATGTGAAGAAGTAATGCAGACACCAAAAAGTGAGGTTAATTATTATCGTCAATTATTTAGTGGAACATTTGTAAAAAGATGTTTCTATTTTATTTGTAAGATTTTTGTTTATGTGTGTATTTGTGTTTTTTTTTTAAATTTTTTATTAATGTGAACTCCATTTGTAGTAACATGTGTTTTGTTTTTGTTATTGTGGCTGCATACGTTTTGCTAGTTCACGTAAAGTTTTTATTCGAAACAATTGTGCGCGAGAGGGTGGAGGGCTATGTTTATTTTGATATATTTTTTTTAAGTGTGCTATTTTTAACAAAATATTTGTTGTTTTTAAAAATGTATTGTTTTTTTTTTAATGATCGTATAACAGTTTTAATAATAGTTTTGTCAGAATTTTAACTGAATATTTCGATTAAATTAGATATTTCGTTCAAATGAAATGAAAGAAATTTGTGAACACAATTCCAGGTTAAGGCAAAGCAATTTTGATCATGAGTAAATCGAACCATATTAAGTAATGTTTTATGTTTTCATTACAAATTATTCAACTTTTAGAAACAAACTTGATTTCAATGAATCCAAATTTTAACATTTGCCATTTGAAATAGAACATACATAAATATGAAACAGATGGTACATTAAATATATATTTATTTATTTTATATTTATTTATTAATTTCCGTAATATAAAGCCATTTGGGCCAAAATATGTATATTACATAGAACTAGAAACCTAAGTTAATAACTTAATACTAATCAGTACAGATCAAATCACACCACATACTTATCTCATTGGCTCCCCACCTATAATACATACAAAAGCAATACTTACCGCTTTTTATTACAATGTAATGTTAATAGGATCCACATGTTAATGCAAAAAAAAAAATTTTTTTTTTTAAATTTACTCACAAAAGAAGTTTAAAATAATGAAAATAAGAAATGAAAATCAATCCGATAAAGATATTTCAAGAGTTTCAGAAGAAATCCGTTATTTGAATGCGAAAAATACGCAATTCCAATGGAAGTTTTTTCCAATAACTTGTGACTCGTAAGATTTACCAAAAAGCGTAAGATCTACCAAAAGCCGATCTAACAATTGTAGGCAAAAAATTACGAAATTTACTTGAAACCCCGAAAAAAAAATCATGTGAGCCTGATCACAGGGGAGATTTGCAAATATCTAGTAATTAATTAAAATCAAACAGAAAGCGTCATCTATGTATCACTTATAGCAATCAACTGCAGGGGCTCTGCTAATATAAAAATATTTATTATTTCAACCAGTTAATTTTTAATTTTTCGTTTTTTATTTTTAATTTTTTATTTTTCATTTTTCATTTTTCATTTTTAATTTTTTATTTTTTATTTTTTTGTTTTTTATTTTTTATTTTTCAATTTTTATTTTTCTTTTTTCATTTTTTATTTCTCGTTTTTCATTTTTATTTTTAATTTTTTATTTTTCATTTTGTATTTTTCATTTTGCATTTTTTATTTTTCAGTTTTCATTTTCAAATAGCTTATTACATATCGTATTTTTTTCATTTTTAATTTTTTATTTTTAATTTTTTTTTAATTTTTTATGTTTCATTTTGCATTTTTTCATTTTTTCATTTTTTATTTTTAATTTTTAATTTTTTATTTTTCAGTTTTTATTTTCAAACAGGTTATTACATATCGTATTTGTTTTCATTTTTATTTTTCATTTTTTATTTTTCATTTTTAATTTTTTATTTTTAATTTTTTTTTTCAATTTTTTATTTTTTATTTTTTATTTTGCATTTTTTAATTTTTTATTTTTCATTTTTAATTTTATATTTTTCAGTTTTTATTTTCAAACAGGTTATTACATATCGTATTTGTTTTCATTTTTATTTTTCATTTTTTATTTTTCATTTTTAATTTTTTATTTTGAATTTTTTTTTTTAATATTTTATTTTTCATTTTGCATTTTTTCATTTTTTATTTTTAATTTTTAATTTTTTATTTTTCAGTTTTTTTTCAAACAGGTTATTACATATCGTATTTTTTTTCATTTTTAATTTTTTATTTTTCATTTTTTATTTTTCATTTTGCATTTTTTCAATTTTTATTTTTTGTTTTCAGTTTTCATTTTAAAACAGGTTATTACATTTCATAATTTTTTCACCAATCATAAGTCACACCGATTTTGTCTGTTACGCTGTTTTTGTGATTGTATTGTGAAATAGAAATTTACCCCCCTGCGCGTATAGATGTTTACACATAAAACAATCTTTTCCTTTCTTGAACTTAAACAAAAATAGGTTATGGTATTATTGATTTCAATCAGCGTAGATAATTAAATATAAATAATTTTTTTTGATTTTTTTTGGATCTTATTTTTCTATGAAAGCAATTCAGAGCTTTATCCCTTCTATTAGTGAGTATCCCGTTGGCCTTAAAATAACAAATTGTATGGTATTTTGCTTGATTGGGTGGGTTTTGAAGGTTTTGATTGTTAAATTTAGATTATATAAATTAATATTTTTTTTTTGACAATTTCGGATTTATTTTATATTAAAATACATGAGAAAATGAAATAAATCATTGTTGTGATACTTCTTGTTGATTTTCCAGTTCGAGTGTACAGGTATTGCAACGAATGCTCAGCTCAAACTGCTTTTTTGCAAGTAAAGCAATATGCGTTGGTTTTACGTTGGCGTCCGTACTCCATACGACATAACTGGCATGACGGCCGATTTGATCGAGGCTCAGAGAAGATGTAGCTCCTGCTGTCGGTTTTTCCGCTTTTGTGTGTTTCAAAATTATTTTATTTTACCTTTCAATTGAATGCTTCTATAGCGCTTCGAATCCTGGGATAGCTCATACGTCTATTGTGGGCTCGTTCTTCGGTGTTAATTGTGACGTGGGCAATTGCAAAAATGAACGTCGCATACCGGTTTTTATTACTGGCTTAATTTCAATTTACATATGTGATAATGCAGCTAATGCAGCAATATCTAGCATATTGTAGAAAATTGTAAGTTGACAGCGGTTTGTTGAACGTTTGCAAGAAAATCTGATCCATTGTATCCACGCCGGATTTATTAACTTTGTAGTCCAGGATAACCACGGGCTACCTTTTTTCAGTTGTGTCTACATCGCGAGTATAGTGCATTGTAGACAGCAAAATTACCGCTTTATTCTTCTTCGAAACATCTATATTTATATCATAGTGATATATTGCCTTCGTAGAAGCCAATCAGTGAGCTACAAATTAGTATTATACTTTATATTAGAAATTAAGGTTTGCAAGTTTTAAGTTATAAAAATGGAGAAATTTAAAAATTATAAAAATTATGAAGTTTCGTTCTTTTACAAGTACTTTTAAAAATTCGAATATTTTCTTCTTGTTTAACTTCAGTAGGTAACTTATTATACATTTTTAAACCCTTGTAAAATAGTGAGTTTTGAGCAGCTATTGTCATTTACCTTTGCAGTCTAAAATCAGTAGCGTTTCTTAGGTGATAGTTCTGTACTTCTCCGACATAAGCGATTTTTTCTGTTAGATATTTTGGTGCCAGGTTGTGTTTTATTTGAAAGATGGTTATTAGTGTGTTTAGTTTTAATTGTTCTTCAATATTCAACTATTTTTAAGTTTCTAGCATGAAGTTAATACTAGTGTATCTGCTGAATTTTAGTATACACCTCATGCATTTATTTTGTAGTTTTTACAGTCTTTCTAATTGTGTTTTTGTGCAGCAAGTAAATGTTATTGTTGAGCAGTATTCGAAATGTGGTTTTATCAATGTATTATATATTTGAATTGTTAAAATGTCCTTTCTATTGCGTAAGGATTTCATAAAACCGATTTTTTCCCCCAATTTTTTAACAAACATATTCGTTATGTTCTTCAAATTTAAGATCTTTGTCTATTATAACACCGAGATATTTTATTTTATCTACATTTCCGATTAATTTACCGTTTATTTCGAAGTTTATATTATTATCCGCGTTAATTACCATAAGTTTTGTTTTTTCTTCATTTCATTTTAATTTATTCATTTTTAGCCATTTATTTACATTATTAATTTCATTTTTAAGTTCATGTTAACATATTTCTAGATCACTGTCTTGGGCATATATTAGTATGTCGTCCGCGTTTAAGGTTTTTTTACATTTACGTTATCAACTATGTAATTTATCTTATATATTAAAAGAATTTATGAATAAACTTTGCATTCAAGATTTTTTTCAATATTTTTCTTCTCTCAAACCTCTATAACTAGAGTTCTAATTAACGTAGGCTGTTGACATAGGTCTAAGAACACTTAGTGGATCAAGCTCCTTCTTTTGAGCTATTAACTGCTTAAATTCGTTGGGTTTGAGGAAAGTTATGCGTGGAGAATCAACTTTGCTTTTACTGTACGTTGACTTCTCTTGACAAAATTTGGTATTACTGTACGTTGACTTCTCTTGGCAAATTTTGGTATTACTGTACGTTAATTTCTCTTGGCATATTTTGGCATTACTGTACGTTAACTTCTCTTGGCAAATTTTGGTATTATATTATAAAAATTAATATAACATAATATAATGCTGCGGAGCAGCAGGGGTCCTCTAGTATATATTATAAAAATAAGAGCTCCTAGGATTGATCCTTGAGGTACGGCAAGATCTACATCTATACATTCAGATAATTTATCGTTGAGTTTTGTTCGTTGTTTTCTTTTATTAAGATTGAAGATTGAAACCATTTATATTCGTTATCCGTTATCCCGTATTTTCGTAGCTTTTTATACCCTATACCACTATGTGGTTTGGGTATAATGACTTTGTGCTGCTGTTTGTAACAACCAAAAATATTTGACCTAGACCCATCTTTAATTATACCGATCGAATCAGAATCACTTTCTGAGTTGATTTAACAATGTCCGTCCGTCCGTCCGTCCGTCCGTCCGTCTGTCTGTGTGTCCATGTAAACCTTGTAATCAAACTGCAGGTCGCAAATATGAATATATTTTGATGAAATTTGGTATATAAGCTTTTATCGGCCATGGGATGAACGCTATTGAAATTGGTGAGAATCGGTCCATGTTCAGACCTAGCCCCCATACAAATTACCCATATGAAATCGACATAAATTGCCATAAGATCCAAATTGTCATATAGATCTTACTCAAATTGGGTTTGTATGCGTTCATTACATCCATTAATGAGTAGTACAAAAATGATCCCTTTGACCCCATATAGAGCTGCTTCCTGATCTTCACTTAAATCAATTAAAAAACAAAAATATTGCACTGATTCTTCTCAAATTTTGTTTGTATATATTTTTGCAAAATACAAGAGACTTTACCAAACATGATAAGGATCGGTCCATTTTTGGACCAAGTCCCTATATAGATATAGCATCCGATATGAACTTTTTCATATCTGCAGCCAAAAAAATTAATAAAAATCCCACTCAAATTTGGTTTTTGCTTATTTTCTATGACCAGTTAGTTGGGCCTAAGAGATAGGGTCTCTAAACGCATGGTATAGGGTATCGTATAGTCGGTCTAGACCGACTATAATTTTCTTACTTGTTTAAAAGTATTTTTCGTTCGATTGTCTCAAATGCTCTTTTAAAATCAAGAAATAGCGCGATTCTTTCCGTTTTTATACCCTATATCACTATACCCTTCTTTTATTATACCGATCGACTCAGAATCACTTTCTGAATCACTTTCTGAGTCGATTTAGCGATGTCCGTCCTTCCGTCCGTCTGTGTGTCCATGTAAACCTTGTAATCAAACTACAGGTCGCAAATATGAATATATTTTGATGAAATTTGGTATGTAAGCTTTTATCGGCCATAGGATGAACGCTATGAAATTGGTGAAATTCGGTCCATATTCAGACCTAGTCCCCATACAAATGACCCCTATGAAATTGACATAAATTGCCATAAGATCTAAATTATCATATAGATCTCAGTCAAATTGGGTTTGTATGTGTTTATTGTATCCATTAATCAGTAGTCCAAAAATAATCCCTATTGGTCAATTCTTAGTCATAGGTCCGATATAGAGCTGCTCCCCGATCTTCACTTAAATCTATCAAAAAGCAAATATATTGCACAGATTTTTCTCAAAATTGGTTTGTATATATTTTTTCAAAATATAAGTGACTTTACCAAATATGGTCAGGATTGGTCCATTTTTCGATCTAGTCCCCATATAAATATAGCACCCGATATGAACTTTTTCAAGTCTGCCGCCAAAAAAATTAATAACAATGGCTCTCAAATTTGGTTTATGCTTATTTTCTATATCCAATTAGTTGGACCGAAGAGATAGGGTCTCTAAACCATGGTATAGGCTAGACCGACTATAATTTTCTTACTTGTTTTATCTGCCGTTTTCCAATTACTTATAATATGATTTACCGTGGTTTCGCGTGAGTGTTTTTTTCTAAATCCAGATTGATACTTTGTAAATAGTTAATTTTTTTCAAAATATTCTTCGAGTTGATCTTTTGCTACACTTTCAATTATTTGTTCCATTGTTTTGAGCGTACTGTTCCGACAAATGCTGTTTCCTGTCTCATCATTATCAGCATAAATTGTGCGGCCTGTATTCACATACCTTTCCAATAATTGATACACAACATTTTGATTTACCGCACGCTCTTGACCAGGCAACTTCCCAGAGTAAATCATTCCATTGAGGGGATAAAATGGTTTCGAATCGCACAGCCACCATACCTTTATTCCGTACTTAGCTGGCTTAGACGGAATGTATTGTGTAAACCGTAAGCTACCGTCGCGTATTTGCGTTATCAATGAATTTTTTGATGAGCGCAAATCCATTGTATGACAATTCCGATTTGTATATTGGATCATGGGTTGGGCCCCACATTTAATTAGCAGGCTCATTATTCGATTTAGACGGCCCCGCATACAAAACGATAACCAAAAATGCATCGAACTCTTTTAGAGTGATTGTTTTCCATTCCTTATTTTCTTCATAGGATTTGCCGAATTCCATACAGTTGTTACTTCCCTGGCTTTTCGATTGGTTTCCCGTGTGGTAATATACGCCATATCTTCGGTGATGAGCGTGCGGAATATGGTGTAGGGATCATATGTGTCTTTCATTGGCCCTGGTTTCCTTCTTATATTGTCGACCATGTTATGAGCACGAATGCGGGTATTTGGTGCCATTTTTAGATGTAAAATAACGGTAGTGGCAGGAGCAGTTTTTAATAAGTCGTCGTCGCCTTCATCTAGCTCATCATTGATTTCCAAATGCGGTTCAGTTTCGGCATCCGACTCATCAACGTCAAGGTTTGGCTGATATATTAGGTCATCATTATCTTCAACATCGTCGTCAAATGCAACATCATCTTCATCATCATCATTGTCATCTCCTCGTATATATATATTCCACTGTATACTTTGTTGTTCATATAAATTTTAAGGGTAGGCAAGATGTAGCTAATCTTGTTTTGGCATACAAATCGTTGTTGTAAACATTCAATTAAAAAAAGAATTTCAGGTAACAAAAAAAAAAAAAAAACAATTCAAAAAGTCATGAGTGATTTCTTTAATAATAATAGAAGGTCCGTAGGGATTTTTTCACGTACTAAACGTCATTAAACTTCAATAAAATGTAAACTATTGCTCATATCGCTTCAAAATCAGCTGTAATCGATGATTCACCACACTTTTGCTTGGAACACATGTACGGTTCGGATATTCGGTAAAATAATTAAAGAAAAGTTAATTTTTTTTTAGAAAATTTACTTTTTTAAGAAAGATTTTTTGAAAATATGAACTTTTTAAGAAAAATTAACATTTTTTATTGGAAAAGTTCCTTTTTTTTCAGGAAAAAGTATTTTTTTAAGAAAAACTTGTAATAAAAAGTTTATTTTTTAGAAAAAGTACAAAATTAATTTTTTGAAGAAAAAGTGTTTTTAAGAAAAAGTACTTCATATGAAAAGGTACTTTTGTGATAGAGGGCTTTTTTCAACAAGATACTTTTTTAGATACTTTTTTTTACGAAAATATACTTCTTAAGAAAAAGTACATTTTATTTAGAAAATGTAATTTTTAAGAAAAGATACTTTTTAAGAAAATTTACTTTTAAGGATAGATACTATTTTAAAAAAGGTACTTACTTTTTTAGGAAAAGTTACTTTTTTAAGAAAAAAGTTGTTTTTAAGAAAAGGTTAATTCTAAGAAAAAGTTTTTTTTCGAGAAAAGTTCTTTTTAAATTAAAGTACTTTTTTAAGAAAAGGTAAATGTTTTTAGAAATGGTAATTTTTTAAGAAAAGGAATTTTTTATGAAAAGTTGGTTTTGTAACAATTTTTTTTCTGAAAAGGTTTTTTTTAAGAAAAGCTACTTTACACTAAAGGCACTTATTTAAGAAAGTGTACTTTTTTAAGAAAATGTACTTTTTTAGAAAATGTACTTTTTTAAGAAAACATACCTTTTTAAGAAAAAGTACTTTTTTAATAAAGATATTTTTTTTTAGAAAAGGTACATTTGTATGGAAAGCTACTTTTGTAATAAAGTTTTTTTCTTTTTTTCAGAAAAGGCATTTTTTTTAAAAGTACATATTTATTTAATAAAGTTACTTTTTTAAGAAGAGGTACTTTTTTAAGGAAATTTACTTTTTTAAGAAAAGACGCTTTTTTAAGAAAAGGTATTTTTTTTTTTAAAGAAAATGTACTTTTTTAAGAAAATGTCAGTTTTTAAGAAAATGTACTTTTTTAAGAAAATGTACTATTTTAGAAAAGGTACTTTTTTAAGAAAAGGTACTTTTTTTTAAACAAATGTACTTATTTTGAGAAAAGTTACTTTTTAAAGAAGGCACTTTATTTAAGGAAAGGTACTTTATTTTGAAACAAGGTACTTTTTATGGAAGGTGCTTATTGAGAACATTTTTTAAAAGAAAATGTGCATTAAAATGTACTCTTTTAAAGAAAAGTACTTTGTTAAGAAAATGTGTTTTTTTAGGAAATGTACTTTTTTAATAAAGGAACTTTTTAAGAAAATTTAATTTTTTAAGGAAAAGTACTATTTTTGAACAAGGTACTTTTTTAAGAAAGGTACGTATTTGTAAAGAAAAACTACTTTTAAGAAAGGATCTCTTTAAGGAAAGATACTTTTTTAAGAAATGCACTTTTTTAAGAAAAAGTATTTATTAAGTCCTGTTTTAATTAAACGTGCTTTTTGAAGAACATATTCGTTTTTTAAGAAAAGATGCTTTTGTAAGAAATGCTTTCTTTTTCTGAGAAGGTACTTTTTAGCAAATGGTACTTTTAAAAAAAGGCACTAATTTCAGAAAAAGTACTTTTTTAATTAAAGGTAGCTAATTATTATAAACGTAAGGTAATAGTAAATATTAATCTAAAACATTACCAATATTTTTAATTTTTGTTTTTTGTATATTAAACCTGAAAATTACCATATAATAAGAACTATGAATTCTAAATGATTTTTAAATAATTCTGCTTGAAAAATAAATTATATACATATATGTATTTTAAAATCTTTTTTTAGACTTAAATTTCTGGCTGAGCAATATCAGGCAAGAGAACAACAACTGGAAAAACTCAATGAACAAGTACAGTTGGAATCTCAGCTGCATCAGGCCAAATTAAGCAAGGTACAAGTTGAGTCAGCCATGGAAAAGGAAATTCTTATCAAGTATGTTAAACACATATCTAAATTTATTCGATATTAAATGATTTTCCTTATTTCATTAACCAGAGAAAAGCATATAGCCTTGGAAAAACTTATGAATACCCAAAAAATGTTGAAAGAAATCACCGAACGTGAGAAGGAACTTAAGGAACAATTGAATATTTATACCTCCAAATATGATGACTTCCAAAATTCATTGCAAAAATCGAATGATATTTTCTCCACCTATAAAGTGGAACTGGAAAAAATGTCTAAAAACACTCGTAAACTGGAAAAGGAGGCCATGGAATGGAAACGTAAATGGGAAACGAGCAATGCCACTCTTATTGTATTGGCCACTGAGAAGAAAGAACGTGACGATCATGCTGTACGCTGCAATAAACAAGTTGATCAATTGCAGAAGCTATTAAGGGCCTTACAAAATGAACGATCCCACTTGTATAAGGTGATAAAGGAAAACAATGTTGAAGTGCCGGCATTACCAGCTCTTCCTACTGAACCTGAAACTATGCAAACGGGACCCATTAATAATGTTGCCGATAAAGATAAAATGGATATTATGTCGAAGAATTGCGCCGAACTTAAGCAAACATTGGCCAATTTAGAAAGTCAAATGAAAATATTAAACTTAAAAGGTGCCGAGGCCGAACAGCAATGTAAACAATTGCAGGCTCAAGAAGAGACGATTAAAAAGAAGAAAAATAAAAAGCCAAAATCGAAGAAGAATAATAATAATAATACTAATGGCAATAAAGAATCTTCGCCAGCCATCTCAGAAGATGCCACCAGTGTTAGGGAAGAAGAACAAGAAGTAACCGCAACAAAAGAAAATGGTGCTACTTTAGAGGAGACGGCTGTCAAAGAAGAAGAACCTATTAAAATTAATGTGGACATTATACCAAATCAAGTGACTGAAGCTATTGCTATTTCAACAACAACAACAACCACTGAAGCTACTGAATCTTTTAAAGAAGAAGAACCCAC
The DNA here is from genome assembly GCA_963682025.1 of Cordilura impudica. Taxonomy (NCBI): domain Eukaryota; kingdom Metazoa; phylum Arthropoda; class Insecta; order Diptera; family Scathophagidae; genus Cordilura; species Cordilura impudica. The sequence continues at coordinate 345,941,833 of OY821517.1, forward strand.
TTTAATTATAGAAGAAATTTCTGAAGTTACTGACCCAATTGCTGAAGTAGCAATAAAGTAAAAAATGTCTTGTTTTTTTTAGTTATAGGATTATTTACAAATTTATAAGGTTACAATTTTGCATTGAATTTTAAACCATATTGTTATTGGCTTGTGAAGTTCACAAGGCCCCCATTTACATACACTATGGATTGTAGTTAACTATATATACCCATCCGATTTTTTATATACAATATATATGCTCTTATATAGTAAAAGATGTAATACTACATTATAATCAACTCTCAAATAACCATCCTCATGAATGATCCATCTATTTTTTTTTCGTTTGTTTATATTTGTATTTTACTCGTATCGTTCGCCCATTTAAATTACATATAAAAAAAAGGAAATTATCTTAAATTTTTTTGTATTTATTAATTTAAAAAATAAATGACTTTTTCAATTGAAAAGAAATTAAGTTTTTTTTTGGTATTTTTTTTTTTGCAGCGAGTTGTTCCATAGAAAATTACCTGCTGGGGCCTAATTTTCGCAATCGTGATCGATTTCTTATCGAAGTTTATTTCAATAGCTATAGTTATTTTAGTAGAGCATAATTAAATTCCAACTACTTGACAGTTACCCATCACTCCAAGCCCGCAGTAATTTTTTTGTATATGTTGGCGTGTAATTTTGCTAATTAAGCGTAAAGAGCTTTATTTACAAATTTGGTGTCTTTAGCGTCTTTGGTGACCCTCACTGAAATTTTTCGGAAAAAATTTTTTCGTAGAATATTTTAATCCTTAGATGTCCTTTTGTGAAAGGACTTTTTTTATTTTCTCTAAAAAGGGTTAAATTGACCCAAAAAGAGAGGATCTAGAGGGTTAAGATCATCCATAAAAATCCACAATATATGTAACTGACAATAATAATTCTATCTGACATTAACTTATAACATTTTCATTTAGTGTAATGCTCCCTTTGACCAAAAATTCAGACCAGCTGGATTGTAAGTTTTTTCTACAAAAATGATCTACTCAACATGCCCTTTCAGAATTTTAGGGTCGCTATTACGTTCCAAAAATACTGTTGGAAAAATATCGTGTTGAATATTAAATATTAATTTTGAATTTTTTCTTTTAAATGTTTACTACTGAAATCAACCAATTAAAATTCCATTTAAAATTTTCCACACTTCATTTGGCTAAAATTCTAAAAATGTGCGCAACAGTTGTTTAGGTAGACAAAGAAACAAAAAACATATAATTGAAATAAATTCTCTTGTGTGCATTAAATAATTATTGCATTTTTTATGTCATTGCCGCAATTCTCTTTAAAAAAAACGTATAATAAATAATTAATACATTATATATAACACGCATACGTAACGTGGCTCATGCAAACACAAACATAAAAACAAAAAAAAAAAATGAATAACAAGGAAAAGCAATTAACAATAAAGCAACACTTTCCAAATATAGTGGACACATTTTTTTTTTTGCAATTTTGTTTCAAAATTACCAACTTCAGTTAACGACTACTTCCGTTAGTTAAGGAAAAGCTTTTAAACAATTTAAAAGAAGACAGACACACAATAAAGCATTATAGAAAAGGGAGAAGAGAGCGTGTTAGTGAGTGAGCGAATGAGCGAGAGAGTGAGAAATTGTATGAGTGTGTGTTAAATATTAAATAAAAAATATGTTAAGGATTGACATTAACGAAACCATTTTCGTTTGATGTGTTTTTTTTTTGGTGAGCTATTAAATTAAGGCGTTTAAACACAACCTAAGGCAATAACAACAAATTAATGAAGAAGAAGAAGTACCAACACAAAATAACTGTAAACTGTAAATGAGTATGATGTTGTTGAAAATGCCCAGAGTTTAAAAGAATACAAAAGATGAATGCTAACCAGAGTGGAAAATAATTATTTAGTTATTGCAGTTGTTGTTTCGAAAAAGCTCTTGAGAGCATTTAACACTCCAGCAGAAAATAACAGTGAAATGGCAAACAAGTGGTAGTAGGACCCTAGTAATAAACGATTACATGGGAAATTATACATATGGAAAATATTATGAGGGTGTTTTTAAAATTTTAAAATATCTAAATGAAAATTATATCGTTAATGTTAGTAAAAAACGACACTGTGGAGTAATGGTATATTTATGTATGTGAAAAAATATACAATTTAATGTAAAAAAAAATTATGTTTTTTAAGCTTGTTCCTTTAATGAATATTTCATAAATCTTATGCGTTTTTTTTCTGACATAAAATGTCGCATTTTATTTGCACTTTTTTTGAAAAGCGTATTTTTTATATATTCTGAATTAAAAGTATCCTTACATCAATCGAAAGGTATCAAAGTGATGTGTCCTTAAAATGCAAAAAAAATTTATTATTATCCTCCTTGAAGCCATAGGGTGAAAATATTCAAGAAAGGGGCACAATGAGGAAATATTCTCGCACCACGATCTGAAAGAAGTCAATGGCTGCAATTTTTTTTGCAGTTTACGAGGACTCGACTTTGAGACCTTTCGATTGATGTATAAGATAAGGATGCTCTTAATTCAAAATATATATTTAAAAAATGCACTTTTCGAAAAAAGTGCAAATAAAATGTGACACTTTTTGTCAGAAAAGAAAACAGCATTATACTATACATTGTAGTATACAGCGTTTTGAATGAAAAAAAATTTTTGGTCGAATTTTTGTCGGATTATTGTGAACTGGATCTAAAACTTTAGTGCGCATTGAGTTCAAAGTTCAAATATGCTTTTATATGTAAAAATTATCAAAAAAAAAAACAATAAACCAAAATATAGAGCAAATTATCTTTCTAATAAAATAACAAGATCTATTATCGGTTGAAAAACAGCCATGTTATATTAAATTCACCAGGCAATAAATGCGCTGCAGACCACTTGATTAAAAAAATCTAGCTCACATTTTTAACCCTGGAAGGTTACTCTTCATTTTAGTACATAAAAGTTATTCTTCGTTGAATCGACGAACAATTTTTTTAAAAAATTTTTAGCTGAACGATTTTTAAAGTAAAAAATAAAAAAAAAATTTTTTTAGTTAAACATTTTATTAAAAAATAAAGAAAAAAATAAAATATAAAAATAAAAATTCGTTTTCAGTCTTAAAATTCGATACGAATTTGGCCTCTTTTTTTGGTTTATATGATAAAGAGTAAATGAGCTTCGTCGATTCGACGAACAGTAACCGTCCAGGGTTAAAGACATTGAAATAATTTACAACAACAAAATTTTTGCATTTTCCTGATCCCAAAAGGATCTTATGTAAAGTTTTTTACATCTCGTTTGTTGTTATGCGGTTCGAAATAAATGGCAAAACGGTACGTTTTTTCAGCACTATTTCAAAATCTCCAATTTTACTTTTTCAAAAATTTTTTTCAAGAAATTTTCCGAAATCAACGATTGGACTTTAAGGTCTTATTAATAAAATATATGTAATTAAAAATGCCATATATTGTAGCCATCCTGATCTTAATTTGGCAAGGGCAACGTTTTTATTTCAGCGGATTTGAAGAAAAATGTGATTTTTCATATATTTTCAACTTTTAGGCTACACCTTTTTGGTGTTTTCATATTTCAAATATCTTTTGTCAAAATATTATACTACTTGATATAAGTTCTCAATCTTGTAAATTAAGGTTAAATTGAAACACTATAAACAGTTCCTCTTTAAGGTCAAAAGTCAAATTTAAGGAGATTTACATTTTTTAAACAAAATATTGAAATAATATATTTTTGTGGAAGGATTTCGATAAAACTTGTTGATAATATTTTAGTGACTGTAAAAAATAATATTCTGGACTTAATTTCTGAAATTAACCCATGGGGTACTCTTAATGTCAAATTGACTCTATGTAAATCTGTAATTATTTTCTTCATTAGGATTTTTTTTAAATAAAACAAATTTAATGTATTCATAAAATTCCTAAAATTTATTCGTTATTTTATGAAAATATGTAGATTAATTAGTTTTCATATTTAATACAGTATAAACAAATTTGTATAAATTTTTATTTCAGAAATAAATTAATTAATATCGTAATCTTTTTGTAGAGTACTTTCTTGTGAGCCATGTTGTGTTCTACCATTTTATCCCGATTTGGACTAAACGTATATTATTTGAAAAGTATTTCTTTTTAGCCGTTTTGCAGATTTACAGATTTTTAAATGTTTTCCTTTATTTTGAGTAAATTATACATTTGCTATGTGTGTTTTATTAAATTTGTTAATTTGTTTGTTAATGAGTATGTTATCTTCATTCATAATAATAATAAATCATAAAAGTGTTGGTTTGTGAATTGGCTAAGTTGAAAAATAAAGCTGCCTAGAAATTGCACTCGAATTTCGAGCGCTGGAATCTGCTCGTAGGAATTAATACGATTAAACGAAGAGATTGCCGAATTGGGGCTCTTAAAAAAACGAACGATTGATTATATCGAAAGGATAAAATTTAATTATATGATACATTATATTTTAGTCATAAACATATTTTTTTTTGAAAAAATATACATATGAACAATTGGCAGGAAATAAAAAATCCAATTTTCAAAGGACATGATTAACATGTTTTTTATTTCGGATAAAACGAAAAAAAATGTTTTTTAATTATAGATATCATCCTCCATTATTTGATATCCATATTGACATGTTTTGACGAGTATAAGTTTTTAAAAAATTTTATTTTAAATTAGTAACGTAAAATACAATTTTTGCAAATTTACCTTAAGTATTTGTACACAAGTTACAAAGATTTTATTTTCGAAGTTTTTCTCAAATAATTTTATCGTTTCATTTGTCTTTTTTGTTTCAATTTAATTTTTACTTTGGGTTCTTTACAAAACTATCGATTTCGTATTCCACGATTAAATTCTAAGATAAAACAACATGGGTTTTTTCAGAGTTTTTAGACATTTTAATTCGTTACTAAATTGTTAGCTCTGAAAGTTAAATCTCTCAGAGATTTGAGAGATATCTTCAAGAGAAATCTTCTTAAGTTGAAGTTAATACTCTCTGAACTTGGGAGATAAGTTAAGACTTTCTTGGCGAATAACTTAGGAGCATAGTGTTTTAATTTTTAGACATACGCGTTGAAGAACATGGTCTATTTTTTTTAGCAGTACACGCGCAAGAAAACGAACTTAAAATAAAGCTACACTCGAATCTGTGTGGTTTATGTGTGTTCGAAACAAAAAATACGTGATAAAAAAATGTTTGTGTAGATAACGAAATATTAATACGAAACACAGTCATGATTGTGTTGGGCACCGTACAAAATTTAGAAACACACATAATTGATATGAAAATAAAAATATGTGTTGGCTGCTTTAGAACAGAACATTGTGTGTTTCATGTGGGTATTTTCTGAATCTTGTTGCCTAGTGATATTTAAGATATAACCCTTCACATATACACATCACTGTTGTTAGCAATCGTTATTCGTTTTATTTATAAACCTTTCGGAAGGTCTGTGAATATATATAAATTTAATAAAGTTTAAACAACGGAATTAGTAATGTAACGTAACATTTTGTAAAAAGACAATAGTTTTTATTTTAGAAAACAGCGATCATAAAAAATGCAATTCATTACTTTAAAGACTTAAAAACCCGTTATCAATATTCAAAGTTACGAGTATGTACTTTAAAAAAAAGCTCTGTTATTTAAAACTGCTGTGAAACAACATTGAAAATAAAATAATAAAATAAAAAACAAAAAACCATTCGTCGAATTAGGAAGCTTCTGGGAGAGCTTATTCAAGTGAAGTTTGTAAAATTGCAAATCAGTTGTGTACATTACGTGAGTGTTAAATGTTGTATAGGTCCCGTTATATAGTTTTGGTGGAATAACAAGTGCGTAATGTTTTCCTCAAAAAGAAAAAAAGCAATAAAAAACTAAAGAAAAATACAATACAAAAAGAAAAAATGTGTGTTGTGGTGTTTAAGTAGTTGTTGCTGTAAGTTAAAGCAATAAATAGAGAGCAAGCTAGCGAGCAGCTGTACAATATGTTAGCTAGAGTGTGTGTGTATTATTAGGGTGTTTGTGTGTAAATCTTACAAAAAGCAGATGATAAAACCGTAGACATCCAGGATAATATTTTAAAATAAAATAAAGGAGAAGATACACATAACGTGCGCAGATTTTTGTGCAAAAAAAGAAAAAAAAATAATCTGTGGGAAAAAAGGAAAAATGTTGATTTTTATAAATAAATTTAGAAATAAACCTTAAAGAAAATGAAAAAATATTAAAAAATGTGTAAAAAATTTAAAATGCTACTTCACGATATAAGGAAAGTATTTTTTAAATAGTTTTAGTTTTTTTATGGTTAGAAAAAAAAAAAAAAAACGGGATAACTGAAGGATATAACAAACGTAAATTGTAACAAAAAAAAAAACGAATGAAGGTCTAACCCAACGCTAATAATACAAATTTTTCATAGAAATATAAATAAAATATAAATAAATTATATACATACATATGTACGAGTAAGTATATAAATACAAAAAAGAAAATTATCAAATTACAAATGTTAACACCAAATTAATAATTTATAAGTAAACAACAACAAAAAAAAAACCCCAAAATAAATAAAATAATAATTAATTAAAACTAAACAACTAAACGAAATGAGAAAATAGAAATAAAAAAATTAAACACGCAAAGTTGTTAATTTCCTAAAAGGCCAAGAAAAAAATGTTATCAGCAAAATAAATCTCCTTATTTTTATATCCATACAACAGCAACAGCAATTAAACCAGTCACAGATGGAAATTAATATTTTTTTTTTTTGGAAATAAAGTAATAAAAAAAGTAAAATCAAGGCAAAGAATAAAAATTAATAAGAAAAATTCCCTCAAAAAAAGTTAACTAAAAAAAAAAAATACAAAAATATACACAAAAACTACAACATTCAACATAAATACCAACAAAGAAATAAATAAAATAAAAATACAAGAAAAACCGTTAGACAACAACCATAAGCACCCTAAGCTTTAAAAGCAAGGCGCACATAACGGAAATATACCCCGAAAAGGAAGTGAGAACCGACACTGCACAACACATACATTCGCACAACACATAAAGTCCAATTTTCCTACGACAAAGACTGAGTTTTCTTGTGCTTGTTCTTTTTGTATAAGTAGTTGTTCGCGCGCGTGTGTGTTTATGTGTGTGCGTATGTGTGTCTGCAATATTGCTGCTGTGTTAATGTTGTGTTAGTATTACACATACGTACTGTAGTTCAGCATCTTTTATAACTCTATATGAGAGTGTTGGTCTTTTTTGAAACAATTTTTGTTTTTTTTTCTTCTATTAAGGTAATTATTTTTAAATTAAGCATTTTTCTTCAGTGTGTTTTATATGTGTATAGGCTTATAATTGAATAACCTGTGTTATTTTCCTGTTGAAAATTGTTTTGAAATATTTTATGTGTATTTGAATTTAAACTGATACATTTTTTGTTGTTTTCCGTTTGAAATAATGCTGACATGCCAGAGTCATTGATGACGTTAAAAAATGTTAAATGTTTCCTAGTCAAGGCTGTTTTATTTGTAATAGTGAAATGTTATAAGACCGCCGGATAAAATGATCTCGTACTTAATTCCGATTGAAAAATGTAAATATTTTTTTAGATATATAAGGAATATTACTTTAGTTCAAAGTAAATATGGTGGAAAATATGACAGTTTCATTAATAAGCAAGTCCATCTAAATAATATTTTGTTACTTGTCGTTACTGTGTTACTGTGTTACATATGGAAACATGATACATTAAATTCAATCGATTTGGGGATCTTCCAAAAATCTATAAAATTAAAATATTTGGATAATGACCAATCAATCGATTTGGGGATCTTCCAAAAATCTATAAAATTGAAATATTTGGATAATGACCACTCATGTCACTCTGTGGAGTGGCTTTTACATATACAGTCTTTCAAGAACGTGTTTTAATATAATAAAAATTTGGTTATTTTAATTTTTACGTTTAAAAATATAGTTTTCTTTTTTGTTGTAATTTAATTTTCTATTATTTCTAATTTATTTATGTGTTTTTTTTTTTAAATTAATCAACACTCAGGGGATGTCCCCTACAGATGCAGTGCATTGTGTTGATCTCAGGAAAATAGGTTAAGGAGGAAAGAGGGAGTAGTGTGTTAATTTTTTTTTGTTTTTTTTTGCAGCGACAGACCAAAGCCTCTGGTGGGAATCGAACCCACGACCCCCGCATGATAGGCGAGCACGCTACCTACTCACCTACCGGGGCGCTAAAAAAAGTCTGGAAAGATATTTAGAACAAATAATCTAACCAATAAAAACAAAGTTTTTATTAAAACTCTTTCTTTCCTTATGCATATGAGTTTTGAAAACCTTCAAGACTGTGCGTGACTTTGCGTGACTATTTGAAAATTAATCTTTGGTCACAATAAGTCTATGGACCAAGTTTCAGATTGATTGAATGAGGGCAAATGGGGTTTAAATCACTCCGTGACTGTGCGTGGGTATGCGTGACTGTGTGTGACTATCTTAGAATTAATCTTTGGCCACAACAAATCTATGTTTCAGATCGATAGGATGAGGGGAAGTGAGGTTTTAATCTCTCCGTGACTGTGCGTGACTATGCGTGACTACCTCAAAATTAATCTATAGTCACAACAAGACTGTGGGCCAAGATTCAGATCAATTGTATGAGGGGGAATGGGGTTGACCCATGGCAGACAGACAGACAGACAGACAGACAGAGAGTATGAGTTAAAAGAAAGAGTTATAAATAAAACACTTTTATTTATTTGAATAAATGGTTTTATTTATTAACTTTGCTGAGCTGAACAATTTAGCTCTTAGAATGGTCAAAGCAAAAGTGTGTCGATTGAACAAAATCGAACACTATTTATACTTAAAATAAACTTACAAAGTTGCTTAAATTAACGTGAAGAAATGTAGCATTGGACAGAACATCTTTGGTCAATTTTATATGTATATCTCAACAATCGTTATACAACACCAAAAGGGTTGACTGTTACAGTAGGTACCGTAGCAGCTTAATTGCACACAGCACTACTTGAGTACTCTAAATCTAGAGCACTTGAATTATTGTATAAGCAGTGCTGATCGTGTTGGTAGCTTTAATTATTTTGTGTGTAACATGATCACTCTTTATATTTTATTACCCAAAAATGTTCTTGTTGGTAATGATGACTTATAGTTTATGCTACAGAGTTTAAAAACACAATAATCCACCAAAAACCCTACAATGTCTGTCAATTGAAAGATATTGTTGGGCTTTAATTAAACCCAATTTGAAGAAAAGTAAGTAGACTGCTAATGACATAAAATATTTTGAAAGAAAATGAAAGAATCAAAAAAAAATAAAAAAATTATTAATTCTTCGATTGATCGATTAAATAACGAATAAAGACAGAAACTAGAAAATATTCCAAAAATGTACTTTATTTAAAAAACTAGTATGCCCTATCGGGCTATGACTTACTGACATGTATGTTTTCATATTCAATTTTTACTGCTAAATCTGTATTGTGGAATTAAAATATTTTATTTTAGTTATAAAGGGTTTTTCAATAAGAGCGCTACAAAAGTTTTTTTAAATAAAACAAAAACGGTTTTGGATATCAATAAAATTCTTTATTCCTGTGAAAGTACGTTCGATGCCATTATGTATGGAAATCGATCTCTTTTGCATGGCCACCACGGGCACGCTTGCAGAAGTCCAGACGCTGAACCCAATTTTCGACGGTTTTCAAGCATAAATCGGCCGATACTGCTGCAATTTCACGTTCGATATTCGTACGAAGTTCATCAATCGTCGTTGGCTTGTTGGCATAGACCATAGACTTGACGTAGCCCCGCAGGAAATAGTCCAACGGCGTCAAATCGCACGACCGAGGCGGCCAATCGACTGGACCATTTCGTGAGATAACACGTTCTCCTGTTGGAACCACATGTCCTCCAAGTCCATATCATCCAATTGGAGCCAAAAATATTCGATTATCATTGAACGGTAGCGATTCCCATTCACAGTAACGTGCCGGTCTTGATCATCACGGAAGAAGTACGGCCCAATGACGCCGCCGGCCCATAAACCGCACCAAACCGTAATTTTTTCGGGATGCAATGATAACTCATGGATTACGTGTGGATTGCTGTCTGACCAATAACGCATATTTTGTTTATTGACGAAGCCATTCAGCCAGAAATGAGCCTCATCGCTGAAGATGATTTTTCGATGAAAATCCGAATCATTTTCAAGTTGTTGCTCAGCCCAATTCACGAGCATACGACGCTTCTGGTGGTCAAGCGGCTTCAGTTCTTGCGTCAAATTGATCTTGTAAGGATGTAGGCCAAGATCTTTTTGCAAAATTCGTCACAACGACGTCACAGAGATGCCCAACGCTTGAGAACGACGTGTGAGAGACACATTTGGGCTTTCTTCAACTGAAGCCTCAGCGGCAGCAATATTCTCGATACTATGGGCACTTCTTTGTCTCACTGGCACGGGAACATTTTGTACTGTGCCTGTGTATTCAAATTTTTCCACTAGACGCTCAATTGTTGATCTGCTAGGACGATTATGACGACCATAAATTGGACGTAGCGCTCTTAACGTTGAGGCCACTGACTCCGAATTTCGGTAGTAAATTTTAATAATTTCGACTCGTTGTTGGCTCGTATATCTTTCCATCATGAAATGGCAAACCTTACTGAAGAGAAATGTCAAAAGAACGGCAAAAAATTTGACGTCGTTTGCTGTTGAAAAATCCTTCATTATATATTTTTTTTTATTTCAATGTTTTTTGTTTTTTCATTCGGTGCAAAAATTATAAAATTTTTCGCCGTTTCTACGCTGGAGGAAGCTACATATAGCTGCCCATGAGAAACACATGGATTTTCCCAATTAAATCCGGCAAAACTTAACGATTGGGCTTGAATTTAGAATATCATTTGGAAATTTTTTATTTTAAAATTTTTTTTGTCAATAAACACCTTTTGTGAAAAATTTACCTTTTGTTAAATAGTACCTTTTGTTAAAAATCACCTTTTCTTAAAAAGTATCTTTGTTAAAAAGTATATTTTGCTAAAAAGCACCTTTTGTTAAAAGAAGGTACATTTTCTTTAAAAAGGATATTTCGTAGTAAAGTACCCTTTTTTTTTTTTAAATTTATCTTTTCAAAAATGATTTAAAAACGTATTTGTTTGGTTTTGGGTTTACCCTATTTGAAAGCTACAACCCCCCTCTATTGATACAAGTTTATTTTGAAAAAAATCAACTACATAATTATAACAAAGGTTGGATAACTGTTTATCCAAATACTGTGATTAACAAAAAGTTATTCCACATTTAGGAAACTTTTGAGCCGAAATGTTCCCAAAACAGTGTAGAAGTGCATGCATTAGCTCTACAAATCGCCATTTTGACACCACAATAGGAACGCCCTCTTAATACATAATAATTTGTTTGTATTTGTATTGATAAAATATAATTTTGTTCCTTTAATTAATGTCATTACAAATGAAATAACATATACAAAATTATTTCATAAACAAACGTAAATAATAATATATTTACACAACACTAATACAAATGTGATATATGCATATTGTTTTTCGTATTTGTTAACAACAATTTGTTTGAATGTGTATGAACGTAATAATGTATTGTAGGACTAAAACAATAATAACATGCAAATACTGTCATTAGTTTTCTATATTTCTATATTTTTGCTATCATAAATGAAATATTAGCTTTCTCACATGCTATATATATAAAAAAAATGTGCTCACACTTCCGAACGTCATCATTGGCTTGGAGCGAAACAGTTATTCGTATCATAAATAAATTATAGTAACATTTACTAGTTGGGTGTAAGACACTAAAGTCGCCCGTTGGAAAATGGTGAAAATATTGAAATAAGATAAGGTACTGTTTTAAAAAAAGAACTTTTTTCGGAAAAGTACTTAAAAAAACATTTAAGAAAAACTACTTTTTTAAAAATGTACTTTCTTAAGAAAATGTACTTTTTTAAGATAAAGCAGTTTTTAAAATAAGTAAATTTTTTAAGAAAATTTACTTTTTTACAAAGTTACTCTTGAAGTGAAATGTCTCTTCTTAAAAAAAGTACCGTTTCGTAAAAAGTAGGGGAAAGCGGTCGGTTGCCGGAACCTTTTGGTTTTTGGCTCATAACTTTTGTCTAATTGAAAGCTACATACTTTAGCTAATAACTGGTGAAGGAATTGAGCTTGTTCTGTCTATTGGAAAATTTTTACTAACAGTTTAGTAAAATGTTTTTTTTGCCATTTACGAAAATGTGGTCGCTTGTCGGCACCCCAAGAAAATCCACTGAAATGGAAGAATGTGAATGAAAACCACCAGTATTAAAATAAAAAGAGAAAATTTATTTATTTTAATGAGAGTCAGTGGCACTTTTCATATTAATTGTCATCAGGATCGAGTACGCTGCAGCAGTCGATTTTATTGGCAGCTTTTCCACCAAAAATCGTTTGATTGCTTTAATCATGGCATCACAATCAATCTTCTTTGAAGAAGATGATTGTTTTGCAGGTGGCCTGGCTAAAAATATCGAAAAATTTCTTAAAAAAACACTGAAAATAATTACATTTACATCCCTGGTGATATTTCACCAGAGCCCCGGTAGCTGAGTAGGTAGCGTGCTCGCCTATCATGCCGGGGCCGTAGGTTTGATTCCCACCAGAGGCTTTGGTCTGTGGCTGCAAAAAAAACTAGCCAAATCCGGCTTATCCCTGGACCCCAAAATTAGAAACTGCAGACAAGCCACTCGGCTTCGCGGAACTAGGCTAAAAAAAAACAAGTAAGAAAATTATAGTCAATCTAGACCGACTATACGATACCCTATACCATGCGTTTAGAGACCCTATCTCTTAGATCCAACTAACTTGATATAGAAAATAAGCAGATATGAAAAAGTTCATATCGGATGCTAAATCTATATGGGGACTAGGCCCAAAAATGGACCGATCCTGACCATGTTTGGTAAAGTCTCTTGTATTTTGCAAAAATATATACAAACAAAATTTGAGAAGAATCAGTCCAATATTTTTGTTTTTGATAGATTTAAGTGAAGATCGGGAAGCAGCTCTATATGGGGCCTATGACTAAGAGTTGTTCAATAGGGATCATTTTTGGACTACTCATTAATGGATGTAATAAACGCATACAAACCCAATTTGAGTAAGATCTATATGAGAATTTGGATCTTATGGCAATTTATGTCGATTTCATAGGGGTCATTTGTATGGGGGCTAGGTCTGAACATGGACCGATTCTCACCAATTTAAATAGCGTTCATCCTATGGCCGACAAAGGCTTATATACCCAATTTCGTCAAAATATATTCATATTTGCGACCTGCAGTTTGATTACAAGGTTTACATGGACACACACACGGACGGACGGATGGACGGACATCGTTAAATCGAACCAGATAGTGATTCTGATTCGATCGGTATAATAAAAGATGGGTCTAGGTCAAATATTTTTGGTTGTTACAAACAGCAGCACAATGTCATTATACCCAAACCACATAGTGGTAACGGGTATAAAAAAATTGTCACAAAAAAAGGGGCGCCGACAACCGACCATGTCTGGGTGCTGACAACCGATTTAAGCAGCCATTTTAAAAGTGAAAAAAAACTTTTGGTTGCGAACACGTTCGTGGCGTTTATTGCTGAATCGCAAAATAGACTGAATTTTTTTTTGCAAATATTCAATGCACTTTCCGATCGATTTACTTCACTTTAAAACAGTGAAGACCGTGCCAAACACGCTGGTGCTCGGCTTCTTATATGTATACAGCCGAACGAAAACAAAAATACTCACCAAAGAGTAAAAGTGAACAACAATTTCATTCAGTCTTATGAAAGCTTTTGAACAAAGCTGGTCTATGTCGCATTGCCTTTTGAAATTCATATATACTTTTTTTTTTAATAGGTACACAGAGAATATTTGTTTAAAAGAAACCAAAAATGTTGAGAAAATTTCGAAGACTTGATAAACTATAAATTAAACATTTTCTATAAATTACATACGTCGCCTCCATTTGACAACATTATAGCTGTCTTTTATGCATTTTTTTTTTAATTTTAAAAAATATCCAGTTACTGCAGGCTGGTAAGTTTTTTAGTTTTTGGTAACATACCACTTAATAACCTTTGAAATTTCTTATCTTTTTAAGTTTTGTTATTTTGTGTTTTTTTTTTTTGTTTTTTAAAGAAATTAATTACTTATTATTACTTATTTGATTTAATAAACTTCAAACTTATGGATAAAAGAGATTAATTGTTCTTCACATTTTGTTTTACATTTTCAGAATGTAAGATTTAAAATTTTAAAACAACAAAATATATTTAAAATTTTACCATATTCTTCGTAAACTCAAATATTTTCCCTTTTTTGCATCTATAATATTAATAGGCAAAGCGATTTCTTGTAACCGATGTAAGTTTCACAGTTTCACCCCGATTTTGACAAAAAGTTTATCATTTGAAAGGCATTTCTTTTTAGCTGTTACTCAGATTTACAGATTTTCATCGTCTGGAATATTTTTTTGGAGTTATGATCGTTTAAAATTGCTACTAACTCATACATAAAATTAAACAATGCTATGTGTGCGTTTATTAAATTTGTTAATGTGTTTTGTTAATGTTTTGGTTTGTTTTCTTCATTTAAATTGAGTTGAATTGTGAAGTATACCTTTAGGGTCTTTATTAAATGAAAAAAAAAAAAAAAAATAAAATTCCCTAGAATTTGCACTCGAATTTCGAGTGCTGGAATCTGCTAGTTCATATAAACATTCATACAAAATCTACACAAACCCATTTAATATCGGCATTGTGTTACGTCCATGGATTTCGATCAGTGTAGTACAACTAATACATGCTCATAAACACTATTACTAACTCAATTCTCAATATTTTAATTGTAAAATCAAAGCACGTGCAAATGTTTTCTTCGGTATTCGGCGCAGTAAGAACGTCCTAATAAAACGAAAATTTGATATTTGTCAGAATTACCATAGGATCCTTCTGTTGAAAGCTAAGGGGGTATGCCGACAACCGACCAGTGCCGACAAACGACCATTTTCCCCTACATATTATTAAAAAAGTATATTTTAAAAAAGTACCTTTTCTAACAAAGTACCTTTTTTAATAAACTATTTTTTTTTTAAAGTACATCTTCTTAATTTTTAATTAAAGGTAAAATTTTAAGAAAAAATACTTTCTTAAGAAAAGGTTCCTTAAAAAGGGAAAAGTACTTTACAAAGAAAAAATTCGTTTTTAAATAAAGGTACTTTTTTATGAAAGGTACGTTTTCAAGAAAAAGTATTTTTTAAGAAAATGTTTATTTTTAAGAAAAAAATATATTTTCAAGAAAATTTAGTTTTTAAGAAAAGTTACTTTTCAAGACAAGCTCCTCTTTTATTTTAAAGAAAATGCACTTTTTTAAGAAAATGTATAGTGTTATGTCCTGGGTTGTGGAGTCGTCAAAATAAGTTCGAACTCCGACTCCGACTCCTGAAATTTTTAAGGTTCGACTCCGACTCCTACACCAAATCTGACTCCGATGCTAAATGTGTATAGACATATTTATAAAAACATTAATAGTTATGTTAATAGTTGATGCCAGAGCATCAATATAATATTTATTTTTTGAAATATTTTATTAATCGATATATTAATACGTGAAGATAAATATTTAGTTCCCTTTTTAAGCAATATGCGGGCACGGAGGAGTGTGAAAATTGGCATAGTTATAGCTCATATGGAGGAGAAGCTGAGCATGATAAAATTTATGTTTAATCTGTCTTAAAAATATATTAAATTAAATAAAATAAAATATTTATAATAATTCGTTACACCCTGTTAATGCGAATGATTAAAATTATATATCAGACGCTCTGTGTTGAATTGTGAATTGCTAAAATTGATTAACATACCTTTAGGCTCATTTAAATATTCATAAATTTTTTATATATTTATATAGATTAAAAAAACATTGGAAGACAAAAATTGAATGAAAAAATAATATTTCCTAGAATTTGCACTCGAATTTCGAGTGTTGGGCTAGTTTGTATTAATTTCTCTTAATATTAATAATAAACAAATCACTATAAGATCGCAAAGTTAAAATAACAAAACTTGAAATAAAATGACAAAATTTCAAAAATAACTCTGTATATGTCTTTAGAAATAGGATAGCCTCAATAATATCTGGCTTCATTGATGCTCTCAAATCGGATCTGATGATTCTGAGTACAGAAGATAATACATCTGTGGACACTTGTTTCGGTGACAATGGATAATCGCAGGGTACTTTGTATTGTATCTTTTTTGCTAAATCTGAAGAACGGCCAAATTTCTTTACCTGCTTTAATGCCTGTCAAAGTCTATTTTAAATATAGCTAAGATCGCTGGGGTTTCTGATTCTCCGCTTCTTTCTACTAAATTTAAGCACCGGCACTTGGACATTTAATTATTTGTATGCTAATAGCTACTCACATGAATCTTAGAGTATTGAATGTAATTAATTTTTTTAAATAAAGAATTAACTAAAACATCAGACCAATAATATGTGAACTATAATATTTTATAACATAAACAAATCAATTTTAACTTTAATTTAATTGTATTTGAACAATATTCAAATAAATTAACCACAGACCTTAAAAAAACTACAAACATCTGTTTTGAACTTAATCATTAACCGAGTATAAGTTCAGCTAATGTAAATAAATTAAAAAAATAAAATAAATTAAAATTTACTTATTCATAGTGATCTGTAAAATGTAACATCGCCAATTTCGAAGAATTATTTTTGGCAAATATTTTAAAAATTATTTGAATTTTTCATGTACGTGCAATAACGAAAAATTTTGGAGCCGGAGTCGCGAGTTTTTATAGCTACTCCGACTCCGACTCCGGTACAAACAACGCGACTCCTACTCCACATCTCCGACACCGACTCCACAGCCCTGGTTATGTCTATCATAATTCCATGGAAAGTTTAATCTTGGGTCCAATTTTAAAATTTTAATTTAAACAATTCTTATTGATACCATTTCAAAGAAAAGGGCATGAAAATATGACAATAGTTTGTTAGATGTATTTTTTAATATTTTTATAGCCCCTATTTTTCGAGTAAGAAAGGAAAAGTGTAATTAAGTAATTTAGAATATAAAGCCAGTGTCATGTCTGTCACATTACAAAATACTTCTTTTTACTATAATTTATTTTAGAATTAATGTTTTTTATATGCTATATTAATAAATTAGCTTTTATATTAACTATAAACAACTGCTTCATATTTGTCATACAATAATTCAGAGCTTTTCTGTGTATTACAAACATCCTAAAATTATGTCCTTTTGTTGTCTATGACGATTGCTTTTTGCCCCCTAATTATTAATAACAGTAATACTTTCTCACTTTTTCTAATGATAAATATGTTGGTCAGGTCCGTCTGCATAATTTTGTATATTTTAATGAACAATGAAAAACTTTTACTATATAATATTGGATTAGAAGGATCACTAAATGTCATGTCTGTCACTTATAATTAGCCTCATGTGGTATAATTTTTTTTGTAAATCTAAATAAAATTCCGATCCATAAGGTCACTTTAATTTTTCCAATTTAATCGATCTAACAGACGAGTTCTCCAATATTTCACTATATATTAATAAAGTACTCAGCTTCGGCATTACTTTCCATTCTTGAATTTTCAAGAACTATAAATTTTTTAAAGAAAACTTTCAATAGAAACTATCATAAAATTAATTCACTCAATCGTTATTTGATAACTCATTTAGAAATCGCACGTAAAAGTAAAAGTAAAAGTAAATTAATTTTGTTGAAAAATTTATTTTTTTTTTAATTTTTTATTTAATATAAATGCTTGGAATAATTTTAATTTTTAATTTGGTCAATAAAAGGGGTCAAAGTTTCCCATAGGTGAAAATGGAGATAATGCGCTTTTTGAATCGTTAAAAGGCGCTAAATTTAGCGGTGATTTCTCAAAAAGTACATTTTTCACATACATACAGAAAACAGATTCATTGTGGCTACCGAATTTATTACCAACCGAATTGCGATAATGCTAATAACCGATTTTCGGGTTCACGATGATTACAATTCTATTGTCTTAACAGTAAATATTTTATCATAATAGAAAATTTGTAGATGAGATTACATTTCTGTTGATGCAATCGAAAATACAGTTGTTCCACTTTAGAACAATTCGGTTGGCAAATACTTTTTCTGTGTGTATTTTCATCACCCAATCAGCGCCGGTCCGAGCATTTGTGGTGCCCTGTACCAAGGGTCTAAATCGCGCGCCATATTTTTTATTAAAAACATATTTTTATTTTTATATTAAACTCCCAATTTTATTTTCATTTTAATATATAAAACTTTAATGTAGCTTTTCGGCTTTTCCCCCACCCCAAATAAGGAAATTTTTCAATCAATAAATATGACTTTTAAGATCAAACAATCTAGATACGGAAATCAATAAATTTGACATCCGATAAGAAAAATTATAAAATAAAAAAATTAAAAAAAAAGATTCCATAAAAGCATCCCGATGCCATTGATACAATGCCATATAAAATCAAAAAGAAGTGGCGATATATTTTCAGGGTTCTAAACCTAATGGGAAATTTCTTTTAATCCCTGACCCGCCATCGTCTCTGACTAATCCGACAGAGTGATTTACCACTTTATGATTGACAAAATTGATTCTTCAATTCTTTCGATACCACCAAACACCCAAACGCATTCTACTCGATATCCTCGGTGATATTTCTTCTTATCGAAGGTGGCCTCGTCGACCACTATTCCAGGACCCCCAACTATCATACCATTGGGGCCTAAAATTTCGGCGATTAAATTTCGGAAAAGGGTTAAAAGTCGTGTAACTGCCTCCGACCCAAATCCGACTTTGTTCTTTGTTGTAAAGTCCATTACATTGCAAGCGTGTCTTCGTTTTAAACAAATTCGGTGATTGCAACGGAAGAAAATTTTCATCTTGCAAGTATTTGATCGCTACTCTTCATTTTCAAATATTTATTATAATGTTCTAAATTGTGTCAACATACATTTTTTTTGCTTTTTCTTTATATAATTTTTTTAATCATTATGTCAGATTGTTTGATCAGAAAAGTCATATTTATTGACGAGAATATTTCCTTAATTTGGGTAGGAACAACAACCGAATTTGTGCCTCTTTAAAATATACTAGCAGAGACCAGCACTCGAAATTCGAGTGAAAATTTTAGGAAATTTTATTTTTTCATTTATAAATATTTGTTGAACACCCAGAAGATATATAACTGGGTTTGTTAAATAATTTAATAAGAACCTAAAGGCATGTATAGTTTTTTATTTGATACTCTTATATGGGTTTTATGCATGTGTTAGTAGCAAATTTAAATGAACTTTACTCCAAAAAAATATTCCAGATGGTGCAAATCTGTAAATATGGTGGACGGCTAAAAAGAAATACCTTTGAAATGGTATACTTTTTTATCAAAGTCGGTTGGTAATTGAAGGTTTAAAATCGGTCACAAGAATTTGCCTTGCCTATTAATATTATAGATATAAAATTTAAGGTATAAAAATTCTTTAGGCCAAAATAAGGAAACTTAACAAGTGACTAGATAATGTACTCTGTATAATGTTGGCAAATTTTTTATCTACGAAAAAAAAGAGAAAGTATAAATATGAATTTCGTTGTTTTGAAAAATTAGCTTCCATATGTCACAGTCGTTGTTTGTTTAGTTATCATTCTTTGAATTCCAAAAAAAGTCTTTTATGTGATAAATATGAAATAACGAACAAAAAAGAAAATAATTTTTTTTGCCTATTACATCATTATATAAAATTTTTTTTTACATATTAATTTTGTAATTTTTTCTTATTACGTACCATAGATTTATTTAATTTTTTTAAAATCAATCCCCAATCTGCCAGTTGCCCAGAGCCATGGCTCAACTCGATCCACCATATGGCCGGCTGTTTTAGTTAAAACTAGAACAGTTTCCTCCTAAACCAATACAAAAGTTCTAGATATTTAAATATTTTGCGGGGAAAGTACTTTTTCTCTTAACCCATATACATAGCCATAAACAAAATTATCTTGAAACTTTCAAAAAATTATACCACAACACATTATTTCGAGCCCTTAGTCGTACGTACGATTATATGGTTGTGTGATTTTCTAACTACTAATAGTTGTAGGACACTTTAATATAAACATATTATTGTCATAAATTATAAATATATAGAATTATACTACATTAACACACAAACATACATATTTCTAGTATTGTTTTTCATTCGCATATTTTTACAATATATTAAAAATAATAATATTGTTCGTACACCAGAGTTCATATGCTTTCTTTTCCAGCGATATTTTTCATTTGTGTTGTAACTATTATTTTTCTCTGGCGACAAAATGAAAAAAAAAATTAGAGAAAAGTAAATGCGGGAACGAATAATTTATCTCAACAAGCAGAGGTTTTAATGAATGATGACTTCTTATAAAATTCCACGATTTAATTTGTAAAACTAGAGTTCAGAAAAAAACACACACTGAATAAAAAACTCGTACATATATGTAATCAAACATAGCTCAGACCAACAAACACATATTTTTTTTTCGTATCAATTATGTGTGTTTCTAAATTTTGTACGGTGCCAAACACAATCATGACCGTGTTTCGTTTTAATATTTCGTTATTTACACGAACATTTTTCTATCACGTATTTTTTGTAGGAACACACATAAACCACACAGATTCGAGTGTAGCTTTATTTTAAGATCGTTTTCTTGCACGTGTACTGCTAAAAAACAGAACATGTTCTTGAACGCGTACATCTAAAAATTAAAACATTATCCACTCGACATCTGCTAACAAATTACCTACATATGGAATCGTATCAAAATGTGGAAAATTTTCGAAGTTGCTCAACAGTTTCAATTAAAAGTATGGACCGATCACTTTCGATAATATTCTGCTGAAGGGTAAAAACAGAGCTTTTGACCACATATTATGGACGCGATCTTGTTTTCAACAGATAGTTACGAGGGCAGTCCCACAATAACCCAGCCTGACAAAGAAGCCACAACAAATTTGGAAAAAATTTTCTTTATTTCTCAGCATAATCTCCTTTTAGCTCGATACACTTTTCTTAGCGATATTCATTAGCTTCGACATCCTGTTTATAATAAGAATTGTCTAGTTCCTTAAAAAAGCTTTAACCACAGACTCCACCTCTTTAATTAATGGATTTTGCCCATCGCAATAATGGATGTTTGAACTGGTGCAATGTCTTGATGAAATAACACTTTCTTTTCCCTTAATTTCATCACTTAAACGCTGCAATAAGTTAACATAATACTCGCCGTGTATTGGTTTCACTTTTTGAAGATAATTAATGAATATTATCTCACGCGCATCTCAAAAAACAGATGCCATAATTCTGTGGTTTTCTGGAATAACCGCGTATGTCCATTTTTGTCAGTTTTGAGTTAACGATGCCATATATATTAATTTTTAACGCTGTTTACATGTGTTCAATTTTTTTTTAAATATTGACCATTTCTAAGTTTTTTCTTTAAATAACGACGTAACTTAAATGTTTATTAAATTAATTTTCAGCATTGACGACGTATGTCAACCTACGTTTGATCGCTGACAAATTATTTTCTCAGAAAACGACACATAGCGACATACGTTGTTATTAATGAAAAAAAATGCAAAATAATTTTTGATTAGTTTTCAGTTTATAACCACTTATAAAAACTTGTGTGTTTATTTCTGTTATTTCTTGTCACTATTATTCTTGATACGTTATTATATTCTCATCCTAACTCCCGTTAACTTTTTGTTGACGAACAAAAAAATCCATTTTTCAAGCAACAACAACTTATGTCTACATGGGTGGTTGCAGTGGTAGTTTTCTCTTTCAAAAAAACGACGTCTGTCGTTTGTTTTTTCGTCCTTCTCTAGGATCTATTCCTCTGAAGATTTTTGACCCAAAATTTTATATAAAGTATTTATTGCTCATATCTACAGGACTGTTAAATAAAAAGCTCTAAAATCTTTATATCGAGCCCATTATTTCAAATATAACGTTTTTTGGCTCCCCTGAACATTTTGATTTTATGACATACGCGGTTATTCTAGAAAACCACAGAATTTTGCCTGCAGCTGAAACTGTTGCCACTGTTTTGACGCGGTTACGAATCGATGCAAAATGTCGGCTCTATTGCGGTGAAACATCGCCAAATACTCTATTGAAACATCTTCATGACGCTGTTTTTGTTTTATTGTGAGCAAACGCGGCCCACATCTTCTGGACAGCTTACTCATTTACAAATTTTCGATCAATAATGGACGTATAGCACTTTTTGAAATGCCCTTCATTTCACCTTGGCTTTGGACCTTTGGTGAGACCATCCAAATGAAAGTATTGAATTACATAACGGTGACCAATTTTTCCATGTTTAAAAATTTACTGAAATTGTTTACTTTTGAAGGCTCAAAAAAAAAAAATTATAAACTACGGTGCGTCTTAAAACTTAAAACATATGTTTTATAAGGTTGCCACTTTTCACTAAAGAAATTTTTTTCAACTTAATGCTCTTCAGGGGCCGGGCTTGTAGACATCATGTGATCAACTTTGCTTAGAGATCAGGAGAATACTAAATGGGGTAAAAAATCCATAACTTAACAATGAAAAACATGTTGTTTTGAATTTGAAACCATTTTTAATTTCTTCCAACGATCCTCTAAAAGTTTTCTAGCCTTGGGATAGAACGATTTCAAACTCCCAAAAGTTTTTTTTAAAAAGGCTGAAGATGTATTTTTTGTACTCTACAGCACTCTGCAGTCAGAGTGTTATGGGCTTGTGCTGGATGTTTGTCACTAACAAATATACTTGATTTAGACCACCTTTTATTGTAGCGACCAATTTAGAATCATTTTTTGAGTAGATTAAGAGTCTGTCGTTTTAGCGTTGAACGGTGTGTCCATATAATCAAACTACTGCTCTTAAATATGAAATTTTTTTAAAACCTAGCCTCCATACAAATGTCATTTCTCAGTTGGACTTAAGTAACGTTAAGACTCCGATATTAATATATCTTAAGTACCATCCCGATATTCACTAAAATCTATCTGAAGATATAAAAAATTTGCAACTCCTAAAGCGGAATATGAATTCTTATAGCCCAAAATATTTTTGAGGATTTTTCAGATTTTTGTAGATCGGTACGTGGTTTATGAAATCGATTTTACCCAAAAATGAGGTTATGCAACATAAGTTTTTTTTAAAAATTTATTTCTCTCGACTATATTTTCACAAAATCCAGATAAACCACTGCCATAAATTATTAGTTTAAATTAAATTATTAGTGTAGTTATAGTCGGTCTGGACCTACTACATAATACCCTATACCATGAATTCAATGGAAGGTCATAGACCCAATTAATTGGACCAAATTTTGCTGACATAGTTGTGAATTTTTGTTGTTAGAATCTGCAGACAAGCCACTCGGCTTCGCGGAACTAGGCTTAAAAAAAGATATGAAAAAGTTCATATCTGATACTTTTTTTTATATGGGAACTAAGTCAAACAATGGACCGATCATGAACATATTTAACAAAAACATATACATATTAATCAATTTTGAAAAAAGTCTCTGCAATATTTTTGTTTTTTGATTGATTTAAGTAAAGATCGGGCATCAGCTTTCTATGGGAATATGACTCGAAATGGTCCTACATGGGTTATTTTTGGAGTGCTGGTTAGTGGGTATAATAAATCAAAAATATATCAATATATCGATCAATATATATGATAATTTGGATCTTACGAAAATTTTGGTCAGTCTTATAGGGGTTATTTGTGTGGGAGCTCGGTCTAAAAAGGGCACCGGGATTTACCATTTTCAATAGCGTACGTCCTATGGTCAATAAAAGCTTAATAGTATAGCCCAGCAGTCGAAACTCGAGTGTAAATTCTAGGAAATATTATTTTTTCATTGAATTTTTGTCTTCCAATGTTTTTTTATTCTATATGTATATAAAAAAATTTATGAATATTTAATTGAGCCTAAAGGTATGTTAATCAATTTAAACAATTCACAATTCAACACAGAGCGTCTGATATATAATTTAAATCATTCGCATTAACAGTGTGTAACGAATTATTATAATATTTAATTTTATTTAATTTAATATATTTTTTAGACTGATTAAACATAAATTTTATCATTCTCAGCTTCGCCTTCTTATGAACTATAACTATGCCAATTTTCACACTCATCCGTTCCCGTATATTGCTTAAAAAGGGAAAAAAATTTACTCCCACGTATTAATGTATGGATCTTCTAGATTTCATAATAATATATTCATATTTGCATTTTGATTACAATGTTTACATGGACACACAGACAGACGGACGGACGGACGGACGGAAATCGCTAAACGACTCAGAAAGTGATTTTTAGGTGATTGTTTTAATAAAAGGAACATCTAGTACAAATATTTTTAGTAGTTACAAACATCAGCACAATTTTTTATACCCTGACCTTAAACTAATGATTTTTATCGCGGATAAATTTTTTATAGTTCTAACTCTTCAGAAGTGATTTTTGTCGTTTTGTGAAAATAGGGGATCCCCCAGAAGAGAAAATAAAAAATGTAGGTTTTATAACCTCAATTTCGAATGAAAGCAATTGCTACGACTCTGTACCGACCTACAAAAAATCTGAAAAAATCTCAAAAATAATTTGGGCCATAAGTATTCATATTTCGCTTTAAGAGCAGAAATAGATAAAAAAAAAAAAAATGTTTTTGGTGAAACGTTCTAATATACACGTTTCTGTTTTTGATGAATTGTGAAAGTATGTGGCATCCATCGCACAGAGAACCCTTTCTTACCCAAATCGAACATGTTCCGTTGAAATCTTTAAAAAGTCATTAAACTCACTAATTTGAACTTTTCAATCATTCAACAGTAATTGATTGACTTCTTTATGACTGCTGACGCCTTATTCAGTTGTCATATTTAAATTCAGAATATTCAGAATGACACTTTTTTTGGGGTCAGAGGTTTTCTCAATCGGAACCGTATCTGCTCGTATTAATTTCTCTCTTTCAAATCTTTGGCACGCTTGCTTATAGCTGCAATTTGGCAACACGTGACAATTTTAAAACTCTGGTAATCGTTACTACTGAAAAAGCAATGATCGGTTTTTCAACGATTTCATTAGTGTGAAATCCGTTTCAGGAAAACTGCAAAATTTTCAGTTTTTTTAATTTTTTAAATTCAAATTCTAGAGCAAGTGGCCATACAAAGTGTCATAAAATATAAAGAAAAAACAGCGCGCGACAGAGAGATAGAGGAGAGACGCGGAAGGGTCTCAAACTAAAGTTTCTATGCTGACTCTGATGTTACATCAGAAATGGTCTCAGATTGTCTTCAGATGTTATAAGGGAAACATTTATAGAACATGTAGAAAATATTGTGGAGTTTAAGTGCAAAAAGGGTTAAAATATCATAAAATAGGTAAAAAAGAAGTTTCCCAAACAAAAACAAGTAAGAAAATTATAGTTGGTCTAGACCGACTATACGATACCCTATACCATGCGTTTACAGACCCCATCTCTTAGGGTCAACTAATCAGATATAGAAAATAAGCAGAAAAGTATTCTGAGTCGATGATTCTGAACCGATCGGTATAATAAAGAATGGGTCTACGCAAATATTTTTGGTAGTTACAAACATCAGCATAAAGTCATTATACACTGAGCACATAGTGGTATAGAGTACAACAAATCAGACGCCAAACCGCATGAAAAAGTAGAAAAGCATTTTTTAATCACCCTTAAAATCCAGTCACAAAGGTGGACTCAGATTTAAATCAGTGGTTTAATATGCAAATGTCCAAATCAACAAAATTTGACTTCACCTCTGTGACCTCGCCATAATGTCAATCCTTTTATTCTTTGACTTGAGCAGTATTTTTTATCCATCACAAACAACTTTTAATTAAAACGCGAAACTCTTGGGATCCATTTCAAAAGTACCAAACTTTTATAACGGTAATATTTTTTTAATTAACGAACGAAATGTCATACTAGCTAAAAATGAATACTACTGAGTACAGAAAAGATATTATGGTACTTGTACCGCCATCTCTTTGTGTTCATAATTGTCTTAAAGTTTATTTATAAAAATCTCCAAATTATCATAAAAATGTTATCGAATTAAATAATTTATCCGTAATTTTATTATTCTTGGCTTTTAATTTGAAATTAAAAATTAATTGATTAAGTTAAAAAAATTCTTCTTTCGTATTTCTGTTTTTATGACAAAACTTTTTTTTGTTGAGAACATTTCCATACGCACATTATATCAAGAACATATTTGTAGGATTTGTGTTATTTTTATTGGTTTGTTGTTGTTTGTTTTTTTTTTGAAAATCAAAGTTATTTTAGTTGAGAAGGGAGTGGGTTGTTTATATTTTTATTTCCCCCCCCCAAAAGAAAGGATATCATTAGGAATAGTTGCGGCGTCAAGCAGACTGATAAATAGTTTTATTATTCTTTAAAGCTAAATAATGTAATTTAGTTAAATTATATGTACGAGTACATTCATTGTATAACATATATTATCTTTTTTCTCAAATTTTTATGGCCATACATACGTGGATTTCTAGAATAATTTAGGGACAAATTGAATGAAGAAAGATTTGGGATTTTCTTTATTCAAATTCAGTTATTTAAATTTCATATAGTCGAACATGTCTACACACAACCGAATTTGTTTCCAGCTGAATTTTGGTAGTCCTATGCACTATCAAATTATTCTGTTGTGATAATATAATACATTATATAATACATTTTACCGTACACTCGGAAAGGCAATTGCTGTTATATATAAATTCGATAGTACGAATTTTTTAATTTTTAATTTTTAATGTTTTAATTTATTAAATTTTCTGATTCCTAAATGGTGTTATTATTAGTATTATCATCAGTTTTGTTATTATTTTTATGAAAAACAATGTTAAAAGATTATATTTGTCCTTAATGTACCCCTGTGTTGTTTTAAGACTTCAGTCTTGTTACACAGGTTAACAAATAAATATATAAATATGTACATAAAATTAAATAAATAAGTAAAATTAATAAAATAAATAAAATTGTGATATTCAGTTAATACAATGGAGTTATTAATTTTAATTATTGATTGTTAAAACCATTAATCGGGATTTTTAAACCCTTCATACTAGTGTGCAGAGGGTATAAGTTTGTCATTTCCTTTGTAATGATTAGATAAAATATATATACGTGGAGTTGAGATAGCGATGTCCGTCTGTCCGTCTGTGGAAATCGCTATCACGCCTCCCAATAGGTCAGCGAGGTTGATCGTTATTACTGAAAATGATTCATTGACATACTGAGAAGGCTGCTATTTAAAATCATCAAAATCGGTTAAAAAAATACCGAGATATCAATTAAAAATTGAAAAAAAAAACTCGCAGAAATATGATTTTTCTTTGTTGTTCTTATCGTTGTTTTTCTAAAATTTGTATTTTCCTTCACGGCTAAGTAATATGGTTATACCGCACGTGTCGTATTAGCTTAGACCGGTATTGCCATAGTGTGTTTATTGCAATAGTTAAGTAGATAAACATAATTGTTTTTTGCTCGTTGTTTTTTTTTTGTACACGTGAACGCTGATTGCATTTAGTAATTACTTTTAATTAATAAAGCATGAAAATACCAAAAAAAATTTGTTAATTACGAGAGCAGATTTTTCAGAGCAGATTCAACTTCAAAATCTTGAACCAATTGAGACCCCTAAAATCTGAAAGCTTATGACAGTAGAATAAAAACCCTAACTGGGTTTTGAATTATTAGCTAAGGTTTTTTTAATTCATTTTTGAAGTTTTCGACTGGGAGGAGGATTTTAGTACATTTTTCAAAGAACATGCACTGATTATTAAGTCTATATCTAGTGAACTATTCGAAATATTGCTTTTCTCTTACCTCTTAATTAGATATAAAAATTTTGTCTTGAGATAAAATCAAAAAAACAACAGCATCTTACTCAAAACAGCAAAACTGTCAAAAAACGTAAAATTTCGTCATATTTTTCTAAGGTTTTTCTCACATATTTCAGAAATTGCTACGAACTCGACCAGACAATATATGAGAAAAAGATAGCCAAAAGCAAAACAAACACCTCTTCTTAACAAGCCGATTTCATTTGATGACTCCTTCACATAGTTATAGCCCCACAAAGTCATCAAAAATTCAATAAAGGACCAAGAAATCACTTTCAATTGTATGTTTATCGAAATTAAAAATGCTATGCTTTTTTTTTACAAAATAGAAATAAATAATGAAAATTTTTGGGGACCTTTGAGTTTTTTATTAAAGACATGTCGCAGCGACATATGCACTGAGTAAACAACGTCAACTCTTACAACTACTGCAACAACATAAAAGGATTAGCCAATAAAATGGGATTATAATATATCGCTGAAGAATGGCGACTGTTCATCGATAGCTCAGTCACTGACTTAAAAGCAGTGTTACTTCCTAAAATGAACCTGATGAGACTAGCTCCGAAAGCGACGACTAAAGTTCAATATATGTCAAGTGCACCAACTTTTGAAACCGATGTCTTCCGATCGGGATGAAATTTGCACCAAGGTTAGTCCTATTGGATAGTAGTTCAGACACAATTTTTCAATAAGATCGGTCCAGATCTCTCTGAGTTAGAGGGTATAAAAATTTGACATTTTGGCCAAACAGGTGTTTTTTCTCATCCTTGTAACTTACTACCTATTGTTCTTAGAAAATTTTCTCCCAAAGGGTTTAGATAGCTATTTCTTCAATATTTCGGAAAAAAATACTTAAAAAAAAAAAATTTGTAGACTTTTTTTTTTGCTAAATTAAAGCATTTTTTGCCTTTTTTTCAAAAAGGGCATTTTTTTTCATAAGATAGCTTAGGATTTTTCCTTTAAGAGCTTTTTGGTCGCTTAGTGGGATCGGAGTGGGATATCTATCAAAATAAATGTTTTGTAACTCAAGACAACGGTTTTTCAATTTTTCACAAATGCACTATTTTGATTTTTTTTCCTATTTGTGTCTAAAACTTTACAAATAAAACTTATACTGAGAAACTAGACAAACTATACTTTCCGATGGTATATAACATCCCTAACTAAAATTTTATACCCTCGATACTGTAATACCCAGAATATGTTAACCTCAGGAAAAAAATCGCTTTTTTTCTATAGAAATGTTGAAAAATTATTATTTTTTATTTATGTTTAATAATAATTAAATTAATGTATAATAATAATAATATTAAAAATAAAAAGATAAATAATTTATTAAAATTTAATCTTAATTGCATTAGATCCATTTATATCATTACTATTTTTATACTTAATTAATTGTAGCTGATGAAATATTTAAGTCTTGTACATTTTTAAATACCCAGTCCTTCATCCAGCTTTTTTGTCGCCTTTATTTACTGCGTTTTTTTGTCAATGCTTTCTTGGCATTACTAGGTTCAGCTGTTGATTTAGCTGCTGGTCTATTTGTTGTCTTTGGAAAGAAATCGCATTGAATAGAGGCATAAAACTTTTTCAACTTGAGTCTTCCATCGACAAGCGGTATAAAAGCATGGTATTGAGCGGTGCCATCGATTGTTACCGCAGCATCGAATCTGCTCTTCAGTGTTTTCAATGTTTCCTGATGATCCTCTTTGCTACTAAAAACTATTTTAGTTTCTTTACAATAACTGTTTGCCCAATGGAATAAAGCAGTCGCATCTAAGATGCGATCTTGATGAGAGACTGGAGGCTATACTTCGCTGCATTTCTTTTAAGGTTTGCTCCAATACCATCACATGCTCCTTTACCATGAGCAGTAGGATGAAAATGCCACGTAGCTGGCATTCCAAAATCTTTTTCATGGGGCATAAGATTTGCCAAGCTACTTTTGTTTTTAAAATGTTGACGAGCTCCATCCGAAACGTAGTATACCTCCTTTACTGTAAATTTAGATTTTAGAAATTTTAGCATTCTCTTCTGGTACTCATAAACTGCAACGGTATCATATTTTAAATCGTCGGATATAATTGCTATACTTTTGTGTTCCAGTTTTTCATCTTTCATGTAGTAAATAACTACAGTGAATATAGTTGCTTGGTCGTTATTGAAGTGGAATGCTTGTATGGCATCCTGAAGAACATATTTTTAGGTTTCTGTGAAATCATATGAAATAAAGAATTCACCAGACTTCAAATGTATCTCCAAATCCTTGAAGAATGACCATTGCTCTTTGACTAAAAAGTTATGGTTTCTCAAGTTTAGCAATCCTGTACACATTTCTTCCACAAAATCATCCACATTTAAAATGATTGTTTTCAATGTGCATCTGTCAGTCTGAATCCAAGAATCAAATTTGACCTCCTCTATATATTCTCGATTTAATGAGTTGATTAAATTTTCTTTGATGAATGTGGTTTTCGGGCAATTGGTACATTCACCTTAGTGCCAAGAATTGTTGCATTAGGACACATAGTCAATTTAAGGCAATCGCGGTAAATCTTCTGCCGAATCATCTGTTAAATACTTTAAGTTGATTTCCTTCAACATCAGTTTAACATTTTCATGGTAAATGCAAACGCAATGTTTTGGCCTCATTTGGGTTAATTTCGTGAAGCCAATTCTAACATCCTCGTGTTCAGATTGAAATGTTGCAAATAACTCTTTCAGGTTACAGATAACCATTCTCTTCTGAAAGGTTAATTTGTCTAATTTCTCAGTATAAGTTTTATTTGTAAGGTTTTACACACAAATAGGAAAAAATTCAAAATAGTGCATTTGTGAAAAATTGAAAAACCGTTGTCTTGAGTTACAAAACATTTATTTTGATAGATATCCCACTCCCATCCCACTAAGCGACCAAAAAGCTCTTAAAGGAAAAATCCTAAGCTTTCTTATGAAAAAAAATGCCCTGTTTGAAAAAGGCAAAAAATGCTTTAATTTAGCAAAAAAAAAGTCTAAAATTTTTTTTTTTTTTAAAGTATTTTTTTCCGAAATATTGAAGAAATAGCTATCTAAACTATTTGGGAGAAAATTTTCTAAGAACAATAGGTAATAAGTTACATGGATGAGAAAAAACACCTGTTTGGCCAAAATGTCAAATTTTGATCCCCTCTAACTCAGAGAGATCTAGACCGATCTTATTGAAAAATTGTGTCTAAACTACTATCTAATAGGACTAACCTTGGTGCAAATTTCATCCCGATCGGAAGACATCGGTTTCAAAAGTTGGTGCACTTGACATGAAACCCCCCATATATTTAAAAAGATTTGAAGTGTCCTTATTTTTCATTCCTTATGTTCAAAATCAAAAACTTTTCTAAGTATCTGTTTTAAAATATTTGAAGTGTTCTTATATTCTTCATCATCAACAATAAAAATCTATGACGAAATTTTACGATTTCTTGACAGTTTTGTTGTTTTGAGTTAGATGTTGTTGGTTTTTGATTTTATCTCAAGGCAAAATTTTTAGATCTGATTAAGAGCTAAAAATTTTCCGAGACAAGCAATATTTCGAATAGTTCACGAGATATAGACTTAAGAATCAGTACATGTTTTTTGAAAATTGTACTAAAATCCACCCCCAGTCGAAAACTTCAAAAATGATTAAAAAAACCCTTAGCTAAAAATTCAAAACCCAGCTAGGGTTTTTCTTCTACCATCATAAGCTTTCAGATTTTGGGCGTCTCAATTGGTTCAAGAATTTAGTGCTGCACTGTGTTATCATATTAATTTTAAACATCATGGTAATAAATCTAACATTCTTGTCATTTAGTGTTGATAACTTTTGATTATAATATTGTGCTTAGAAGCTGAATTTAACAGTCTTACTTCTTAATAATGCATATAAGGTATCAATATCGAAAATTATATTTATTATTGTTGTAAAAGGAGTTTCCTTACGGGCTAAATTTAGTATAAATAGTGTGAGCTATTTTCAGACTTCTTCAGGAGTGTAATTTTATTTAAAAATGATTCTATGTAATATGTTTTTAATTATAATAACTTATCTAAAAAAAACTGGACTTCACCACACAGAAAATATAAATAAATAAATAAAATAAATAATTTACACAGCAATAACAAATATAAGGTATGACCTCTCCTTAAAAAAATTTTTTTAGATTTTTTTTTTCATAAATGTCTTCTAAAATCCTTAAAAAATAATGCTCTAAAAGGATTTTTTTTAAATACGAATTATTTTTGGAGTTACAGAGCTATAGAGGGTTGTTGTCAAGTCTTTCACCACGCTTTCCATGACATCTTGTTGATACTACCCACCAGACCATAACGGATGTTGGATGATGACCTCCCTGACTATTGGCACAGTAAATTTAGCTTCCTATCATGTTCTAGCATAGACTTTGTCGTTTTGTCTTATGTGGAATCTCTTTAGAATCCTCTTTTTTTAGTGAATCGCAAATACTTTTGAAACAACCTTCGTATGCATGGAATTCGGGTGTGGAAAACAAATTTTTTTTTATTTGCTTAATACTATTTTTTTTTTATATTAGTTTTATGTGTTATTTTAGAAAAAAAATTATCACAAAAATAACATACAAGGTTCCCATTACGTACATACATACATACATACATGTATACATATATAAGTATGTATGTATGTATAAACGAGTAGTTGGCATTACTAAGTGGTCATATTTTAAACCCTTCTTTCTACAGTTCAGCTATATTTCTTTTTATCACAACAATCTTGAAAGAATATTTTGGCGTTCTATTTAAGTTCTTACAAAAATAATATGTTATGTAAATATTCTGTATTTAAATGGAGTAACTTTAGTAATATGGAGTTTATAACAATTCTAAGGAAAATTTTTATATAAAGTACGTTTCATAATTATAAGACTCCTTCATAAAGTCATTTGCATAAACACAGTGATTTAAAAATACAAAGTGAAGTGTGGCGGTACGTATGAAAAAATGAAGGCATTCATTTATTTTAACATTACACTAGCAGAGCCCAGCCCTCGAAATTCGAGTGCAAATTCTAAGAAATTTTATTTTATCATTCAATTTATTTCTTTCAATGTTTTTTATTCTGTTTAATTCAATAAGTTTATTTCATTATAAATATTTGTTGAACACACAGAAATAAAGGCCACCTTGTATGCCACCTAAAGGTATTCAAATTTTTGAAAATTCACAATTCAACACAGGGTATGTGTTATCCAATTATTGTAATTAAATCTGCATAATGTAAAGTTGATAGTGCACGCATAACTTTCCTCAAACTCAACAAATTTAATCAATTAATAGCTCAAAAGAAAGAGCTTGATCCACTGAGTGTTCTTGGACTTGCGTCAACAGCCCACGTTAATTAGAACTCTAGTTATAGAGGTTTGAGTGAAGGAAAATATTGAAAAAATTGAATGTAAAGTTGATTGTACACGCATAACTTTCCTCAAACTCAACGAATTTAAGCAAATCAAAGGAAAGAGCTTTATGCACTGAGTGTTCTAAGAGTGAAACGGTCAAGATCCATTCATTAGAAGAGGAGCTATGAGAATTCGAATTGCTTGAGTGAATGTGTCCCATAAGAAAAGTACAGGGAAGAATCGCGTTTGAGTATAACTTGAGTAAGGTGGGAGTTGAGTAAATTTCAATGATTGATGACATATCTGTATCTAAATACCTTTCATTAACAAAAAAATGAAGGAAATCGGCCGGATAGAACGGCTAGACGGACTCGGATTAGTTTTCATAAATTTTTTTTAATATATATGATGATTACTAAATCAAAAAGTTTGTTTAGAAAGAATAGGTCTTACAGTTATGAAACGCTCAAAAATGCGCATTTGTTAAATATTTTTTAAATTTTTGTTTAAATCAAATTCACAGTTTTTGGAAATTGTGTCTTTTCCAATTAAGATTGAGCCCTCTACAAGTATATATAACCAAAATATTGAAACGTACCTTATTAAAATCACTAACGTTCAACCAAAGTGCTGACTTTTGTTGTAGCTATTGTTTTATTTTTTGGCTGTTAAAAAAAATCAATGCTTTCACGTTTATTAATAAACTTGGCACAATGGTCAATAATTAGCCTGTCTAAAAAAAAATACCAGTAGACAGTTTTTGGCTTAAGAGTCAATTATTAGCTGGCTTTAAATAAACTTGTATGCTGAATGCTTTTCGTATGTATTAATAAACATTTGTTTATATCAAATAAAAATACATCATCTCTTACCTTGCCTACTTTTTACACTTAACCAATGTTAACACGAAATGAGGTGTTTTTGATATACGCTTCACCATTCTGTGTTATGAGTTTGTGCTGGATGTTTATTATTAGCAAAAATATTTGACATAGACCAGCTTATTTTATAGCGATTAATTCTGTGATCACAAGCGATAACCGCCTAAAACGACTTAAGAACGATTTGAGTTACAAGGTCGGATCAATAAGTCCGTGCGTTTTCGAACTTCCCTTGTAGTTATGTGAAATGCAACACTGCTCCCATCAAGTACCAGCAGTTAATAGACTACTGTACAATTTTGAGCAAGTTCCGCCATTTAAGCCCTAAACACATAACGGCGAGTTGCGAGTGCGAGTAAAAACTAAGCTTGTTGCATGCGACAATTTGTGCTTTTGTTCTTTTACAAAATCTTCAAAATGCTTTCGAGCAGCTGATTGTCCTACTGTCAAGCATAATTCAATTGTCAATTGTATACAAAGCTGTTCATATAACAAACAATAACTATAACAAAATGAATAAAATCGAAATTATTATCGCGTTAAAAGCCTATCAGCTGATTCTCCTGTTATCTGATTTTTCTCGCACAGAAAATAGAATCAATTCTATTTCCCTTGCGAGTGTTTTTACAACCTAAGTTGGCAACGCCACACAAAAAAGCTGTACTATAAGCAAAAAGCTGTACTATATAAGCTTACAAAAAAAGATAACTTTTATAACAGGTGTTTTTTTACAGTTACAGAACTTTAAATTAAAATAAAGCAAAGAAAACCATTTTAATACCAATTAAACTGACTTTATTGGATATATAATTGAATGCCATTATTGTTTAATCCTGACTTAGTTAGGTCATGTGGCTGTCACGGCTGGCGAGTTCATAGCAATATGGAACTCTAATTTTTACACACTCTTCGCATTTTTTGCAGCCGCATTTCGCCAGTAATTCGTCGAATGTTGCTTTCCAGGTATTCAATTGTCTCTGGTTTATCGGCGTTTACGAGTCACTTTACATAACCAAAAAAATAAAAAAACAATACAATGGGGTTAAATCCATTGATCTTGGTGGTCAATTAACAGGACCATTACGTGAAATTATCCGTTCATCAAAAGTAAATCAATTGTAGCGTGTGCTGTGCGGCAGTGGAACCACATATCAGCAAGATTGATGCCAGCTAATTGAGGTATGAAAAAACTTGTATCTAATCATTTCTTTATACCATTCACCGTTGACAGTGACATTCTGCCCATCATCGCTTTTAAAGACATATGGACCAACAACTCAAGTTGAAACTTAAAAGCTCGTACACTAAGATTCTTTGGAAAAATCTTCTATAAAGTGGATGGACACATGGCTATTTGCTGAGAACGGAGATTTTTCTCCATTTTGGTTTGCATATGTTTCCACAAAAAATAAGTGATTTTACTAAATATGGTCATGATCGGTCTATTTTTTGACATAGTCCCCATATAAAAATAGCATACGATATCAACTTTTTTTATATCGGTAACTTTGGTTTATGCTTATATCCAATTAGTTAAACCAAGGACCCTCTCTTCAAACTCATTGTATAGGGTATCGCATAGTTGGTCTAGACCGACTGTAATTACTCGTTTTTATATGCTTTTAATAAACGAGTAAATATATATATTTTCAAGTTATACATACATACATAGTAAATGTGCTGACCCCTAACCGCCATTATAAATGCCATTTAAATAACATTTAAAAAGTGGACACTATAATGTCAGCAGCTTTTACCGCAACACCAACTGCTACGTATTTTATTTATTACCTTTCTACCGCCACTGACACCTTTAGCGAACAGAAAACATTAATTTTCCAACAAAATCAAGATATTTGCACAAAAAAAAAAACATAGAAAACATGATAAAATGGTTAAAAGTTATTTGGAACTCTTAGCAAACAAGGAGCGGGTATATTTATAAAGTAAAAGAGAAAACATATAAAACAAACATTACTCTATTAAATGAACGACTACTTTCACAAATGACTGTTTAACTATTGTCATGTTTTTTTTCGGGGTTAAAAAAAATCTAAAATTGCATAAATGTTAAAAAAGTAATTACAAGAAAATTTATTACAAAAAAATTTGTTCGAAAATTTTTTCCATGTAAACACGGTATTTTAGATATTTTGCAGCGATTCCGACTTAGCGCTTTCTGATGACCCAAAAATCGCATTTGTTCCATTTAGAGCCTTTGATAGAAAAGCGATAAATTGACTTTATCGTTCTCCCTTTTAAAGGCTTTTAGCGTCTCTCAATTACAGCAGTTAATGCTAAACAAAATTGTATATATTTTAATCAATTTTATCAGATGTACAAAAAGTTAAGAGATATATAAGAAGGATAATTCCATACGAAGGATGAGATCGAATCTTTACTGTGCCAATTGGGTTATAGTTTTGAAAAGGTATGTTGTGACAACAATATTGTAATTATTAATTATCAAAAAAGTTAGAGTATTTAATTCGGTTATGACTAATCTTTGATACCCTCCCCTCGATTTTACGTTTATTTTAACAACTGAACCTATTTCTTTATTTAGGACAAATGTAAAAAAAAATTACTTCAAAATTAAATCGAACAATGAACCAAAGAAAAAATTGTATTATATCTGTGGTCACTAGCATTAACCGCCTAAGTCGAAAATCATGCTTTCGAGAAAAATAACTTTTTATATAAATGTTATGGGGCTTCATTACGACTTAGGTCAGCATGTTTTCATTAATAACTTTTTAATAAACAGTAATAGAGAAATGGGGATTTCACGTAAATATTTAGTAGAATATGATAGCATATATAACTCAAATCATTCTTAAGTCGACTTAGGCGGTTGTCGCTTGTGACCACAGATAAAAGGGTACTTCAAAAAAACGACTACTGTTTTTACAAAAGGATGCCTTTTTAAAAAAAAGTACTTTAAAAATGTACCATTTACAAAAAGGTAGTTTTTTTTTAAAAAGGGTACTTAAAAAAATACTTTTTGAAAAAGGGTGCTTGTTTAAAAAAGAGTACTATCTTAAAAAAGGACATTGTTGGAACAAGGCTATTTAAAAAAATGAATTTTTGGATAAAGGTATTTAAAAACAAGGACTTTTTGTTTTGTAAAAAGATACTTTTTAAAAAAAATTTACTTTGTTAAAAAAATAATATTTTGTCAAAAAGGGTACTCTTTATATAAAGGATATTTTTGAGAAAGTGCACTTTTAAGAAAAATTTTACTTTTTTAATAACATGATACTTGTTTAAAAACGGTACTTAAAACAAGTAAGAGTGTTAAATTCGGCTATGCCGAATCTTTGATACCCTCCACATCGGTTTGAGTATTGATGATGAATGTAAACAAAATATTGGAAAAATATGCATGCATTTCCTATATGCATGCGTTTCCGGTTATATGACATAACTTCTCGTTTAATTTAGTTTTTGCTAATTAAATAGCTCGCCCTAACCTCCATTGCAAAGGTAATGGTTGTGTAGGGTGGCTATATGCATTAAATCGTGCTTTTTTGGCTTTTCACTGGCCAAATATTTCTTCATTGCGACCATATAGGTTGGATGGAGTAACAAAATAATAACCGAAAAAAGCTCTCTCAACTTTTCCTATTTGGAAAACATAGAGAATAAATTTATAATAATAAATAATTAAATTAGGGATGTCAAACGCAAAAAACCAAATATCGCAAAAATTTTAAATAAAATAATTTGTTATCTTTATTTTCTGAAGAACTTCAAATATTCATCCAAAAAAAATTGTGAAAATTTATATATAAATAACATTCTCATCAAATTGCGTTTATTTATGTAACAATTTTTATGTTCGCAATTCTTAAATATCATTTGAGGTTTTATAAAATTCATTGAATTTAAATTAATGTTTTCTGTAGTCCGATTCTGTAAATTTCAACGATCCGACAATGGCAAAATATATCGACAGCTATTGTTGTTTGCACTAAGGATTAAGTGATTCACTAAGTACATACATCTTAACGACAGTCGACAAATCTATTTTTCTATTTATTCAAATTGTAAACGGGTGGCATCTCTGTCAAAATAAGCGAAAAACACAAAAGAATAGAAAAAAAACAAATTACTTCGTGTTTGACAGGATGATGTTATCTCTATGTTTAATATCTTTATTTTTTTTACTAATATTTCTGTTTATTTATTTGAAAATAAAATAATGAATTGATTATGCTATTTAATTTTTTTATTTATATAAAAAAGTTTTTGATGTGTAAAAATCTATGCGATCAGGGGGGTAAAAATCACAAACTTCCCTTACGGAAGCGAAACTATTTACGGAAATGGAAGCTACAATTATTTAGCTGATTCATCAACCAACAGAAAGCGCCATGAATGTATAGCATACAACTGCAACCATCAAGTATGACAAACATAGCAGTTGCTTGCTATACACATGTAGATAGCGCTTACTGCTTGAATAGATGTTTTTATTCACAAACCACAATGATTTCCAGAATTGCACCAAAATATTTCGGTATTTTGTTTAGTTTTATTTGAGTTCTAAAGAAAACCGCGTCTTTACTCTATTTGGAAATGTTTTTTCTGTTTTTTTCTTTTTTCAATATAGTAATGTTGACACAATTATATGTTGACAACTTTCATTAATAAACATTTTTAGTAGTTATTACTATTTTTCATAATAAAACAAAATTTTTTTAAATAATACAATAATACAATAAATCTATAATATTAATAGCCTAGGCAAAAGTAAGTGTTTGGAGATAAAATGAAGGCACACTTTATTGGAAGTGTTTGGAGACAAAATGAAGTGTAAGGAGATTAAATCAGGGAGCGAATAGCGTTATAAAAACGTTTTTTTCTAAAACGGGCCTAATTTCGGTATTCCATATAGAATGTTGCTATTTTATTAAACATTTA
This sequence comes from Cordilura impudica, assembly GCA_963682025.1. Lineage (NCBI taxonomy): Eukaryota > Metazoa > Arthropoda > Insecta > Diptera > Scathophagidae > Cordilura > Cordilura impudica. The sequence goes on from OY821517.1 coordinate 345,981,186, forward strand.
TTTTTATAAAAATTTATAATTAATTTTCTCAATCATTTAAAGTTATTCGTAACACTACAACTTATTATATATATATTTAACAATTATCACTGCATTTAATATTATTTTTAATAAATAAATAAAATAATAAACACATGTAACCGGTAGTAGAGTTTAAAAAGGTTTTTAGTAAAATCACGTGATTTTAAACCAATTTCACACTTTACAAATATCTGGGGTCGAATCGTCGCATTCATTATCGAAATTTTTCAATCGAAATTATTTTTTTATTTTCCCAAATAATATACAAAGCGTAATTTAACTCTGTCACAGATAGCAAGTTTTTATCCATAGTTAATAGTAAAAGTGGAACGAGGTCTGACGATTGTCCGTCTTCTTTAAATAATAAACCAAAATATGCAATTTCGACTGATTTTATTCGATATTGAATGCGACGATTTGCCCCTTGCATATATTTGATGTGTAAACATCTATACGCGCAGGGGGGTAAATTTCTATTTCACAATACAATCACAGAAACAGCGTAACTCATATCGGTGTGAGCTGAAGCAGATAACGCTGTGTGACTTATGATTGTATTGATGAAAAAATTATGATATAACATTGTTTTTTTATGCCACTTTTTTAAAAGCGTCATCTATGTATCACTTATAAACGTTTATATTGGGATATTTTTAACGTTTTACAGCAAAGGGTTGTTGAATTAGCTGAAACAGTTTTTGCTATAAGTGATAAATAGATGACGTTTTCTGTTTGATTTTAAAAAATGACTTAAAAAATTTTTTTATTACTAGATGTTTACACATCTTCCCTGTGATCGGACTCACATGATTTGTTTTTTAATTAAAGCAAAATATTTTCACTATTTTATGAGTTTTATTTATGTATGACGACATTTCAACCTAAAAATTTAAGTTTTTATCGATTGAATAAACAACACAAAAATGGTTGTCGTTTAGATAACAACAACAGCTGACTTTAACAATAGCGAATATCCTGATAATTTTGCTTTTCTTTTTTTAACGATTCGACTATCGTTAAAAGAAGTTACTGAAAAGCTATTAATTTCTCCTGAATGCCAATATTTTTTTTAATGTAAACCTTTTTTAAATTTAAACATATTTGGTGTTTTTTTTTTGGAATTTGATGCAATTGATGTCTTCTAAATTTAAAATTATTATTTCCGACGTTTTGATATGATTTTCTGAAATTCAATTAATATTTTATCATTTATAATTGGAAATTTTAATTCCAGTTTTTAGAATTGATATTTTCTAAAATTTGAATGGAAAATTTAAAAAGTGCAATTTTGTATTTATGTGAATAATACTGCTTTAGTAATTATAAACAATTTTTAAAAATTAGATGTAATCGCAATCAGATATTTTGTAGGTAAAGCAGAATAATATAAACAAAGCAGAATAATATAACTATGTAAAACTGTTTTGAAAGCAAAAAACTCATTGATGAACTCGGTAACTCTATTTTGTAAAGACAACAAAAAGTTAGTATGCCAAACTTATGTTCATATTTGTAAAAGAATAATGAAAAACGTATGAAATAATAAAAGACCAGCCCGTGTATACTCTTAACATTGTGCTGTATGATATCTATTTGAAAATATTGACATTCATGTTAAAATAGAAATAACTATTGCAAAGCTAATTAGAACAAAAATTGTGGCGCCATCTACTGTGGCATAGTTACGCTGAGCAAAATGAAGTGACACTCTGTTAATACAAAAGAAATGTATTTTCCCCACAACAAAATATTGCAGAATTTTATGTAAATAAAATAATATACCGATTTTTTTCTAACATGCAGTTATTATGGATATACATATATAGAATATATGTATATTATTTGTATTATTTAATATGTGTATATATGTATATGTAAATATTACACACACAAAATACAAAATCAAACGTTATTTTTGTGTTTTTCACTTTAAATAAATTAATATATAAAATTTTTTTTGCTTAATTTACATTGTTTTTTTTTTATTAACATCTAGGTACATATTTTAGCATTATTTGCTTTAGATGCTGGTGAATTTTTACTCCCTTTATATTAACTCGTAGTGTCGAAAAAATTTTGACAGAAATGATCTAGTAAATTTTTTTAGTGATGCCAAAACAATGGAAACTTTTAAATTTTTCTACCAGAGTTGATAAAAAAATTTTCAAAGGGTTAGTTTTTATTATATTATTACCACAACGACCACAAAAACAACAAGTCCAGCTATGACAACAATACAACATTTAGAATATCAACAATAACAGTATAGAAACATCATCTTTTTCATTTTTTTTTAATTTTTCAGAGATTTGCCTGGACCTGTTCCACCGATTTTAATGATTTTTGAAATAGAAATCTTCCCATGAATTTGTTGAATCATTATCACTAAAAATGATCACCTTAGCTGTCCTATTGAGGGCGTGATCGTGACAAGAACAACATAGAAAATTATATTTTTTCAAGACTTTTTTTAGTTCTTTATTCAAATCTCGGGCCCTAATTGACCGATTTGGACGATTTTAAATAACAAACTTCTCAGGATGTCAGGATGATTTTTTATGTCAACGAGCACCCTAGCTGCCCGATTGATGCCGTCATCGTGATTTCCACAGACGGACAGACGGACATCGCTATATCAACTCCGGTTGTTATAAGGATCACAAATATATATATTTTATGGGGTCCAAAATTTTTTCTCTAATTATTACAAACGGAATGACAAACTTATATATACCCTCTTCACATTGGAGTGGAGGGTATAAAAAAGGTATTGTGTCGTGTATGGGCCCTATTAGACAACAATAAAATCTACATTCAATATCTCGGTCGTTGATGTGTACCAACAAAACATATGAAAGTGTTGTTGCTTTGCGCTTTGGCGTAACCAAGAAAAAGAACAAAATTTTTCGTGTATTTTGTGCTTGGTGCTGAGTGGTGTGTGTGTATTACATAGAATACATTGTCTATGCCAAAGTGCTTTTACAAAAACAAAAGTGCATTGAGTGCATAGGGCTTGGGCACCATTAATTTACACCCTCTGTATAATAATGTAGCAAACGCTACAAACGCATGGACCGCAACAACAACAACAATTACAGCTATCAAACACAATTATAATAACAACACTAACAAGTACAACATAGAAAAACTTATATTTTTTTCAAGTTTTTTTTTTCGCTATTTTTATACCCTATACCACTATGTGGTTTGGGTATAATGACTTTGTGCTGCTGTTTGTAACAACCAAAAATATTTGACCTAGACCCATCTTTAATTATACCGATCGAATCAGAATCACTTTCTGAGTTGATTTAACAATGTCCGTCCGTCCGTCCGTCCGTCCGTCTGTGTGTCCATGTAAAGCTTGTAATCAAACTGCAGGTCGCAAATATGAATATATTTTGATGAAATTTGGTATATAAGCTTTTATCGGCCATGGGATGAACGCTATTGAAATTGGTGAGAATCGGTCCATGTTCAGACCTAGCCCCCATACAAATTACCCATATGAAATAGACATAAATTGCCATAAGATCCAAATTGTCATATAGATCTTACTCAAATTGGGTTTGTATGCGTTCATTACATCCACTAATGAGTAGTCCAAAAATGATACCTTTGACCCCATATAGAGTTGCTTCCCGATCTTCACTTGAATCTATTAAAAAACAAAAATATTGCACTGATTCTTCTCAAATTTTGTTTGTACATATTTTTGCAAAATACAAGAGACTTTACCAAACATGATCAGGATCGGTCCATTTTTGGACCTAGTCCCTTTATAGATATAGCATCCGATATGAACTTTTTCATATCTGCAGCCAAAAAAATTAATAAAAATCCCACTCAAATTTGGTTTATGCTTATTTTCTATATCGAAGTAGTTGGACCGAAAGATAGGGTCTCTAAACCATGGTATAGGGTTCATATAGTCGGTCTAGACCGACTATAATTTTCTTACTTGTTATACCCTATACCACTATGTGGTTTGGGTATAATGACTTTGTGCTGCTGTTTGTAACAACCAAAAATATTTGACCTAGACCCATCTTTAATTATACCGATCGAATCAAAATCACTTTCTGAGTTGATTTAACAATGTCCGTCCGTCCGTCCGTCCGTCTGTGTGTCCATGTAAAGCTTGTAATCAAACTGCAGGTCGCAAATATGAATATATTTTGATGAAATTTGGTATATAAGCTTTTATCGACCATGGGATGAACGCTATTGAAATTGGTGAGAATCGGTCCATGTTCAGACCTAGCCCCCATACAAATTACCCATATGAAATCGACATAAATTTCCATAAGATCCAAATTGTCATATAGATCTTACTCAAATTGGGTTTGTATGCGTTCATTACATCCACTAATGAGTAGTCCAAAAATGATCCCTTTGACCCCATATAGAGCTGCTTCCCGATCTTCACTTAAATCTATTAAAAAACAAAAATATTGCACTGATTCTTCTCAAATTTTGTTTGTATATATTTTTGCAAAATACAAGAGACTTTACCAAACATGATCAGGATCGGTCCATTTTTGGACCTAGTCCCTTTATAGATATAGCATCCGATATGAACTTTTTCATATCTGCAGCCAAAAAAATTAATAAAAATCCAACTCAAATTTGGTTTTTGCTTATTTTCAATGTCCAGTTAGTTGGGCCTAAGAGATAGGGTTTCTAAACGCATGGTATAGGGTATCGTATAGTCGGTCTAGACCGATTATAATTTTCTTACTTGTTATTAATATTTTGGGAGCTGTTGGACCTGCTCGATATATCATTTTCACTCTAATCCAGAAATCCAGCTGACCTATTGAGAGGCATGATCATGATTTCCAAAGACGGACGGACGGAGATCGCTATATTAACTTTGCTGGTTATAAGGATCAAGAATACATATATGTTTTTTATGGGGTCCATAGCTTTTTTCTAATTATTATAAACTGAATGACAAACTAAGATATACGCACAGCACACAATATTATGGCCTGAAAATCGGGCCATACACTTAAACAATAACATCAAATACTGTCGCTTTTCGTTTCATTTTAATTTAGTGTCATTTAGCGCTGTGATACTATTTTGTGTGTTTTATTTGGAAAAATTGTCATCGGCGTCATTTTTTTTGTAAACTTTTAATATATATTTAAAAAATAACGTTGTTAAAAAGATTATTATTTTGTTTCTAAAATCTTTTCACAATATTATCGCTATTATCTAATACGCTAGTGATGATATATTAGGGATGTGCATCATGTGAACATATGTACGCTTGATTTAGAGTTGTGTAAACAGAAACCATATGGTTTCTATCAGTTCTATGCATTCGATAAATTATTTTCACCATAAATATTCAATGTCATCGAATAAACATGATTATTTAGAACTAAAAGAATATTTTTTATTTCCTCATCATAATAAATTTTATTAATAAAATAAAAAGTTCATTATTAATTTTTATTGTTTTTCTATGTGGATTGTTTATGAAGAAATAAATATGTTTTCAGTTATTTTTCTTTATGGTATCAATTAAAATTATTGCACACAGTAAATTTTTAAAACAGCTATTTTTACAAGTGTTTTATTTTATTCTATATATCGATATGTTAACGTGTTTTTTTTGGAATGCATCGTATTTAGACTGTCGAACATGAAACTTAGACGGCATCGAAGTGAATCTCGTGTATCCGCATCGAGGTGTTTAACTATCCTCCCAACTAGAAATCTATCATGAATGACTCATAAACATACAGTGTAGAGTAAGTGCGGGTATTGTGGAATGTGTAGCTAATGTAGACAGTCCCTTTATTTCGAAAACTAATCAGTATTTTCAAAATCAAATAAAAGCTATCCAAAAAATTTGTTTATCAATTTTATTAATTTTTCTAGGCTTTATTAAGTTAAGGTGCTATTACATGATGTGTTTTTTACATATGTACTGTCAAATTTTCCCACAACAAAAGTTGTACACATCGTGTGATACATATGAAACATTGTTTATGTACAATACATGAGGAAAGTCACATGTACATTTTTCAATTAGAACAGGTTCTATTTTTGCATGACAAACAAATGAAAATACAACACTGATTGTGGCGAAAGAAAAACAGAGTAAATTTTAAAGATTAATATTGAAAGAAAAATAAATTGTTTAGTATTAATTAACAATTAAAAAATATATAACCTTTTTTTTAATAACAAATTTTTTTAAATTCACGAATTAAATCAGCTGTTGTTTACATTTAGAGGTTATGTCATACGAAATACATACGCACGTGTGATAGCAAAAATTATGAATCGTATGTAAGTGATAATTTTTTCAGACATGAGGAATTTCATATGGATAAAAAAAGTGACAGTACATATGTAAAAAAAAACACTTCGTGTAATAGCACCTTTAATATATCCTTTGGGGAAAAATTTAGGGAAAATTGTGTTTAAAGCCATTTTCTAAAATAAAAATTAATTGATAAAATCAGATTTACAAGTTATCCGTCAAATGATTGAATGTGTTACTAACAAGATATGTATGCAGTGAAATCCCTGTTATCCGGAATGCTTGGAGATGAGAGCATCCGGATAATCGAAAATTCCGGATAATTGAATATTTCATTAAAATTTGAAAGTTTACGATAATTTCGCTTTGATTTCTTTATTTTTCTGTATTTATTTTCAAATTATTTACCAGAAAACAACTTTTTTTATACATCAGTGAATCCCCGAATAATAAAAAATATAATTTCTTTTGTTAAAGAGAAAATGCAAAATAAAATTCCAAAAAATTAAAATTCCAGTTAACTGAGAGTTCCGATTCAATTTCAATTACATATTCTTCCTTTATTTACATATTTTAATAAATTTGATATTTACGTATGAGATCTTATATTTGCATATAGATATTGCAACAAATAATATATAGGATTTAAAGATATTAAATAGTTTTTATTTTATTTTTTAATGATTTTTAAAAGAAAATGGGAGGAAAAAACCCTTATAAGATATAATAGATTGAAATACTATCTGAAAATATTTGTGTGCTTATAAGAGGCTTATTAGAAATAATAGACCTCTATAAGCATATAATTTTCAATTTGGTGATTTCTTTTTAATTTTACGTTATTTCTCTACATTCTCATATCAGTGGGTAAGGGGAATTTTTAATTTTGACAAAGTAAAGTTGGAAACACAACTAGGACGAACGACGAATTTTTCGTTCCGAATATTCGTCGTCAGAAATAAAACACATTTGGGTATATGAAAATGCACACAATCAGTGCGTCGAACGAAATACGTAGTGCGTAACGAACTCTGCGATAGGTTTATTTCTATTTCTTACGCCGACGAACGACGAATAAATTGGTGTAGAGTGGCCGTATTTTATTTTAGTTTTTCAAATGTTCTAGTAAATAAAGTTATTTTTGTCTCTTAGAATTATTTCATATTTTATTTATATCTTATAAGTTGAATAAAATCTATTTTTAATTATATAATTTTTTTACATAGTTTTTTGTTAATGTTTATTCTATTTTGTTTAGTGTTTCTTTTTTAAATATGGTCACACTATCAGCAGTAACATGTAAATAAAAATGACATAAATTTAATTTATTAATGAAAATTTATGTAATTTTTTCTGAATTAAAAAAACTAAACGCTGCCGTACAAAAATAAAGGCTTTTACCATCATGAGCATGATATTCACAATTGTAATAACTCGTTAAAAATTCTTTCATTCATAATATTTTTATACATATTTATTTATAGATATAAATTACAAACAATTTCAAATGACGTTACAGCTATTATGTTAATTCGTCGTAATTGTATTTCATTCGATGAATTTATGCAACGAATTGTTCCCGACAAATTCGTCGAGCTGTGCAAAATTCGTCGTTCGTCCCAGTTGTGTTTCCACCTTAATTGTTATTAATCCTTGTTAGAAAATCGATAATTTTTTCATAACCTGTTGCTTCATGAAGAAGATTTGTAGGATACCTCCAGGGTTTTTTATGTATCATTTTGACATTTATTTTGTATAATTTGTAAGCGTTTTAGGTGACAGTTGGCAGCGTCATGCGTATGTTAATATTGGCCTTATAACATTTCTGAAGAGTAGATTTTTGTTTTTGGGGTTTAGAAATTACCTTCTTTTAGGTTAGGTTTGGTTGAAAAAGAGGAGCCATGTATACACATAGCTCATATCCGTTTTACCCGGATATACACTTAAGCCAGAAAGTCGGCTTGTTGTGCGCTCTACATCCTCGTGCTCATCCGTTAATCTACTCCTTATTTAACTTAGGAGTTCGGTCTCGATAGCAAATCTCCTGAGTGCTTTCCAGGGTATCCCCCTAAGAGCCGCTAGGCCTGGTATGATGTCGATGGATAAATATCTGACCCTTGTTCTGGCAAATGCAGGACAGTAACAAAGGTAGTATTCTAGGGTCTCGTCATCCTCTCCACAAGCTCTGCATGTGGCCGATTCTGCCCGTCCTACACGGTATAGATGAGCCCTCAGTTCAGAGTGTCCAGTGAGGATGCCAATAATCCTACTCAGTTCCTTTCTATTTAGACTAAGGATTTCCTTTGTCTTCGAAATGTTTGGAGAGCCCCATAGTATCTTCGTAGCCTTACCCATGTCAGTTTCCTCCCAAATTGAAGTATGTGAATTAGTTGCCCACTCCGATAGTTTCAATTTGAGAGCCTGGAAAGGTATTGGGGTTTCCAAATTGACACCCTCCAGGAAAGAACCCTTCCTGGCCAGTTCATCTGCAATCTCGTTTCCCATTATACCACTGTGTCCTCGGATCCAAATGATTTCAAGTCTGCCTCTTGTAGTGAAATTTGCAATTTCTTCCTTACATCTGAGAACAGTCCTTGATCTAGTTTTGTCCGAGGATATCGCCCTGATAGCCACTAGACTGTCCGAAAATATTTTCACGTCTCCGGGGCTTGGGATTGCCCGTACGTCAATAGATCTTATGCATTCCGTTATGTTGTTTAAAAGTAAGCTTTTTGTCCAAGACAACTCCGAGATATTTGACATCGTTAAGTACATTTACGGTATTATTTCCAATAGGAAGATGACGTCTTAGCAGTCTTTTGGGAGTTTTTGAAAATTTATTGCTTGGGTCTTGTTTGGATTAATTTTGATTTTCCATTTGTGGAAATATTTACTGCAATTTACAAGACCCTTCTCCATTTTCTTCAGGAGTGCACTTGTAAGTTTGTTTGAAGAAATTAACGCAGTATCATCTGCGTAGTAAGCAATCTTCATATATTTTGGGACTTTAAAATCAGATGCATATATCGAGTAAAGCAATGGCAACAAGACTGATCCTTGAGGTAACCCTGTGGTAATGGTTTTTGGAGATGATGTTTCATTATTAATCGCAACTTTAAAGCTTCTGCCGTGAATGAAATCTGAAATAAGTTTGCATAAATATTTTGGTATATTTGTATCAAGAAGTTTAAATACTAGGCCATAATGCCAAACGGTGTCAAACGCTTTTTCAATATCTAGTAATATTAGACCCGTTGAACGTTTATTGTTTTTATTGGTGATTATTTGATTTTTAATTCTGTTTATTTGGTGAGTAGGGCTATGCTATTTTTTAAATCCAAATTGTTCTTTAGCAATAATAGAATTGGTCATTACAAATTCAATAAAACGAGAATGTAGTATTTTTTCAAATATTTTACCTAAGTTACTTAATAGACTAATAGGGTTATTTTTTGGCTTACTAGGTTTGTTGATAGCTATAACCTTAGCATTTTTGAAATGGTTTGGGAAATAGTTGAGTTTAATGCAGCTGTTATATATTATAACCAGTAATTTTAGAGCTTTGAGTTGTAGTTTCTTTAAGAGCAGGTTGGGAACGTTGTCAAAACCAGGCCATTTTGAGGGTTTTATTGATGAGACAATATTCATTACTTCTTCTAGAGATGTATAAATTGCTGATTCAGAACAAGGATTTTCCTTCTTAAAATTATTTACTATTGTATTTATTACTGTACCCGCTGAGTGGTTGTAGTTCGAAGTGAGGTTATTGGCTTGGACAAATGTATTCGCCAGAATTTCCGCCTTGTCCTTATCAGATGTTATGTTTGTATTTCCAATTTTAAGGTGAGAGATTTGATTTTTTCCTTTTCCTAGCAAATTCCTTCTTATTTTTCAAAATGAATTATCACCTGGTTTTAAATTGGATAATATTTGATACCATTTCTTATTGCGTTCCGAATTAATACTTTTTTATCTATCATGTTACTTAGAAACTTAGTAAATTGATTATAAAAAGCTTGCTCGGCTATATTTTAAGATCGTTGGATTTTTCTTTTAAAGCTTCTTCTAAGTTTAATATATTTCACAGCACTTTCTGGTAATGTGTAATTATTTTGTTGAGTTATTTTAGGTGTAGATACGATACTTGCTTCGAAAACAACATTTATAAATTTTTGAGTTTCCTGATCAATCACTACCTTGGTATTGTATATATCTGAATATAACGTGATTTTATTGTCTAAAAATTTCTTAAAAATGTTCCAGTTGGTTGCTCTATAATCATAATTATTGAGGTCAACCTGTAAGGCCATTGATCTTTTAAGTGTATATATAATGGGGCGATGGTCTTATGGTATTTCGGTACCTGCAGTATTATTTGAATGCCAATTCCAAGAACAATGTTTGGCATTTAGGTCACCAAAAGTTATACATTCTTTGGTGGAAGGTGTTAGGTTCAAGATATCTGCACAGAAGTTATGGGTATATCTTGGTGAATATAACGAAGATACAACAATAGGTCTATTATTTATAATAACTTCAATTGTTTGATATAAAGAGGTTTTTATGTGCGACAGATTTATAAATTAACAGAGCTACTCCCCCTCCTCTTGCATCTGTTGTGTCATTTCTATATAAATAATAATTTTTAAAATAGGGTATATGATTTTCTGAAAAAAATGTTTCATTCCAAGACGCTATTTTAAAATTTGCTCGTTCAATTAGTAGCTCAAATTGTTTTAAGAGAGTTCCGCTTAACTTGATGTCGGATAATAATGAATTTTACTGTATACTGGTCAAGAGCAGGGCTTGTCAGACCTAGTAAATTTATTATGTCAAGTCTCCGGCAAATAACTTTTTATAAACTAGTCTTAAGATTTGTTAGATTTGCAGTGATTCTATAGGAAAATCTGGTAATATGAAGATTTTTATATAAAATCAAATTATGATTCTTAAAAGAAAAACTAAAGTGTTTCAAAAAAATGATGAAAATTTGAATAATTTTTATTTTCTATTAAAATCTGTAAATAAAAATGAAATCTTCTAGAAAGAATTGACATTTTCGTGAAAAAGAAAAAAATTTATTGCAAAGCCTGGTGGTAAACGACGTTTTTAGTATTGCCATTTTAACAAAAAAAATAATAAAGACGACGGTTTCCCAACACCTGAACATGCAACATATAGTTGTATTGAAATATATACACGCAGAGTTTAAAGAAAAAATAATGTGGTTTATTGTGAGAGTTCAAAATAAAAGTGAAGTAAATATTTTGTAGAATATTAAAATAAAAAACTTAATTTTCTATGAACTATTGTTTCTTTTTGATACAGTAGAAAACGATAAAGTTGATTTCCAACACGCCTCCTCAATGTTATGTTTTTCTGTTATCATGCCCATTCCTTCTATACAAAACTGATGCTTTACTTTAGGTAGTGGTTTGGTTAGTACATCGGCAATAATTTGGTCTGTTGGCAAATACTTAATTTCAACAGCACCATTTTCAACTACGTCACGGATAAAATGATAACGATAATGGATATGTTTGGTTCTGGAATGGTGGCCACCAAAATTTGCCATATGTTGGGCGCTTTGTGAATCACACATAATAGTAGTGGGACCGTCAGTGGGATATCCAAATTCTTCCAACAAGTATCTTAAATAAAGAGCTTCTTTTGCAGATTCAGTTAGTGCTATATATTCCGATTCGGCACTTGATGTAGCAACAACTCGTTGTTTACGTGATTCCCAGGATATGACTGCACCTGCAAAAACAAAACAAAATCCAGATTGAGATTTACGGTCATTTGTATCCTGAGCCCAATTTGCATCTACGAAACCAACTAAAGGCCTAGAGGTTTTTCTATATTTTAGTGTATAATTTTTTGTTTCCTTTAAATATCTAATGACTAGTAAAGCTGCATTCCAATGTTGTTTTCTGGGGTCTTGAAAAAATTGGGATAACTTGTTAATACTGCAACAAATATCCGGGCTACTAAATACTGCCAAGTGCAATAAAGAACCAATAATTTCTTGGTATTTAGCTTTATCTACTTTTTTTCCTTCTCCTGGAATTGTTGGTTCTTTTTCAAAATTAATTTTTGATTGCATCGGTATTTTACATGTCTTCGCATTTGTCAAACCATACTTTTCGATCAAATTTTCAATATAACCTGGTTGACTTATAGACAGAGCTCCTACTGTTTGTTTTATTTCTAATCCTTCCTCAAAACTGCATCTATTTTCTTATTCCATTGGCGACCAGCTTGTTTTAAACCATATAGAGATTTCTTTAATTTACATACTTTGTTTTTAGTCGATTCGTTAACAAAACCATCGGGTTGAACCATAAAAATTTCTTCATTCAAGTCACCATTTAGAAAAGCTGTAGAAACATCTAACTGACACAATTTAAAATCCTTTTCAACAGCAAGTGCATATACTAATCGTAACGAAGTTTGTCTTACAACAGGAGCAAACGTGTCGAAGTAATCAATACCATACTTTTCCATCTGGTGTATATTTTGTTTTAAATATCCATTTACAGCCTATTGGAGTTCTACCTTCAGGTAAGTCTACCAACTCCCACGTGTTATTATCAATTAAAGATTTATACTCTTGTTCAGCTACACGTTGCCACTCTTTTACATCTTTTGAGTTGAGCATATCCTTAAAAGTTTTAGGATCCTCTGAATTACAACTGAACATAATTGAATTAGCTTCTTCTTTATTTTTAAACAACGACCACGACCTTAAACGTTCTTTAATGGATGGTACAGGAACCAAATTCGTTGAACTACTTATTTCAATTTGTTCTTCTTCATCGTCTGTCAAAAACTGGTCTTGATCTGAATTATCTTGTCTTGATTGGTTTTTATGACTAGGTTCGGCTTGGTTGAAATGGTTCTGATCTGATTCTAAGGAAGTTGATTGATTTTGACTATAAAATTCTTCTGGCTGTAACTGGTTTTGATTTGACTCTTCCAGCATAGTAAGATTTTGGTTACGTTCATTACTACCCCAACTAAATTTATATAATCCTTCATTTTGATCTTCTATATGTTTCGAGTCATTGTTAATTGAATTTTTGATATCCTTTTTGATTTTATAAAATCTTACATCCTCATTTTTGACATCTTTGATATCAACTTCAAAATCATCTTCAATGAAGCTTACATCTCGACTTTTAATAATTTTATTGGTACCCCTTTTCCATAAACGGTAAGCTTTAGCATGTGCTGAGTAACCGCCAAGTATGAATTCTGAGCTTCTTGGTTGCCATTTTGATTTGCCTGGTTTTTTGTCTAGAACATAAGCTTTTATTCCTATTTGACGGAAATGTTTAACAACTGGTTTCTTTCCTGACCATAACTCCTCAGGTGTTTTATTAATATTTTGTTTAGTTGGACATCTGTTTCTAATGTAGGATGCCGACATAACTAACTCGGCCCACAAATATTCTGGTAATCTGGCCTCTATCATCATTGTCCTAGCCATCTCTACAAGGGTTCGATTCATACGTTCTGCTACACCATTTTGCTCAGGAGTATATTCTACACTTAATTGATGTTTTATACCACAGTCTTTCAAAAAATTTTCGAACTCAATACATGTCAACTCTGCCGCATTATCTGATCGTATAGATTTTATGTTCCTTCCAGTTTCCAACTCAACTTCTTTCTTAAATTCCTTAAAGTTTTCTAAAAATCCACTTTTCCTTCTCAAAAAATAGACATAAACTTTTCTGGTATAATCATCAATAAACGTCAGAAAATAAAGTTTCTTTCCCATTGATTCTACTCTCATTGGACCATATAAGTCCGTGTGTACCAGTTGTAATATGTCAGTAGATGACTTTTCGGTTTTTTTAGGAAATACTTGTCTTATCTGTTTACCACGAATGCAACTTATGCACTGAATGTTCTGGCATTTAAAATTTGGTAAACCCGAAACCATGTTCTCTGACTTTAATCTTTCTAAATCTCTAGGGTTTAAATGTCCATATCGCTTGTGCCACAACTCAAATTCCTTTTGAGTCTTTTCAGAAACATATGTAGCATTATTATACATTTTAAAAGATTCAACATAGTAAATCCCATCTTTCTTATCGGAATGTATCAAAACATGGCCATTTTATATATTGTTGCCCTCTGAGAATATATTTCGATCTTACACCCATTATCTGTGGCCTTTCCTATCGAAAAAAGATTGCATTTTAAATTGGGGATATATAGGGTCTTAAGAAGATTAACCGTACTAATATGACTATTATATCTTATATTTATTTGAGCTGTACCAATCCCCATGATTTCTAACTGTTTATCGTCAGCCAATCGCACTGTACCTCTAAAAGTTTCATCGATTTCTAAGAACTGTGACTTTAAATAAGTCATATGGGAAGAGGCTCCACTATCAAGTATCCAAATACAACTAGCTTGATTCGAGGTATTTGAACTATTAGTTACTCTAGTTGATACTACGTATCCAGTATGATATGATTTATTATCCGGATCGACATATACTTCATTTGCTTTATTTAATTTAATTTTACAGTTTTTGGCCATGTGGCCTCTCTTTCCACAATTAAAACAGTTAAAAGGAAAAATTTTCATACCTTCATCATCCATGTCATTGTTAAGATTATCTCGCATCTTCTTGTTACCTTTTTTATATTTGTGCACCTTTAGAGCGTTGTCTTGAGCAAAAATTTCATCTTGATTGGGATTTTCACCAATTTCGAGGAGTCTCGAACGTAAAATATTCAGAGTCGGAAACTCATTGGCAGTGTCAACTGCTGCCTTTACAGCTTTATATTCGATTGACAAACCATCCAATAATATTACCGTCAACAAGTCTTCATCTATATCAGCCACCATTTCTCGAAGTTCGGACACTGCAACATCAAATTCTACCAAATACTGCGAGATATTTTGGTTTTCAACTATTTTCAAATTTAATATTTTGCGGAACAATTCTGCTTTCTTCCTTGTAGTCTTCCTGTCGTATGTATCCTTAAGATACGTCCAGATTTCGTGAGATGTTTTAAAATTTTTAACCATTCGTATAACATTTGATTCCAAGGAAATAATTATCTCAGCACGGGCATCTTGATCTTTATCATCATAATCACGCTGTTTTAATACACTCTCCTCATGCATTTTCTTTTCTGCCGTTGTAGCATCCTTTCCGATTGCAGGTACATCCGGCCTTATTTCTTCACCAATTACCATACGCAACAAACGATTTTTATGTAAAATCGCCTCCATTTGGGGAATCCATGTAGAAAAATTATTTCCATTTAGCAAAGGTACTCTTCCTGATACCGTCGCCATTTTCTTCTTTATTAACTTCTGTACACAATTATTTATTAACTCACGCGAGGTTTGGGTGCTGGGCCCATAACCTATTGAAATATATACATGCAGAATTTAAAGAAAAAATAATGTGGTTTATTGTGAGAGTTCAAAATAAAAGTGAAGTAAATATTTTATAGAACATTAAAATAAAAAACTTAATTTTCTATGAAGTGTTGTTTCTTTTTGATACAGTAGAAAACGATAAAGTTGATTTCCAACAAGTTGACCGTGTGAAAATACAGGAACTTCTAAATTTATGCTGTAAACTTGCAACTACTGACCTTGATCTTTATTAATAGTCATTGCAAAAGCCAAACGAACGGGAAACTGTAATCGTTGAAATTCAAATGGTATATTAGCGGGAATAATTGGGGTGCGTAATATTAAAATGTCTTCGCCTCTGAATTTCCCTTTTAAAATTGTTGCTTCATTTATATAATTCATAAATTTTTTGACCTCAAGCTTGTTCTGTTGCATAATGGTGGACTTATATATTTTTTTTAAATTATTGACCAACACGCAGGGGACGCCCCCTACAGAGGCAGTGCATTGTGTTGATCTCAGGAAAATAGTTAATGGGAAAGAGGAAAGAGGAAATAGTGTTTGTGGCAATTTTACTGAAATTTTATTAGATTAGAATTGTCAGCAAATAACTGTGCGGGGAGTTTATTCCACATACGGCTAGTTCGACTGATAAACGAATTTTCTCTGTAATGCGTTCTGCGGTTAACTGGACAGTAGACTACGAACAGATGTGATCTACAAGAGAAGCGGGTAGAGCGAACTGAAACTCGGGCACTTGGAATAAGTTTGCTGATCACAGAAGAACATTTTCCATGGTAGTATCTATAGAACAGTACCATGCAACCCACATTCCGACTATGTTCCAATGAGTCAATGGAGTTAGATACCCTACTATCATTAATGAGCATCTTTGAACACGGTCCAGTAGCTCCAATATAGACTTTTAAGCTCCTGTCCATATATGGGATTTGTATTCTATTTTCGGTCGGATGTAAGTGGTATAGATTTTAAGGAGATGAGAAGGAGTGAAGTAATTTTTGCACCGTTTTAGAAAACCAAGACACTTGAATGCTTCTTTTGGCACTTGAAAAACATGCTCGTTCCAACCAACATCACATTGAATTCAAATGCACAGAACATCAAGAGTATCCGATTCCTCAATACCTATACCACCCATATATAAAGATGACAATATTGGGTCTTCAGCACATTAAAATCAACCCCATTTGCTTTACCCCACTCCGAGATTGTTAACAGGTCTTGATTGAGTGTGTCATTCATTATCCACCTTTTGCCCTCCAACCTCCAAGAGGCTTGGCCTACAATTAAAGGAAAATGAATGACAAATGCTGCTGTCATCTGCAAATGAGTATATAGAGTTGAAAGTTTGGCCAAGGAGGATAAGGAAAAGAGAAGGAGAAAGAACAGAAACTTGGGGTATATTATGGAGCGTAATGATTGAAGATCCGATTTTCAATTGTAGATTATGCGGTGGCATTCAAGAGAATTCAAAAATTCAGTTGGATAATGTACTATTTACGTTTTCTTTATTTTTCACAATATCAACAGATTTATATGCGATCAATTCGACAACTATTTGAGATTGAATGATGTAATTCAAATCATTGACATCCTTATTTTTTCCGCCAATATAGCTCTTTCATATAACCAAGCATTATTTCTGTATTGCTGTTGTATATATGGGAAGACTTTTTCAATTTGATTGTGTGAATATGCAAAAATCTATCATTTTGCAATTACACGCGTATGTCAATGGTGAATCTGAACGTTTTAACGTATCTCCATAGATTTGATGGCTTCAAATACGCAATTATTTTATCAGCTGGTGTTGATTTTGAGATAACAGGTAGGGTTTGTCTGAAGTCTCCTGCTAACAATACAAAGCACCACCAAATAAATGTTGATTACCACGGAAATCACTCATTGTTCAATCCAAAACTTCAATTGATTTCTTGCGTGCCATTGTGCATTTATCGCGCAACAAAATATTAATTTGCTTTAAAACTTTAGCCATGATAAATTGTATGATGGTGCTTCATTTATCGTCCTACCACCATCCAATAAAGTGGCTGCAATTCCAGAAGATGCAAGTGCCAAAGTACCACATGCTCGTACAGTAGCCAAAATTAAACTTATCAAAAAAGTTTTGCCAGTACCACCAAGTGCATCCAAAAACTACATGCCACCATTACCATTGTCAATTTCTTGCATAACTGTTTCATAAGCCAATTTTTATACCCTATACCACTATGTGGTTTGGGTATAATGACTTTGTGCTGCTGTTTGTAACAACCAAAAATATTTGACCTAGACCCATCTTTAATTATACCGATCGAATCAGAATCACTTTCTGAGTTGATTTAACAATGTCCGTCCGTCCGTCCGTCCGTCCGTCCGTCCGTCCGTCCGTCCGTCCGTCTGTGTGTCCATGTAAAGCTTGTAATCAAACTGCAGGTCGCAAATATGAATATATTTTGACGAAATTTGGGATGTAAGCTTTTATCGGCAATCGGATGAACGCTATTGAAATTGGTGAGAATCGGTCCATGTTCAGACCTAGCCCCCATACAAATTACCCCTATGAAATCGACATAAATTGCCATAAGATCCAAATTGTCATATAGATCTTACTCAAATTGGGTTTGTATGCGTTCATTACATCCATCCATGAGTAGTCCAAAAATGATCCCTTTGGCCCCATATAGAGCTGCTTCCCGATCTTCACTTAAATCTATCAAAAAACAAAAATATTGCACTGATTCTTCTCAAATTTTGTATATATATTTTTGCAAAATACAAGAGACTTTACCAAATATGATCAGGATCGGTCCATTTTTGGACCTAGTCCCCATATGGATATAGCATCCGATATGAACTTTTTCATATCTGCAGCCAAAAAAATTAATAAAAATCCTACTCAAATTTGGTTTTTGCTTATTTTCTATGTCCAGTTAGTTGGGCCTATGAGATAGGGTTTCTATACGCATGGTATAGGGTATCATATAGTCGGTCTAGACCGACTATAATTTTCTTACTTGTTTCTGTTGATTTAATTTATGAACATAATTTGTCAATCCATTTGGATCGTAATTCTGTTCTCGAAGAACATAATTTTTGCATATAAAAAGCAAATTTAGATTTTTTAGATTTTTTTTTAGTTTTTTTTTGGACTGTTCTGAACTTTCCTTCTCTAAAAAAACAAAAAAAAAAAAACAAGTAAGAAAATTATAGTCGGTCTAGACTGATTATACGATACCCTATACCAGGCATGGGCAAATGCAGCCCCACGGGCCGCATGCGGCCCACGAACGAATTTTATGCGGCCCCATATAAATTTAAAAAAAATTGAATTTAGATTTAATTCAAAAAAAAAAAAAAATAAATCAAAACATTAATACCAAAATTTCAAAGTATTGTTCAAAAATAGCATTAATACGAGTATAAATTTTCAATAGGGCCACAAAAATAATACAAATTATTTGAATGTAACGTCTGTTTGCATGCTTCATTTTTTCTATTAGAAATAATGTAGCATGTACAAAAAAAATGCATTTTTATACCCTATACCACTATGTGGTTTGGGTATAATGACTTTGTGCTGCTGTTTGTAACAACCAAAAATATTTGACCTAGACCCATCTTTAATTATACCGATCGAATCAGAATCACTTTCTGAGTTGATTTAACAATGTCCGTCCGTCCGTCCGTCTGTGTGTCCATGTAAAGCTTGTAATCAAACTGCAGGTCGCAAATATGAATATATTTTGATGAAATTTGGTATATAAGCTTTTATCGGCCATGGGATGAACGCTATTGAAATTGGTGAGAATCGGTCCATGTTCAGACCTAGCCCCCATACAAATTACCCATATGAAATCGACATAAATTGCCATAAGATCCAAATTGTCATATAGATCTTACTCAAATTGGGTTTGTATGCGTTCATTATATCCACTAATGAGTAGTCCAAAAATGATCCCTTTGACCCCATATAGAGCTGCTTCCCGATCTTCACTTAAATCTATTAAAAAACAAAAATATTGCACTGATTCTTCTCAAATTTTGTTTGTATATATTTTTGCAAAATACAAGAGACTTTACCAAACATGATCAGGATCGGTCCATTTTTGGACCTAGTCGTTTTATAGATATAGCATCCGATATGAACTTTTTCATATCTGCAGCCAAAAAAATTAATAAAAATCCCACTCAAATTTGGTTTTTGCATATTTTCAATGTCCAGTTAGTTGGGCCTAAGAGATAGGGTTTCTAAACGCATGGTATAGGGTATCATATAGTCGGTCTAGACCGACTACAATTTTCTTACTTGTTAAAATTGTATATTTGCAAAACACACCCATGATTTGAAATGCAAACGACAGAGAATAATAATTTTTCTCTCTGGTTTTTTGTAGTTCATTATTTTCAGGGTTGTCAACTATAAAATATCAAAAAGCACTAAACCGACAAAAATCGCATAATTTGAAAAAAAACACTATATATTCCATCTTTTATTTTTGCTTTTTTCAGTAAAAGCCCTGTTGTCCTGAATGCTTGGGGATGAGAGCAGTCCCGATAATTAAATGTTTCATTAAAACTAGAAATTTTTTATCTTTTGGAACAGAAACCATTAAATTTTTTATACATATTGTACCAACCACTTCATAAAAATTTTTTCATAAAAGCATGTTTTGAAAAATAATTCAATTGAACTTTAAAATTTTGTTTAAAAAATTTCTAAAATTGGCAAATTGGACGATTTTTTAATTATATCTCATGTTCGTTTTATTGAAGTTAACTGGCAATACACAACATATATCGGTCCCGCTTTTTACTTTTACGGAATTAAAATGGCATCAACGAGCAATAAAAAAACGTAATATAAGTGATGAAAACAGAAAATTCCAGTCCGAATGGACACACAAATTTGGATTTGTTGAAAATAAGGACATACCTATGTGCCTCATTTGCAAAATTACTGTACCACATAACAAACTTTACAATTTAAGTAGACACCATGAAACATTTCACTCACAATTTGCCAAAGATTATCCCCTTAATACTAATCTTAGAGAGACTAAACTGAAGGCATTGCAGTCAAATATTGCAAGAGAACAGAACATTATTTCGTCTTTTAGCCATGGAAATGACAGATCACTTGAAGCAAGTTACATAATACCTTGGGATATTGCCCGTGATAAACGTCCTTATGGGGAAGCAGAGTAAAGAAAACACACTATAACAAAAAGCTGCATAAAGCGATAGATCAGCTTTCTTTATCACAGCGCAAAACCAAGAGTGGGATTGGAGATATCAGCACTTTTATTGGAACAAGTTTAAAAAACGAACTAAAAAATTCTGCAGCATTTAGTTTAGCTCTTGATGAATCCACATATGTTAGCGCCGTTCCTCAATTGGCGATCTTCATTAGGTCTGTATCAGTTGAATTTAATATCACTGAAGAAATGTTAGACCTTGTAGCTCTTTCTGAAACAACGCGAGGCATTGATGTAAAAATGAGCTTTTCGAAGTAATTAACAAATTTGTATTGCCACGAGATAAAAGGCCTCGAATGTAAAAAATTCAAATTTTTTCCTCTTTTAAAATTGAATGTAAATAATATACAAGATGATAAGCTGGAAGAATACATAAATAATTTAAAACAATTTCATGAAAATTTTAAATGTAGATTTGAGGATCTCAAACAAATTCAAGCAACATTCTCAGTTTTTGTTAACCCGTTTTAGTGTGATGTCCTAAATGATGAATTTTTATTATCCGATATAATTGTTGGAAAATTGGAGTTGTTAGAAATGAAGGATGATATTGTATTAAAAATGCATCACAAATCAACTTCTCTAGTTGGATTTCGGAAACTTGTTAACGAAACCCAATATCTATAATTGAAAAAAAGTGCTGCTCGTTTATTTTCAATATTTGGCACAACGAATCTCTACACTCCACCATGAAAAATGTTAAAAACAAATATCGTTCACGTTTAACAAATCAACATCTTACGGAACTCATTCGGACAACTTTGACAAACTACACACCTGATTTTAAAGAAATAATCAAAAATTCTTCCTAATTTCTTTTTTATTTTTTGTTACCTATATTTTTATTTTATTTTTTTATAATTCCTTTTTTTTTATTTTATTTAAAATGAAATTCTTTGATCTCAAAAAATTTTAAAATATAACATTATTTTTATAAATACTAATAATATTTCAGTATAAAATTTATTTGTAATGTGTCTGAAATGAATTAATAAATTTTATGTTTGTTTAAAAATTGTTTTTTTTTTGCTTTTTTGTTTGAAAATTAATATTTGTACAGAAATAAACTAGTGCAGCCCACCGTTAGTAGGTGAAATTCAAAATTTGGCCCAACAAGCCATTTACTGCCCACACCTGCCCTATACCATGCGTTTAGAGGCCCTATCTCTCAGGCCCAACTAACTGGATATAGAAAATAAGCATAAACCAAATTTGAGTGGGATTTTTTATTAATTTTTTTGGCTGCAGATATGAAAAAGTTCATATCGGATGCTATATCTATATGAGGACTAGGCCCCGAAATGGACCGATCCTGACCATGTTTGGTAAAATCTGTTGTATTTTGCAAAAAATATATATAAACAAAATTTGAGAAGATTCAGTGCAATATTTCTTTTTGTTTGATAGATGTAAGTGAAGATCGGGAAGCAGCTCTATATGGGGCCTATGACTAAGAGTTGTCCAATAGGGATCATTTTTGGATTACTGATTAATGGATGTAATAAATACATACAAACCCAATTCGACTAAGATTTATATGATAATTTGGATCTTATGGCAATTTATGTTGATTTCATAGGGGTATTTGTATGGGGGCTAGGTCTGAACATAGACCGATTCTCACCAATTTCAACAGCGTTCATCCTATGGCCGATGAAAGCTTATATACTAAATTTCATCGAAATATATTCATATTTGTGACCTGCAGTTTGATTACAAGCTTTACATGGACACACAGACGGGCGGACGGACATCGTTAAATCGAATCAGCTAGTGATTCTGATTCGATCGGTATAATAAAAAATGGGTCTAGGTCAAATATTTTTGGTAGTTACAAACAGCAGCACAAAGTCATTATACCCAAACCACATAGTGGTATAGGGTATAAAACATCATACAAATCGGTCAAGCAGTTCTCGAGCAGGGAGACTAAGACACATCGTTTGATTTATATATGTATATATATATATATATATATATAGATATAATAAATCTTGTGAAATGAAATAAAATTAATTTTTTTGATAACTTATCATTCTATGTAATAAAAATTTTTGTTTATTTTAAATTGCTTTAATAAGGCCATTTAATCATGAAGTTGAAAGTGCTTACTGTGCCAATAATTTAGTTTGTCAAGATAAAATTAGTCTTATTTGACATTATTATTAATCACGAATGTTTTTAAAAACCACCCTGAAATGAAGTTAACGAAAGTGACATGAAGATAAATTGATGTGCTACGCATTTCCTGTCCTAACTAATGGCTATAAATAGTAAATTATTTCCGGAAGTCTTTTTTTCACTGGTTTCCAAAATAATTTACGTTTATTACGTTTGTTATTTAAATAAAGTCGTACAGTTGGACTTCATAAAATTTAAAAAAAAAAAATAATGATTAACAACAGTTTCAGTTTTTCTTAATTTTTTTCTTATGGTGATAATATAAATAAAATATATCAAAAAAGAAACTCCAATACTAAATTAAATAATGGTTAATGAATGCATCATTGGTATAAAATAATAAAATTGACGCATTGATTTATATTTGCACTTTAATTTATATGCCTATTTTATAATTTAAGTGCTTGGCTTTATTCAAAGCTTATTCCATATAAAGTAAATGTCAAACTAAATACATTCATATAACATTCTAATGAAACGCCTTTTTTTTTTTTGCATATAAAAGTTTTTCCTTAAACTCTGTATTTTAATGGATGGGGCTGGTAAATGATTTTCATCGTGATAGTGTGGTTATGAGAATTTGTATAAAATGGTACGTACTTAGCATTCGAAGCCAATATTTTTATTTGCCAATTTTGAAGCCAATATTAAAACAAGTTGTTCTAACACCAAAAACAAAAAAAAAAAAAAAACAACAAAAACATAAGTACTTTTTCGTTTTTATATTTTGAGGGGGATTTTGCATAAAGTCATGCCAAAAATTCATATTCATTATCTAGTCATCAACACAGTAGAATATGAAGTAGACAAGTGTTCATGGACGTAGGAAATGCATCAGTTATGAGGGTGGTCCCAGAACAAGCCGACCTGATAAAGAAAACACAATATAAAGGGTGTTTTTCTTGCTTAAATATAACTTATGAAAGGGTTAGCTGTCGAACGAACTGCACTCACTTTTTGACATTTATAATCAGTATACTCTGGCAAAATATCGTGAAGTGATTAAGGCTTGAAAAACTTTGTCAAATTATCCAAATTTCCTTTGAAAATCAGCCATCGATTCGCGCACCTTATAAACGATTTCGTGATTTATATGGCGCACATAATCCTTCATCTGAGCAAGCCATCCGTCGAACTGTGGATAGATTTCTTACCACATACTCTCTAAATAATGCAATAACACCAACAAGGAATGTGCGTCCTGAAGAGAATATCGTCACTGTGAACGAAAGTGTGGAAGAAGATCCAAATTTATCTATTCGTCGTAGGTCGCAGGAATTGGAGCTTTGTCCGTCCACTATGTGAAATTTTTGGTCAAAGATCTTGGCCTACACCCATATAAGATCCAAGTTGTGCAGGAATTAAAGCGTCGTTCTTTCGCCGCAGTTGGAAACTAACCCGATGCTTTATCGCAAAATTGTGATCAGGGAGGAGGCTCATTTTTGGCTTAATAGGTTTGTTTGCCGCATACGGAGTGATACCACTCCACAATAGTCCCTACAGACTCAATTACATACAGAAAAAATAAGGAAATTATAGTCGGTCTAGAGTCTAGACAGACCATACGATAGCCTATACCATGAGTTTAGAGACCCTATCTCTTAAGTCCAACTAATAAGATAAGATATAGAAAAAAGGCATAAACCAAATTTCAGTGGCATTGTTATTAATTTTTTTGCCTTCGGATATGAAAAGGTCGAAAAATGGACTGATCCTGACCATATTTGGTATGGTCACTTATTTTTGGCAAAAGCTTATACAAACCAAATTTGAGAAAAATCTGTGCAATATTTTTGTTTTTTGATAGATTTAAGTGAATATCGGGAATCAGCTTTATATGGGGGCTCTGACTAAGAATTAGTCTACAGAGTTTATTTTTGGACTACTGATAAATGGATATAATAAGCATACATAAACTAATTTGAACGAGATCACTAGATAACTTGGATATTATGGCAATTTGAGTCGATCTAATAGGGGTCATTTGTATGGGGACTAGGTCTGATCATGAGCCGATTTTCACCAATAGTGTTCATCATATGCCCGATAGAAGCTTATATATAAAATTTCATCAAAATATATTCATATTTGCGATCTGCAGTTTGATTATAAGGTTTACATGGACACATAGACGGACGGACGGACATCGCTAAATCTACTCAGAAAGTGATTCTGAGTCGATCGGTATAATATATCAATAGGTCAAATATTTTTTGTAGTTACAAACATCATCACAAATTCATAATACCCTGACCAAATAGTGGTATAGGCTATAAGAATGCACCGTTTGGTGCAGTTTACTTTATTTCTTCAAAAATGAAGACGAAGCTAGCGTTACGGTCAATGGAGATCATTAGCGCACCAAGGAATTTTGTTTGAAAATATGGATGACATTGATTAAACAAACTTCAAAAGAAATTGGAATAAAACCATTCAAACCATTTCTTTTATTTTAATTTTATAATTTTTTATAAAAATAAAAAATCTTATTTTCGATCATTTTAATGATTGAGTTTGAAATTATTCAGGCTCAAGATCAAATGTTTTTTCTTTAAATAAAGCAAAAACATTGGCACATTTGTTTCAAAAAATTAATCTCTATTCTGCATGACAGGTTATACAGCTGTTTCAGGAAGAGTCACCAACCCTCATATAAACCAACCTTATAAAAAATAATAAAATTAAAAATACGGAGGGCACGCCGTTAACGCTAAATGTAAGTTTAGCAAAAACAAATTGTTTTTTTTGTTTTTTCAAGACAAAAACAAACATGTATATTGAAGTATGCAATGTGTACTCATATACAAACATATTGTTTAAAAGTTGTTTTATATTTTAGTTTGTCATATTGGAAGAGGCTTAAATAGCATAAGTCTTTGCTTGAATTCTCATTTGGTTGTTTACAGCAAATATATTTGTATGAATTTAACTTTGTACCCAACAAACTATCTACTGCTTTTGGTTACTGATGTGGGTTGGTGGCTCTTCCTGAAACAGCTGTATCACCTGTCGTGCAGAAAATAGATCAATTTTTTGAAACAAATGTGCCTATGTTTTTGCTTTATTTAAAGTAAAAACGTTTGACCTTGAGCATGAATAATTTCATACACAATCATTAAAATGATAATTTGTATAAGTTCAGCAGTACACGTGCAAGAAAACGAAATTAAAATAAAGCTACACTCGAATCTGTGAGGTTTATGTCTGTTCGAAACAAAAAATACGTGATAGAAAAATGTTCGTGTAGATAACGAAATATTAAAACGAAACACAGTCATGATTGTGTTAGGCACCGTACAAAATTTATAAACACACATAATTCATATGAAAATAAAAATATATGTTGGCTGCTTTAGAACAGAAGATTGTGTGTTTCATGTGTGTATTTTCTGAACCTCGCAAATAATGTCCTTTAAAATTTTCATCCTCTAATATCCTTAAATCATATCATCTTTCAAAAATATATGCTTCGGTCTATAAAATACAGTTGGACATATTAAAATTGCATATATATGGCATTATTAGTTTAATGGCATAAAATAATTATACTCGTATAATAATCATGAAGCTAGAAATTTTAAATTTAGACTGTATATATGTTCAACTATCGGCATAAAGACTCACAAAGAAGGGATCTCATCTTAAAAAATTTCTTTTCTTAAAAGGGGAAGGAACTCTTCTTAAAAATTTTCATTTGTTAAAGCAGTACCTTTTTTTAAAAAGGTACCTTTTATTAATATATTATCTATTATTAATTAAAAAAGTAGGTAGAAAGTACCTTTTCTTTAAAAGGTAGCCTTTATTAATATATTGTCTCATATTAACTAAAAAAGGAGTTTTCTTAAAAAATGATCTGTGCTTAGAAAGTACCTTTCTTTAAAGGTACATTTTAATAAAGAAGCACTTTTTCTTCAAAAAGTACTTTTTATTCAAAAACAAGCTTCTCTTCCTTTTCTTAAAATTTTCTTCAGAAAGTACCATTTCTTAAAAAATGCCTTTTATTAAAAATTTACCTTTTATTAAAAAAGTAACTTTAATTAAAATAGTGCATTTTATTAAAAAAGTACCTTTTATTAAAAAAGTATCTTTTATTAAAAAAGTATCTTTTAGTACCTTTTAATACAAAACTACCCTTTATTTAAAAATACTTTTTATCACAAATTTTTTTCTTATGAAAATATCTTTTCCTAAAAAAATACCTTTTCTTAATGAAGTTCGTTTTCTCAAAATAAAAAATATCTTTGCTTAATAAGCACTTTTTCTTTAAAAGCACCTTTGATAAAGACGCGTTACAGTAAAAAAGTACCTTTTATTAAAGTAGTAATTTTTATTAAAAAAGGATATGTTATCAAAAAGTACCTGTTATGAAGATTATATTTTATCAAAAATTAAATTTTATTAAAGAAGTACATTTTATTAAAAAAGAACATTTTATTAAAAAATATCTTTAATAAAAAAGTAGATTTTATTAAAAGGGTTCCTTTTATTAAATAAGTACCTTTCGTTAAAAAAAATACTTCTTATTAAAAAAATTTCCTTTATTTAAAAAACACTTTTTATTAAAATGGTACCCCAAAAAACTAACTTTTTATTAAAAAAAAAGTACCTTTTATCAAAAAATTATTTTTCTTATCAAACCGTCTTTTCATAAAATGTACGTTTTCTCCAAAAATACCTTGGCTTAAAAAGTACCTTTTCTTTAAGTGTACCTTTCATAAATAGTGCATTTCATTACAAAAGTGCCTCTTTTTTTAAAAAGTACATTTTATTAAAAAGTACCTTTTATTAAAAATTGCACTTTATATAAAAGTACCTTTTATTAAAAAGTGCCTTTTGTTAAAAAGTGCCTTTATGAAAATTTACCTTTAATTAAAAAGTACCTTTTATGAAAAAGATCCTTCTACTAAAAAGTACCTTTTATTAAAAAAATACCTTTTATTAAAAAAGTATGCTGATGATTTATGCTGATAAACCAGCAACAATTGACGCCTTGGACATACGGCCAACAATGCTCGAAGAAGTGGCCCAAAATTGGACTTCCAAAATGCGCTTCGTTCAGAACAATCGCGGTGGCCATATGCCTGAAACCATTTGCAAATGCTCCTTAAAGTAGCCATCAACTGCAGACTCCATCTCTTCAATGTGGGCAAAGATTTTACCACCAAGCCATTTTTCAAGAAATAGAAAATAATCCGAGGGAGCCAAGTTTGATGAAACAATTCGAACTTTAAATCATGGATTTTGGCCATCGCAATAGTGCATGTGTGAACTGGTGCATCTTGATGAAACAACACTTTCTTTTTCGTCAAATGCGGTCTTTTTTCCGTAATTTCATCACTTAAATGCTGCAATAAGTTAGCATAATACTCACCGTTGATTGTTTTTCCTTTTTGGACACCTTCTTTGGACGCGATTCCCTTATATCGGTGCACTGTTTTGACCTTTCCCCATCCCAGCTGTGAAGAGGTGGACGCATGTTTACGACTTTATTGTAGAGAAACATGGCTAAAAACTGTATTGACACATTTTCACGCCGCTTTTTTTTTTTAATTGTTAGCAAACGCGGCATCCATATTGCGGACAGCTTTCTCATCTCCAAATTTTCGGCCTTTAAACTTAAAACATAAGTTTCATAAGGTTGCCACTTTTCACCAAAGAAATTTTTTTCAAACTACTGCCGCAATCTAAACGTCAGATCGATGGCAGAAACTTTTTCTACTTTCGTTTATTGTGTGATGATTAACAACTTATTCAGTCGAAACATATAAGTTAATACTCTTTTTTAAGAATTTAGGAAATTCAATGACGCCTCTGATGATTTGTATAAAATACAAAAAAAAAAAAAAAAAATTGAATAAATTTGCAAAATCATTTTGGATTTTGGCATAAACCCTTTGACTGTATTGTAAAAATGTGTTAAGTCTATGAAAAATGTTCATAATTGGCGTTGATTTATGGCTGTCTTCATTCATTGCTGTGGTGTGCCGTTTCATGGAGTGTGCTATATTCATGCAAACTAATGGAAATAGTTGCCAAATTATTGAAAAAAAAAAAAAATAATAATAACGAACTGATATAAGCACTCTGTCACATACAGTGGGAGATGGAGGGGGTTACTCGAATAAAAATGAAAATCTGATGTTCATTCACTTGAGCTACAAATGCATGTAAAGTAATACTCTAGGATTCACTTGTAAAATTGTGCCATTTATTTTAGGGAATTTCAATTGTTATAATTTACTTGAATATGCCAAATGTAACACCACCAAAACCACATTAGAAATTTAACCACAGCCAGCTAAGCAAAAAACCCAACCTTATCCAAGTAGTCAGTTATTTATTCCATTCATTCATCCGTACATGCGAGCAACACTAGCGCAGATGTTGTAAGTATAATGTATTTGCTTCAAAGGGAATGTACGAGTAAGTTACGAGTGAAAATCTTCAAACACCATTTCTAGATTTATTTAAGAATTTGTTAATTTTCGTTTGTTCGCCATAATACGACCGGTTTTTTTGATGTGTAAACATCTATGCGATCAGGGGGGTAAAAATCACAAACTTCCCTTACGGAAGCGGAACTATTTACGGAAATGGAAGCTACAATTATTTAGCTGATTCATCAACCAACAGAAAGCGCCATGAATGTATAGCATACAACTGCAACCATCAAGTATGACAAACATAGCAGTTGCTTGCTATACACATGTAGATAGCGCTTACTGCTTGAATAGATGTTTTTATTCACAAACCACAATGATTTCCAGAATTGCACCAAAATATTTCGGTATTTTGTTTAGTTTTATTTGAGTTCTAAAGAAAACCGCGTCTTTACTCTATTTGGAAATGTTTTTTCTGTTTTTTTCTTTTTTCAATACAGTAATGTTGACACAATTATATGTTGACAACTTTCATTAATAAACATTTTTAGTAGTTATTACTATTTTTCATAATAATACAAAATTTTTTTAAATAATACGATAACAATAAATCTATAATATTAATAGCCTAGGCAAAAGTAACTGTTTGCAGATAAAATGAAGGCACACTTTATTGGAAGTGTTTGGAGACAAAATGAAGTGTAAGGAGATTAAATCAGGGAGCGAATAGCGTTATAAAAACGTTTTTTTCTAAAACGGGCCTAATTTCGGTATTCCATATAGAATGTTGCTATTTTATTAAACATTTATTTTTATAAAAATTTATAATTAATTTTCTCAATCATTTAAAGTTATTCGTAACACTACAACTTATTATATATGTATATATTTAACAATTATCACTGCATTTAATATTATTTTTAATAAATAAATAAAATAATAAACAGATGTAACCGGTAGTAGAGTTTAAAAAGGTTTTTAGTAAACTCACGTGATTTTAAACCAATTTCACACTTTACAAATATCTGGGGTCGAATCGTCGCATTCATTATCGAAATTTTTCAATCGAAATTATTTTTTTATTTTCCCAAATAATATACAAAGCGTAATTTAACTCTGTCACAGATAGCAAGTTATTATCCATAGTAAAAGTGGAACGAGGTCTGACGATCGTCCGTCTTCTTTAAATAATAAACCAAAATATGCAATTTCGACTGATTTTATTCGATATTGAATGCGACGATTTGCGCCCTTGCATATTTTTGATGTGTAAACATCTATAAGCGCAGGGGGGTAAATTTCTATTTCACAATACAATCACAAAAACAGCGTAACTCATATCGGTGTGAGCTGAAGCAGATAACGCTGTGTGACTTATGATTGTATTGATGAAACAATTATGATATAACATTGTTTTTTATGCCACTTTTTTAAAAGCGTCATCTATGTATCACTTATAAACGTTTATATTGGGATATTTTTAACGTTTTACAGCAAAGGGTTGTTGAATTAGCTGAAACAGTTTTTGCTATAAGTGATAAATAGATGACGCTTTCTGTTTGATTTTAAAAAATGACTTAAAAAATTTTTTTATTACTAGATGTTTACACATCTTCTCTGTGATCGGACTCACATGATTTTTTTTCTAGAACTGAAGACGGCTGACGAATGTATAGTCAATTTAGACAATTCTAAGCATTATTGAAAGTAATTGCGTTAAAACAAGGCAATCGATGTGGCCAAATTAGGCTCACACACGATTTTGGATGTGATGGTGGGCAAAACGACAGACATCTCAGAAAGAATGAATAACGATAGAAACTTGCGGTCATAATAGGAACTTGGTAAGAATATATGATCTACACCGTTTAGATATAAAAGACTCAGCAACTGGTGGGTAGGACGGGTTCTTTGTAATATTTTCAGTAAGTTCGCTTATTGTGGAATATTCATGTATATTTCGGAAAAACATAATCATTTCGCAAATTTGCAGTTGTGAAAATAACCGAATTCGCTATTTGTTTTTTACTTCGCAATTGTGTTCGAAGTGTGATTTTGAAAATATATTTTTTTCTTTTTTAATTCAATTTCATTATATCTGTGGTCACAAGTGATAACTGCCTAAGTCTTAAGAACGAATTGAGTTATGTATGCTAACATATTCTACAAACAACGCTTTATATTTACGTCAAACCCCCATTTCTCTAACACTGTTTTTTAAAAAGTTATTAATGAAAACATACTGACATAAGTCGTGATGAAGCCGTATTACATTTATATAAACAGTTATTTTTCTCGACAGCATGATATTCGACGATTTGGGTTATGTATGCTATCATATTCTACGAGGAAAGCTCTATATTAACGTGAAATCTCCATTTCTCTAACACTATTTTTTAAAAAGATATTAATAAAAATATACTGACCTAAGTCGTAATGAAGCCCCATTACATTTATATAAAAGTTATCTTTCTCGAAATCATGATTTTCGACTTAGGCGGTTAATGCTTGTGACCACAGATTTATACGAATTAAGAAATATTTGCAATGTGTTATTACGTTTATTTTATCAGTGTTATATTTTCGATATGTAAACATCTATACGCGCAGGGGGGTAAATTTCTATTTCACAATACAGTCACAAAAACAGCGTAACTTGTAAGGCGTAAGACAAAGCGGTGTGATTTATGCTTGTATTGGTGAAAAAATTATGATATGTAATAACCTGTTTGAAAATGAAAACTAAAAAATGAAAAATGAAAATTAAAAAATGAAAAATAAAAAATGAAAAATAAAAATGAAAAATGAAAAATAAAAAATTAAAAATAAAAATGAAAAATAAGAAATGAAAAATAAAAAATGAAAAATGAAAAACGAAAAATGAAAACTAAAAAATTAAAATTGAAAAATAAAAAATAAAAAATGAAAAATAAAAAATGAAAAATAAAAATGAAAAATAAAAAATGAAAAATAAAAAATGAAAAATGAAAAACGAAAAATGAAAAATAAAAAATGAAAATTGAAAACTAAAAAATTAAAAATATAAAATGAAAAATAAAAAATGAAAAACGAAATATTAAAAATTAAAAATGAAAAATAAAAAATTTAAAATAAAAACAAGTAAGAAAATTATAGTCGTTCTAGACCGACTATACGATACCCTATACCATGCGTTTAGAAACCCTATCTCTTAGGCCCAACTAACCGGACATAGATAATAAGCAAAAACCAAATTTGAGTGGGATTTTTATTAATTTTTTGGCTGCAGATATGAAAAAGTTCATATCGGATGCTACATCTATATGGGGACTAGGTCCAAAAATTGACCGATTCTGATCATGTTTGGTAAAGTTTCTTGTATTTTGCAAAAATATATACAAACAAAATTTGAGAAGAATCAGTGCAATATTTTTGTCTTTTAATAGATTTAAGTGAATATCGGGAAGCAGATCTATATTGGGCCAAAGGGATCATTTTTGGACTACTCATTAATGGATGTAATGAACGCATACAAACCCAATTTGAGTAAGATCTATATGACAATTTGGATCTTATGGCAATTTATGCCGATTTCATAGGGGTAATTTGTATGGGGGCTAGGTCTGAACATGGACCGATTCGCACCAATTTCAATAGCGTTCATCCCATGGCCGATAGAAGCTTATATACCAAATGTCATCAAAATTTATTCATATTTGCGACCTGTAGTTTGATTACAAGCTTTACATGGACACACAGACGGACGGACGGACGGACGGACATTGTTAAATCAACTCAAAAAGTGATTCTGATTCGATCGGTATAATTAAAGATGGGTCTGGGTCAAATATTTTTGGTTGTTACAAACAGCAGCACAAAGTCATTATACCCAAACCACATAGTGGTATAGGGTATAATGAAAAATAACGAATGAAAAAATAAAAATAAAAATTAAAAAATCAAAAATTAAAAAAAAAATAAAAATAAAAAATGAAAAATGAGAAATAAAAAATTAAAAATAAAAAAAAAAAAATAAAAAATGAAGAATGAAAAATAAGAAATGAAACATAAAAAATTAAAAAGGGAAAATGGAAAAATAAAAAATGAAAAATAAAAAATTAAAAATAAACAAGTAAGAAAATTATAGTCGGTCTAGACCGACTATACGATACCCTATACCATGCGTTTAGAAACGCTATCTCTTAGGCCCAACTAACTGGACATTGAAAATAAGCAAAAACCAAATTTGAGTGTGATTTTTATTAATTTTTTTGGCTGCAGATATGAAAAAGTTCATATCGGATGCTATATCTATAAAGGGACTAGGTCCAAAAATGGACCGATCCTGATGATGTTTGGTAAAGTCTCTTGTATTTTGGAAAAATATATACAAACAAAATTTGAGAAGAATCAGTGCAATATTTTTGTTTTTTAATAGATTTAAGTCAAGATCGGGAAGTAGCACTATATGGGGTCAAAGGGATCATTTTTGGACTACTCATTAGTGGATGTAATGAACGCATACAAACCCAATTTGAGTAAGATCTATATGACAATTTGGATCTTATGGCGATTTATGTCGATTTCATATGGGTAATTTGTATGGGGGCTAGGTCTGAACATGGACCGATTCTCACCAATTTCAATAGCGTTCATCCCATGGCAGATAAAAGCTTATATACCAAATTTCATCAAAATATATTCATATTTGCGACCTGCAGTTTGATTACAAGCTTTACATGGACACACAGACGGACGGACGGACGGACGGACGGACGGACGGACGGACGGACGGACGGACATTGTTAAATCAACTCAGAAAGTGATTCTGATTCGATCGGTATAATTAAAGATGGGTCTAGGTCAAATATTTTTGGTTGTTACAAACAGCAGCACAAAGCCATTATACCCAAACCACATAGTGGTATAGGGTATAAAAACGAAAATTAAAAATTAACTGTTTGAGATAATATATAACAATAAATATTTTTTATATTAGCAGAGCCCTGCAGTTGATTGCTATAAGTGATACATATATGACGCTTTCTGTTTGATTTTAAAAAAGTGTCATAAAAAAATCTCTAATTACTATCGGACTCACTGATCGGACTCACATGATTTTTTTTAATTTGGTTGTGAAGCAAGTAATATGGAATACCATAATGTAGGGTGCCATATAGTCTATTATTACTTTCATACCTGTTTTTTGTTTGCTTTATTATTCTGATATATATTTACATGCCGAACAAAGGTGAAATTCAAAAATGTGATCCAGATAAAAAAAACTATGAAATTGGTAAAAAAAAAATTTTCCGTGCTTCTTCATAAAATGGAAGAAAAATGAAAGCAAAATGTTTTTTTTGTCATTTGTCGTATTTTTTTAAAGAACAGATAAATTTGTCAGAAAGGTACTTTTTTAGAAAAGCTATTTATTTTTTAGGAAAAGGCACCTTTCAAGGAAACGAACTTTGTTAGGAAAATGAACTTTAAGAAAAAAAACTTGCACATATTTTGAGAAAAGTACTTTTTTTTGAGAAACTTTAGAGGAAAAAATATTTTTTTTGGGAAAAAAGAAAAGGTAATTTTCTAAGAAAATTAATTTTTAGGGAAAGCTACTTTATTTAGGAGAGGTTCTTTTAAGAAACGGTATTTTTAAAAATAATATACTTTGGAAAATGATTTTTTCAGGGAAAATGTACTCTTTTTTTTTTTTTTTTTTTTGAAAATTAACAATTTTTTAAAAAAGATACTTTTTTTCTTTTAAGAAAATGTGATTTTTAACAAAAGGTACTTTTTAAAAAAGTACCATTTTACGAAAAAAGTACTTTTTTATTAAGAGGTATATTTTTTGGTGATCTTTTACGAAAAAGTACTTTTTTAAGAAAATAAAATTTTATTTTTTAGAAATAGTACATTTATGAAAAAGTAAAAGGCACTTTTTTAAGAACAGATACTTTATCAAGAAAAGGTGGCTTTTTTAGAATGTGTGCATTTTTAAGAAAAGATTTTTTTTTAAAGAAAAGGTACGATTTAAAGCAAAGATACTTTTTTAAGAAACGATACTTTTTTAAAAAAATGTAATTTAAACTAAGTAACTGTTTAAAGATATTCTAATTTTTTAAGAAAAGGTACTTTTAAAAAAAATTTAATTTTTCGAGAAATGGTAGTTTCAAAAAAGTAAAAAGTACCTTAAAAAAGGAAAAATCGCTTTATTGAGACAAGACTTTTTTTCAAGTAAATGAAGTTTTTTCGGTACTTGTACTTGAGGTACTAGTTTAAGAAAATTTAGTTTTTTTTTTAACGAAAAGGTACTTTTTGAAAAAAATTTACTTTTTGAAGAAAATTTAATTTTTAAGAAATGGTACTTTTTGAAGAATTAGAACTTTTTTAAGAAATGGTACTTTTTAAAAAAAGTTATTTTTTTAAGAAAAGGCACCTTTTTAATAAGACGTATTTGTTCAAGAAAAGGTGCTTTTTTAAGGAAAGGTGCTTTTTTAAGAAAATGTGCTTTTTTAAGAAAAGGTACTTTTTGAAGAAAAGGTACTTTTTTGAAAAGTGCTTTTTAGGACAAGGCTTTTTTAAGAAGTAGAATTTTTTTGAGAAAAGGTACTTTTTTAAGAAAAGGCTCTTTCCCAAGAAAAGGTAGTTTCTCAGAAAATGTATTTGTTTAAGAAATTGTAGTTTTTTTTTAACAAAAAGTTACTTTTGAGAAAATTTGCTTTTTAAGGAAATGGCCATTTTTAAGAAAAGGTACTTTTTTAAGAAAGGGTAGTTTTTAACGAAAATTTACTTTTTTAAGAAAATGCATTTTTTTTTACTAAAATGTATTTCTTTGGGAAATGGTACTTTTTTTTAAGAAAGGGCAGATAAGATAATTTTTAAGAAAAGTACTGTTTTAAGAAAAGTGTAGAAAAGTTACTTCTTAAAGAAAAGGCACATTTTGAAGAAAATTTAATTTTTAAGAAATGTTACTTTTTTAAGAAATTGTAATTTTTTAAGGAATGGTACTTTTAAGGAAAGGTACTTTTTAAGAAAAGTTATTTCTTTAAAAATAGGTACTTTTTAGTAAAAGGTATTTGTTGAAGAAAATGCACTTTTTGAAGAAAAAGTTTGTTTTTTTATGAAAAGAGGATTTTTGGAAGAAGATACTTTTTCAGAAAGGCTTTTTTTAAGATATGCAAATTTTTTGAGAAAAACATTTTTTATAGAAAAGAAGTTTTCTAGGAAAAGTTACCTTTTAAAGAAAATCTTTTTTTTTTTAAGAAAGGGAACTTTTTTGAGAAGAGGAATTTTCAGAAAATATACTTCTTTAAGATGTGGCCCTTTTTAAGAAAATTTATTTTTTAAGAATAGGAATAGGAACCCTTTAAGAAAAATTTACTTTTTTGAGAAAAGGTATTTTTTAAGTACTTTTTCAAGAATTTGAGCTTTTTTAAGAAAATATACCATTTAAAAGAAAAGGTACTTTTTAAGAAAATGTGCTTTTTAAGAAATGGTACTTTTTTAAGAAAAAAGTATTTTTTAAGAAACGGCATTTGTTTTAAGAAAAAATACTTTTTTTTTTAAGAAAAGGTACTTTTTAAGGAAAGGTATTTTTTTAAGAAAAGATCCTTTTTAAATAAAAAATACGTTTTGAGAAGATATACTTTTTAAGAAAGGTTATTTTTTAAGAAAATGTTATTTTTGAAGAAAATGTGATTTTGAAGAAAAAGTAGTTTTAAGTACTTTTTCAAGAAATTGTGTGTTTTTAAGAAAAGTTTTTTTTTAAACAAAGGTAAAAAGGGTTTTTTTACAAAATGTACTTTTTTAAGGAGGTGCTTTTAGAAGAAAACATACTTATTTAAGAAAAGGTACTTATTTAGAAAAGTAATTTTTTATGAAAAGGTATTTTTATAAGAAATGCATATCTTTTGATTAAAGTTTTTGCTTGTGAATGGAACTTTTAAGGAAAAAGTATTTTTTTGAGAAGAGCTACTTTTTTAAGAAAAGGTGCGTTTTTAAGGAAAGGTACTTTTTGTAAAAGACATTTTGTAGAAAGGATACCTTATAAGAAAAAGTATATTTTTAAGAAATGCTATTTTTTTAGAAAAGGTAAATTCTTAAGAAAATGCACTTTTATAGGAAAAGGTACTTTTCAAGAAAAAGTACTTAAAAAAAAACGTAGTTTTCTAGGAAAAGAAACTTTGAGAAATCAATTTTTTGTAACATTTCGACGCATATGTCGGAGTATAATGAACTGATTTTAATGATTTCGAACAGCAAACAGGTCAGATAGATAATAAATATTTTCATTAAAAACTAATAAGCCAGTTGGGTCATGATCGTGTATTCCACAGGTTATAAACCCTCAAACTAATTATTTTAAAATTACAAAATTTCTCTTTTGCAAATTGGAAATAGTGTTGTGCGTTTTGAATGTAAAAAACCATAAAACTGAACTATAACAAACAGCCACTCCTAGTTTGGTTTACAGGTTTTTGTTTCAATTGGTGTTGTTACCTCCTTAAGGTCTCAATCTCATTCTCGTTCTTTATTCACTGGCCCAATATACAACCTAATGTGCTGCCTGATATGAACACATATTCTTGTTACAATTTGCGGTTTTAATACCCTATACCACTATTTGGTTTGGGTATAATGACTTTGTGCTGCTGTTTGTAACAACCAAAAATATTTGACCTACACCCATCTTTAATTATACCGATCGAATCAGAATCACTATCTGATTCGATTTAACGATGTCCGTCCGTCCGTCCATCTGTGTGTCCATGTAAAGCTTGTAATCAAACTGCAGGTCGGAAATATGAATATATTTTGATGAAATTTGGTATTTGATCTTTTATCGGCCATGGGATGAACGCTATTGAAATTGGTGAGAATCGGTCCATGTTCAGACCTAGCCCCCATACAAATGACCCCTATGAAATCAACATATATTGCCATAAGATCCAAATTATCATACAAAACTTAGTCAAATTGGGTTTGTATATATATATTACATCCACTAATCAGTAGTCCAAAAATGATCCCTATTGGATAACCCTTAGTCATAGGCCCCATATAGAGCTGCTTCCCGATCTTTACTTAAATCTATCAAAAAAAACAAAAATATTGCACTGATTCTTCTCAAATTTTGTTTGCATATATTTTTGCAAAATACATGAGACTTTACCAAACATGGACAG
This sequence comes from Cordilura impudica, assembly GCA_963682025.1. Classification (NCBI taxonomy): domain Eukaryota; kingdom Metazoa; phylum Arthropoda; class Insecta; order Diptera; family Scathophagidae; genus Cordilura; species Cordilura impudica. The sequence continues at coordinate 346,019,887 of OY821517.1, forward strand.
GATCGGTCCATTTTTGGGCCTAGTCCCCCTATAGATATAGCATCCGATATGAACTTTTTCATATCTGCAGCCGAAAAAATTAATAAAAATCCCACTCAAATTTGGTTTATGCTTATTTTCTATATCCAGTTAGTTGGTCCTGAGAGATAGGGTCTCTAAACGCATGGTATAGGGTCTAGACCGACTATAATTTTCTTACTTGTTATTTTTGGTTTTTATTGGTGTTGCTGTTGGTATTCGTAGAGTCCATATCACATGCGAAATATTATTACATGCAAGCATTGTCCTTCATTTTCTACTGATACACATAAACACACAAACACATATACACACAATCATACTCTTACACATTTTAAGTAACTGTTACTCTTAAACCACCTTTATTGCTTTGCATTTGCTTTGTATCTTTCTAGTTGTTTATTTGTTTATTGGGTCCTACATTCTTGGTCTGAAATTAAATTTGTTAATATCTTTCGATATTCATGGAAATCTAATATCTGTTGTTTTTATGCGGGTATGAGTTAAATATTCTTTGCTTCATTTTGTTTGAATAAAATATGGATAATAAACTATTTAGAAAGTTAAAATTTAGTATCAAATAAAATCGAACGGCCATGTTTGTCTTCAGCCTTTAATTTTTTTTTTATTTGTATAAAAGAACTGAAAAATCCGATTAAAATTTTAATTTCAAATAAATTAATTTTAAAGTATTCTCATAAGATCCATTTTAATTTAATGCTTTAGAAGTCATTAATCTTTATTATCATTTAGGTTTATAGTCTTTTGATTGCTAAATGTTGTAGAGTAGCATTCGTTCGAATTTGACAGACCATCTCTGTTTCTCCCGCGGTTATTTTTGTTTATATACATATCTACTTATATATATTTAGTGCTTCTTATTAAACTTTAAGACACGTCACTAGGACTGTCAGATGCTTCTACTAACAATAGGATTATAGGCAATTCTTTTTTGAAAAATCATCTAAAAATCTGGGAAAAGCAAATCATTTTATTTCATATTAATTACAAAACAAGAGACAAAAACAGAACAATTCGAATTTAAAAACAAGTTAGGTATAGACCGACCATACGATACTCTATGCGTTTAGAGAGGGGGTTTCAGGGCATACTAATTGGATATAAGAAACAAGTATAAACCAAACTTGGGTAGCATTGTTATTATTTTTTTTTGGCGCTAGATATGAAAAAACTCATAACGAATGCTACATTTACATGGGGACTAGGTCAAAAATGGATCAATCTTCACCATATTTGGTAAAGTTACTTGTTTTTTTCAAACCAAATATGAGAAATATTTTTATTATACCCTATACCACTATGTGGTCAGGGTATAATGACTTTGTGCTGATGTTTATAACTACCAAAAATATTTGACCTAGACTCAATTTTTTTATACCGATAGACTCAGAATCACTTTCTGGGTCGATTTAGCGATGTCAGTCCATCCGTCTGTTCGACTGTGTGTAATCAAATTACAGGTCGCAAATATGAATATATTTTGAAAAAATTTTGTATGTGGGCCTCTGTCGGCCATATGATGAACGCTATTGAAATTGGTGAAAATCTTTCTATGTTCAGACCTAGTCCTCATACAAATGACCCCTATGAAATCGACTTAAATTGCAATAATATCCATATTATCGTATAGATCTCGGTCAAATTGGGTTTGTGTATGTTTATTACATCTTTTTATCAGTAGCCAAAATATGAAACTGATTCCCGATCTTGACTTAAATCTATTAAAAAACAAAAATATTGCACCGATTTTTCATAAAATTTGGTTTGTAAAAGTTTTAGCAAAAAAAAGTGACCCTACCAAATATGATCAGGATCGGTCCATTTTTCGACCTAGTCCACATATAAATATAGCATCCGATATGAACATTTTTTATATCGCAAGGTAAAAAAAATTAATAAGAGTACCATTGAAATTTGGTTTATGCTTATTTTCTATATCTAATTAGTTGGACCTAAGAGATAGGATCTCTAAACGTATGGTGTAGGGTATCGTATAGTCGGCATAGACCGATTTTAATTTTCTACCTTGTTTTTTGACAGATTTATGTGAAGATCGGTAAACAGCTTTATATGGGGCTATAATTAAGAAATCTTCTACAGGGTTTATTTTTGGACTACTGACCAAGATCTGTTTAGGTCTTATGACAATTCATTTGCAACCTGTAGTTGGATTAGAACATTTACACGGACACACAGATGGACGGACAAACAGACATCGCTAAATCGACTCTGAAAGTGATTCGGTATAATAAAAGATCAAATATTTTTGGTAGTGATTTTGTGTAATAAGACTAGTACCTTTAATTTTAAAATGTTATCAAACGACATTCCATATAGTCTTGTTGAAAACGAGGTAATGCGATCAAGTCTCTTTAATCCACAAACATACCTTATGATACTATTGAAGACCACATTTAGTTTTCTCTTACTAGTTGAGTCACATAAAGCAAAAATTTCACACCCGTATAATAAAATCGGCATTAGGTATGATTTTGCAAGTATTATTCTTATATTCAATGGAGTGCAAGATTGAGTCACCCAAAGCGTTCGAAACATACCATACGTTCTCCCAACCACAACGTTTAAATTATTAATCCAACTAAGTGTGTCATTAAAAATAAACACCCAGTTTGTTTGATGGAGACACAATTTCAATCCTCTGATTGTTGAGAAAAATTTCAAAATCTAGATTATGATGTAGAGTTTTCTTGTGCATGATGAGATATTTGGACTTGGGGGGATTCAGACAAAGTCCATTAGCAGTTTCCCAGTTATAAATATTATTTAAATCATCATTAAGTTTGGCTACGTTTTCTCTGGAATATATTAGTGGACTGCAAAGATATACTTGGACGTCATCGGCGTACATGTGTACTTTACAATACTTTACATGATCTGGCAAGTCATTGGCGTACATTGAAAATAGAAGAGGGTCTAGAATTGAACATTGCGGAACACCTTCTGGTACATGTAGTTGTTTCGAAAATTGGTTATTATGGAACACTGACTGAACACGGTTTACCAGGTAGGATTCAATAAGTTTCTTTGAACACTCGGAGAAATTAAAAAGCGCACTAAGTTTTGTTGAAAGTATTGAGTGATCAACTACGTCGAAGGTTTTAGAATGATCAAGAAGGACTAAAAAGCAAATATTTCCACCATCAATGACATGACGAATATCGTCTGCAACATCTATTAAAGTAGTTGTACAACCATGTTTTTGCTTAAAGCCTGATTGCTTTTGCGATAATAGCCCAAATCGTTGTTGGTATTCGTTTATCTGTTTATGCATTATCTTCTCAAAAGCCTTAGAAAAGAATGGAAGTATTGATATAGGCCTAAACTCAGAGTTTGTCTTAGGCACAGGAATAACCTTTGCATGCTTCCATTGCGTTGGAAACACGCTGGTGGCAAGGATCGTATTATATAAGTAAGTAATGTATGGTAAGAGGATAGGAAGGATAGGTTAGGTTAGGTTAGGTTGATAAGAGGAGCTATGTATACACATAGCTCATATCCGTTGTTTCCGGATATACACCTAAGCCAGTAGGTCGGCTTGTTGTGCGCTCTACATCTCTACGTTCATCTGGTTATCTACCCCTCTACTAACTTAGAAATTCGGTTTCATCAGCAAATTTCTTGAGTATTTTCCAGTTTATCCCCCTAAGACCCGTCAGGCCTGGTAAGATGTCGTTGGATAGATATCTGACACTTGTTCTCACAAATGCAGGTCAGTAGCAGAGGTAATGTTCTAGGGTTTCGTCATCCTCTCTGCAAGCTCAACAAATGGCTGATTCCGCCCGTCCGATACGGTATAGATGAGCCCTCAGCTCAGAGTGTCCAGTGAGGATGCCAATTACCCTACTAAGTTCTACCCTACTCAGATTCAGGATCTCCGTAGTTCTTGTAATGTTGGGAGAACCCCACAATATCTTTGTAACCTTACCGACGTCAGTCTCTTCCCAAATTGATACATGCGAACTGGTGCCCAGTCTGCCAGTTCCAATTTGAGAGACTTGAAAGGTATTGGGTTTTCCGAATTTACTCTTTCCAGGAAAGAGCCCTTAGTGGCCAGTTCGTCAGCAATCTCGTTTCCCATTATACCACTGTGTCCTGGGATCCAAACGATTTCAAGTCTGCCTCTTGTGGAGAAGTTTGAAATCTCCTCCTTACTCTCGAGGACACTCCTTGATCTAGTTTTGTCCACGGATATCGCTCTGATAGCCGGTAGACTGTCCGTAAATATTTTCACGTCTACGGGACTTGGGGAATCCCGTGCGTTAATAGACCTAATACATTCCTTTATCGCTACCAAATCAGCCTGAGAGACAGAGTTGTGGTCCGGAAGACGGAGGTATTTCCCTGTGGAACGGTCCTCATCGTAGAAACCTATCCCAGTTTTACCATGCAGACTAGAGGCGTCCGTATAGTAATGTGACCCTGGAAGGTTTTGTAGAATATTCCCGTTCATCCAACTTTCCCTGTCTAGTATCCGTATACTGCAGGGTATATCTGTTGACACTTCCGCGATTCTATCACAGCTAATATTCACTGTGTTGAGTCCCGGAATTTGGTCTAAAATAGTCTGGTGTCTGGTCATGTGGTCAGTGATATATTCCCCTGTTACCCTTAGTCGTAACATGGCCAGAGCTGCCTCATATTTAATTCTAATCTCGATTGGGTGTATAGATAGGATATTCTCTAAAGCCCCCGTAGATGTAGTTCTTATTGCTCCACTGATTCCTATGCAACAGGGGCGCTGTATCTTTTGGAGTAGTTTAATGTAACATTTCTGTTCATTGATGTCCATATGACTACGGATGCGTAGGTTAGAATAGGTCTAACGACGATTGTGTACAGCCAATATGTCATCCTCGGGTGTAAACCCCATTTTGAGCCTATAGCCCTTCTGCAAATCGCTCATAAACGATGAGCCTTCGCAACCCTGCTCTCGATGTGGTTTTTCGAAGTTAGTTTTTTATCGAGAATCACCCCAAGGTATTTCACCGTCTGTGTGATTCTAATCGTTTTGCCCTGGAAGCGAGGTTCATCAAAGTCGATTATTTTCCTCTTCTTTGTAAAGAGGCATATTTCAGTTTTCTCTGGGTTCACATTCAAACTCCTCGGTTGGGCCCAGTCATATGCTATTTTGTGTGCATTCGATGCCCTCCTACATAAATCTCTAGGATCTTTCCCCCTTAACAGTATCGCTACGTCGTCTGCGTAGCAGACACGTTGGAAACCCTTATTGGCTAGAATCCTTAGCAGACTGTTTATAGTGGTCACCCAGAGAAGGGGGGATAAAATCCCCCCTTGAGGTGTCCCACAACAAACCTTGTTTCTTATTTTAATGCCACCAACCTCGCACCTTATCCATCTATTCCCTAGCATGTGACTGATCCAGGCTTTAATATCCGGGTCAATGTCGAATCGTTCTAGGGATTGGAGTAGCGTAGGAAGGATAATTTTGATAAATTTAGGGTGCATGTTGTCATATCCAATTTCATTTGATTTTACGGCTCAAAGACAGGTAATTTCCTCATCATTGCTAAAACATTGGAATTGAAATGGACTATCATTATTGGAAATCACTAGGTTATTGATTGCATTGTGTGCAGGAGCTTGAAATTGAATGGTGGGTAAATTAGTAAAAGTTGAATTGAGTTCATCAGGAGTGAGTTCGCAAGTTTTTCTATTACTAGTTCGGCCAATTCCAATTTCCCGAATAGTTTTCCAATTACGTTTGGTGTTACTTGCATTTTCGAAATGGTGGCCATAATATTCAGACTTTGATCTACGAATTTCACGAGTAACTTCTCTTCTCAGATAACGATATTCTTCTTTAAGTTGAGGTAACTTAAATTTTTTCCAACGTGAAGACGCATAATCTCTTTCACCAATCAATTGTGTGATATGTGCTGTAACCTACGATCTGTTATAGGCCCTAATGTTTTTCGTTGTCTCAGGTACAGTAAGATCAAATATGTATGAGATATTTTTTTCCAAGAAGGACAACTGATGGTCAACAGAAGTCATATGATAAATGGACGTCGAATTTACTAAAGAAATATGTTCTGCCAAAACATTGTAGTTGACATTATTAAAGTCACGATATGTAATTGATAGTGTTTCATTATTTAAAATAAAGTCATATGTCGTGAAAATTAAATCGTGTTTCGAGAAACATGAGGCCGATAGTTGGTCGTACAACAAGACTTTGGTTATATCGTTTTCAACAAAAAAAAAAAAAAAATCATGTGAGTCCGATCACAGGGAAGATGTGTAAACATCTAGTAATTAAAGATTTTTTTATGTCATTTTTTAAAATCAAACAGAAAGCGTCATCTATGTATCACTTATAGCAAAAATTGTTTCAGCTAATTCAACAAAATTTACCCCCCTGCGCGTATAGATGTTTACACATCAAAAAAAAGATCAAGTAAAGTACTTGCTGTTGATGTATAGTGTGTAGGCATCGTGTAGTTTGATGTCAAACCAATGGTTTCCATGTTTTCTGTGACATAAGTTCACACAGAAGATTACAATTAAAATCACCTGCAATTAACAAACTTATATATGTAACCGTCAACCTCTCTAACACTTCCATAAAAGAAGTGATCACAGTATCACGGTATGGCCTGTATATACATCCCATAAGCATTTTGTTATTTTCAGAAATCACAAATAAATATTCGATTTCAGCAATTACCTCACCTTCATTAGATCTGCATTTAAAATTATATTATATTATATAATATAGATTGCAACACCACCAGCATGTGTTTTACGATCAGCTCTGAATGCAACATAACCATTTAAATTACACAGACTGTCAAGCGTGTCCTTTACGAGCCAAGTCTCCGACACACAAATAACATCCACAGATGAGTTTTCAGATGACAAACTGAATTTATCAATTTTGTTGTTAAGGCTTTGAGCATTTATATGACACCCATCAATACCTTTCCTCTGCTTAGAGTATAGATTTATAGAAAAATTTCAATAAATAAACTCTTGATGAAAATATACAGAAAGCTGCACATACTTTTTGACAGGGATTTCATATATTCTGATCTTTTTGTTATAAAATCAAATTTTTGATCTATTTATACTTTGTATGTGTATACTTTGATCTTTGGAAGTTGTTTAAAATCCCACCCAAAGAAATTCTTCCCTTGGCCGCAATGTGACTCCTTCAGAATTAATTCACTTGTTTTTCTGCTGGGTAATAAAACAAACATTATGGGAAAAATTCTCGGAAAGTAGATTAACAAGACCTTAAAATATTTAAATATGGTGTCGGCTCACATAGCACATTTGAATGAGCTACAATTCAGATATGTTTTGTTTCGAGTTTTCTTTCTTCTTTATTATCATTCTACACCAATGTAACAATTTCTTAATCTCATGTTCTTAAAATTGGCGAACAATTTAAAAAATATTTTATGACTCTTTATTTCATTAAGTGCTATTTTTTTGGAGTACATATTAACCGAAAGCATTTATATTATTGTGTATGCTGTTGTTTTTATTTAAACAGCATTAGTTTTTCGTTTTTGTTTTGTTTTAATAAAGCATTTTTAGCTTTATTTGGTTCTCTTTAATTGGTGGTTGTGTCATAAATGAATCATCATATATTTTAGATTCTCTATGTCCTTCCATATCGTTTTTACCAACATTTTTTGTTTTATACTCGTATCTATTATTTTTTTTTTAAACAATACTTTGTTGTTCTATTTGAATCGTAAAGTTACTTTTTGTTATTGTTTCCTTGCTTACGCTTATCTTTGTAGTGAATCAGATTTAGTTACATTGTTATTTGTAATGCATACTCGCATACTATTTCAGCAACATTTTAATGTTTTTTTTTTCTGTTGTGTCCTTTATGGTTTTGAAACTGGCAACAGAAAAATCCTTTAAGTAAGATAATATTCCTTTACTTGCACAACTGACTTTGTCTTTGCTGGCATTTAGACATTGTTGTCATGGTGCGATAAAGATTTTGTTACTGAGCAAGTTTAGCAAAGACATGAAAAGTTAAATGAATTTTATGACAAGAAAATGAAAGTGATTTGAACTAATTTCTGGGTATTCAAATGGTTTTTAGTTAATTTATATTTTTGATTTATGATTTTTTAGAATTTTTCTTTTTTTTTTCAACAAGATAAAACAATGTGTAGTGCATAGTTCCATTGAGTTTTAGGTGTAAATAAGGCCAAAAGTTCATTCGATGTCTCCTTGTTTTTGTATTTTGCATGAGTTATGACCAAATATTTACCGACCCGGTTGATAAGGCTAAGCTTTGAGCTTAACTTTATGAAATTTTTTTTTTGCCGGATCAACCACTGCCCGAACTTGAAAAGTTATTTTGTGCTATGCCTATAATATTCTTCCGAAATTGGATCTCAACATAAAAACGTCTCCGAGGCCAGATGGTATATCAGCACTGGTACTGAAATGGTGCTCACCAGCGTTTCGTTCCTTGCGGGAGTCTTTCCTCTTGCCGGAAATTTGTCCAAACAATACCTAAAAAGGGTGAGGCTAATATCCCTGAAAATTACCGTACAATTGCAATTTGCTCCGCGCGAGCATGATTAATTACACTGCTCTACAAAATAACATTTTTCCTGCCGATTATGTAAAGTGTCCTCCTGAATCCGAATATCACACCCATTTTTCCCCATTAGATAACGTTTTCGCGGGACGCCCCCGCCTCCTTTTGTTATCTTATAGTCTTTTGTTTGTCGAAACTCAAGAACGACTATTCCGATTTTGCTGACTCATGGTTTGGCGCGAACCTAGCTGCCATCTTACAGATTGTTACTCTTGTATGACTTCCAACGTCGGAGTCTCTAGGAAAAGAAGGCACAACATTCAGTATCCTAATATACCTTAAGCTACAAGACCAGTTCCTCACAATGAATCTTTGCTAATCCCAGTAGCTCCAAAAACCTATACCATACAGCCAGAACTGCATATGAAAAACCTTGTACCACAGCCTCGGTCAACGTCCCCCGATGATGATGATGAGTATACAGCTGATTTAGTTCATCGAAAACCTCAATAAATTACTCAGGCTGAATTGAATGATCTCGTCCGAGAATTGGAGTTACCTAAGAGCAAATCTCAACTTCTTGGGTCGCGAATCAGTAGTGGAATCTCTTGGAAAAATAATTATAATAAATAATTTATAATAAATATTATCGAAATTCATTGAAAGAAAAGATCAATATTCTCGTCAAAATGAGATAACTTCACTTAATTGTGAATAAAAGTGGAATGCGTTCATCGATTTTCATGATCTATGTCTCATATTGTTCATAAGCTATGTAGCTTTAAGCAAAATTATTAAGCCTTTTTGAATATTCCATGACTTTTAAAAACAAAAAATTAAAATTTTTAGGCAAAAAAATATTTTTTTTTTTCATAAATTTATTTATATCGGCGAAACTGTTGATTAGGTAGAGAAATGATATAAGAATAGATGAAAGGAATGGTAATTCTTAATTTTTCTAAATTTATTTCAGCAAAATCGGAATAGTCGTTCTTGAGTTATGACAAACAAAAGACTATAAGATAAGAAAAGGGGGAGGTCGGCGTTCCGCGAAAACGGTATGTAATGGGGAAAATGGGTGTGATATTCAGGAGGTCATTTTACATAGGAATCAGCAGGAATAATGCCGAGGCCGATTTTCTTGCAGAACAGTGTTATCATCTTATCAACTATATAGAAGCCAACTCACTTCTTAATCATCGACAGCATGGCTTCCGTAAAAGTCGGAGACCTGTTAGTTTTCCTTTATGAGCGCTAGAGTCAATCCATTCACAATTTTGTTAAAAGTAAAATGGTTGATCTAGATATTTCCAAGGCATTCGATCGCATGTGGCACGGTGAAGTTATATCAAAGCTTATTGAATTTGGGGTCAGTATTAAGTTTTCTCGATTTGTATCGAGTTTTCTCAGAGACTGCACAATACGTTTTGTTATTGATGGGGGCTTATCTAATTAGTTTCAGCTTAATTCAGGGACAGCCTAAGGTTCTGTTCTTCCTTCCTCTCTTTTCCATATCTTTCTGAATGACTTTCTTATTCAAACCTTCAATCCTATATACTCTTTCGCAGATGGCAGCAACATTTGTCATTAATTTTTCTTTAATTGTAGGCCAAGCCATTTTGAAGCAGACAATAAATGACACACTCAATCAAAACCTGCTAACAATCTTCGAGTGTTGTAAAGCAAACAGGAATGATTTTAATGCTTGGAAGACTTAATGTTTTTTGTTGACCCATGAGGCTTTGGATACATCAATGTCATGTGTATACAGGTATTGAGGAATCAGATACCCTTGATGTTCTGGGCATGAAAATTCAATGCCTTGGTTTTCTGCAATGGTGCATAAATTACTTCACAACTCCTGATCTCCTTAAAGTCTACCACTTACATCCGCTTGAAAATGGCATACAACTTCCATATATGGGCAGGACCTTCAAAGCCTATTTTGGAGCTATCGGACCACCTACAAAGTAGGGCGTTGATGCTCATTAATGACAGTAGGCTATCCAACTTCATTGACTCGTTGGAACATCGTCGGAATGTGGGCTGTGTAACACTGTACTATAGATAGTACCATGGGAATGTTTTCCAGAGTTTCAGTTCTCTCTACCCGCTTCTCTAAAAGATCGTATCCGTTTGTATTCCATTATCCAGTTGACCATATAATGCATTTCAGAGAGTAACCTCCCCACACATGACTTACCTGACAGTTACAATCTAATAAAATTTAAGTCAAATATCGGCAAACTCTATTCCCCTTTCATCATTCCCATATCCTATCTTCCTAAGATCAACACAATAGTATTTGTAGAGACCACATCTTGAGTGTTGGTTAATAATTAAAGAACAAAATTAGCTCTAATCCCATAATCATCAGTACAAGAGTAAGTTATAATGGAATTTTTACATTTTTTTTGACTTTGTTAGTTTATAAGTGGGCGTGGCATTTCCCATAATTCAATATTATATATCTCGAGTACTATGGCAGTGACAGCTTTGAAAATTTGTTTGAGGTTATCTATTATTAATGTGAGTAGTCGGACAAAAATAGGCGGGGTCGGACCAATGGCCATGGCACCCCCATACAAAATTAATATTAAATGTAAGCGCTCCGGTAGGTGAGTTGGTAGCGTGCTCCCCTATCAAGCGGGGGTCGTGGGTTCGATTCCCACCAGAGGCTTTGTCATTGCAAGAACTGTCTGTAGCACTGTAATAGTGAGAGCTTTGAGACTTTGCATGAGCCCACAAATTATTCATGTAATTATTCGAATAGCAGTGGGCGTGGTATCGCTCACAAAAAGTAAATATATAATATCATATAACTATATAACTATTTAAGGAAAAGCCTTGATATTTTGTACGAGTCCATCAGATATTAATGTGAGTTGTCAGATAAAAAGTGGACGGGCGAGGATTAGTGTGCTTGGCACCTCCTTTACAGCAATAAATGAAGTACTATGAAAGCGACAGTCTTAAAACTTTTAACAAGTACATTAATTACCAATGTGTATAGTCGTGGAAAATATGGGTTTAATCGCCAAATTAAAAAGTCCGAAAATCGCGTAAAACAAAATTTGCCAAAAGCAAAACTCTTCAAAATCAAAAAATCAGCTATATTAAAAATCACCAAAATAATATATTGTCAAATGATATTTAAAATTCAAGGCCAATCGTTAAATGTTGGTGGTTTTAATTCGAAAAATCCTTGCTTTTCTCATGGGCAGCTATATGTAACTTGCTCCAGTGTAGGAAAGCCGAAAACTTCGATAATTTTTGCACCGAATTAAAAAACAAACACACGTAAGAAAACTATACCTATAACTATACCCTATATCATGCGTTTAGAGACCCTATCTCTTAGGTCCAACTAATTATATATAGAAAATAAGCATAAACCAAATTTTTGTGGCATTGTTATTGATTTTCTGCATTCGGATATGAAAAAGTTTATATCGGATGCTATATTTATTTGGGAACTATGTCGAATAATGGACCGATCCTGACCATATTTGTTAAGGTCACTTATTTTTGCAAAAATATATACAAATTTGAGAAAAATCTGTGCAAAATTTTTCTTTTTAGATCGAATTAAGTGAAAATCGGGAATCTGCTCTATATGGGGGCTATGACTAAGAATTGTCCTATAGGGTTTATTTTTGAACTACTCAAAAATTAATGTAATAAATATATACAAACCCTATTTGACCTAAATCTGTATAATAATTTGGATCTTATGGCAACTTAAGTTGATCTCATAGGGGTCATTTGTATGGGTACTAGGTCTGAAAATGAACCGATTTCAATAATTTCATCAAAATATATACATATTTGAGACCTGTAGTTTGATTACAAAGTTTACATAGATTCAGAAAGTGAATCTGAGTCGAACGGTATAATGAAAGATGGGTCTATCTAAAATATTTGTGGTAGTTACAAAGATCAGCACAAAGTCATTATACTCTGACCAGTGAATTTTGGCATATTTAAAAAAATTAATTGTTCTAGTAAACTAGATGAAACCCTTACTATGGGTTGGGAAATAAAATTGTGCTATGTTTTATGAAAACTTACCCTTATGTGCTCCTAGGATTAAAATGATCCAAAATTCAGCAGCATTTGCAAAATATTTGAACTTTTTGACTTAATCGTCCTATACTAGCTTGGGGTAATTTGTGGCGCCAAGTCTGAATGGGTTAATGGCGTCAAATTATAAAATCATAATAATCATCAAATCATAAAAATCGGTAAAATATACCGCAATTTTTTTCCCAACCCATATTAAATGTTTCATCTAGCTTACTAGAACAATTAATTTATTTATATACTAGCTGGACCCAGCAAACGTTGTTTTGTCCTCAATGAATTTTTTATTTTAGTTAGAATCTGTATATACCTATATTAAATGTTTGACGAAGATCTCCATAAATTAGAATGTTCGAAATAACTTTACCCCAGCGCCACCTATCGGGTCCACTTATAATACAAAAATTTCTTATGACGAAAGATACATACGTTCTGAATTGCAATCAAATCGCGCTGAAAATAAGAATTTTGTTTATAACTTGACCCCAACGCCAGCTAGAGAGTTAAGACTAAAAAAAATACAGAAGAGCTCGAACCGAACATATGGTGCAAATCCTATCTCGACAGCTCCTATGGTTCCGGAGATCATTCGTTACAAACAAATGCATCAACGTTTTTATATATATAGATGCCCAAATTCAAAGTTTGGCCTCGGCAAGGAATGGGATAACGTCGTTCGATTTATATCAAATTTTTAGCATGAAAGATTTGCACATTTGGTTATTATATTCTACGCGTCAAATCTAAAAATTCAACAGCACTTACAAAATATTAGATTTTTTTGAATAAATTGTCTTCCATTAACTTGGGGTCATAGGCGACCCCAAGTCGAAAAGGGTTAACGGGGTCATATTATTTTTTTCAGAAAACTGATAAATTTTTGATATAAAGTATATAAAAGGAGTACATTTACTGAATATTTCACAAAAAACTCATTTTTCTCGAAATCCGCAAAAGAAATGCTTTATAAAAAAAAAATCTGGCAGAGGAATTTACTTAAAATATCATATAATTAATCTCTAACACATCTTTAATAAAACTTTTGGGTCCAGATTCATTTTTTAAATTTTGTTTAAGACATTTTTTTAAAACTTAAAAGAGGAGTTTTCAAAATTTCATCAAAAAAATTTTCCATTTTCGGTCTCATTTCGAATTTGAAATGCCAATTTTAAGCGCCCCGGTAGGTGAGTAGGTAGCGTGCTCGCCTATCATGCGGGGGTCGTGGGTTCGATTCCCCCCAGAGGCTTTGGTATGTCGCTGCAAAAAAAAAAAAAAAGAAATACTCCCTCTTTCCTCCTTAACCTATTTTCCTGAGATCAACACAATGCACTGCATCTGTAGGGGGCATCCCCTGAGTGTTCATTAGTTAAAAAAAAAAAAAAAATAGGTTAACAAGTAATAACACAATTTTTCATATCTGAGTATTTATAGGTATAAAGACAAAAAAAAATTATAGCTTTAATCAATTTGTAAAAGTTGAAAAAATTTTCATCACTTTTCATGACCTAAAGTTTTTTGGCACAAAAGTAGTCTGGGGCATTTGTCATTTCTTGGCGAGTTTTTATTCGATTTTCAAGTTATATAGCTTTTTATAAAGATAATTTAGTACTGATATCGTTTCATATAATAACTTGTCGAAAAAATTAAACTATTGAACGAAATTTTTGTAAAATATGGAAAAAAAAAGTCATATTTTCCCCATATAAACAACCATGAAATTTTCAGTCGCGTTGAGGCACCTCTAATATTTTTTTTGATTGACCCAAAACTTTGTAGTTCTCAGTTTTTTTTGCTAATCGAACACTTTTTCCTCTCCATATAATGAAGGGCTACCCTACTGACCACATAGTGGTATAGAGTATAAAAAGGTTGTATAAAAATAAGGCTAGGCGATTTCTTGTGACGGATGTAAGTTTTACAGTTTTACCCCGATTTTGACAAAAAATTTATCATTTGAAAGGTATTTCTTTTTAGCCGTTACCCAGATTTACAGATTTTCATCGTCTGGAATATTTTTTAGGAGTTATGATCGTTTAAAGATACTACTAACACATACATAATATTATAGAATGCTAAGTGAATGTTTGTTAAATTTGTTAATGTGTTTTTGTTATTGTGTTGAGTTTGTTTTCTTCATTTAAGATGAGTTGAATTGTAAAGCATACCTTTAAGGTCTTTTTTAAATGAAACAAGTAAGAAAATTATAGTCGGTCTAGACCGACTATACGATACCCTATACCATGCGTTTAGAAACCCTATCTCTTAGGCCCAACTAACTGGACATTGAAAATAAGCAAAAACCAAATTTGAGTGGGATTTTTATTAATTTTTTTGGCTGCAGATATGAAAAGGTTCATATCGGATGCTATATCTATAAAGGGACTAGGTCCAAAAATGGACCGATCCTGATCATGTTTGGTAAAGTTTCTTGTATTTTGCAAAAATGTATACAAACAAAATTTGAGAAGAATCAGTGCAATATTTTTGTTTTTTAATAGATTTAAGTGAAGATCGGGAAGCAGCTCTATATGGGGTCAAAGGGATCATTTTTGGACTACTCATTAGAGGATGTAATGAACGCATACAAACCCAATTTGAGTAAGATCTATATGACAATTTGGATCTTATGGCAATTTATGTCGATTTCATATGGGTAATTTGTATGGGGGCTAGGTCTGAACATGGACCGATTCTCACCAATTTCAATAGCGTTCATCCCATGGCCGATAAAAGCTTATATACCAAATTTCATCAAAATATATTCATATTTGCGACCTGCAGTTTGATTACAAGCTTTACATGGACACACAGACGGACGGACGGACGGACGGACATTGTTAAATCAACTCAGAAAGTGATTCTGATTCGATCGGTATAATTAAAGATGGGTCTAGGTCAAATATTTTTGGTTGTTACAAACAGCAGCACAAAGTCATTATACCCAAACCACATAGTGGTATAGGGTATAAAAATAAAATTTCCTAGAATTTGCAGTCGAATTTCGAGTGCTGGAATCTGCTATATGTTTTAATTGTACAATGCAAACTACGTAGGAAAAGTTGATTATGAAAACATACGCGTCAGAAAGTCTCGGTAAGTCGTAGCAAAGCGCGACATATATTTAACAATTCCAAACTTCCGGCAGACAGTTTTTCATTTTATAAGTATTATAATCAATGAATGCAAAACTCAAAATGAATCTATTTATCTAGGTATCCATAATTTTTTTTCGAAAGAATTTATAGAAAATTTCAAAGGATATTGAAGGATAAAGTTTTCGAGGGTCTTGAAAATTTGTTGCTCTTCTTTTATTTGACTTCGATAGCACATGTTAGGACGGGTATAAGTATTTAAATATATTTCTTTGAAAAATGTAGTTCTTTCCTTTTAAAAGAAAACAAGATCAGGATCTAGTTGCAAGTATATGACAAACGGTTCGTGTGTAATATGTTTTGTTCGCTTGGTGACATAAAATTATATAAAAATAAAAATTTTATTAAATTTCCGAAAATATTGTTGTTTATTAGATTTTAACTCTAAAATATTTTAGATTTTCAACGTAACCTAAAAACATCTTTAATTTGTTGTTAAAATTATGTGAAAAAAAACCCAAAATGTGATTGACAGTTAGTAATTACATAATTTATTTCAATTTGCATTTCTAACTTTATCATATATTTTCCATCTTCTCATTGCAGTGAAATGTTTCATTTATTTTAAGTTGTTCAACAAAACTAAAACCAACAACGTACACCGAGGTAACAACAAAAGTTAACAGTTGTTGTAAGGATACAATAACAACAACAACAACCTTAGAAACCCATAAACCAACATCAGCAACAACAAGAAATAAAAAATTTTTAGTACTGACAACAAAAAAAAAAAAAAATGAAATAAAATAAAATAAAATATGCATTATACACGTAGAAAATCCAAAAGGCCAACATAGTAACAAACTTAGAATATTTGCATCGATAAATCAAAGATTAAATCAAGCCATATAACAAACAAATCTAAAAATAAATACAAAAAACGAATTTAAAATAATAAATCCAAACTTTAAAGCAGCCTAATAAATAAAGAATTTTAACCAGACTTGCAATTTCATTGAAATTTAATGCAACAAAAAAAAAGCAGCCAAAAATTTTAACCAACCACCTTCTCAAAATTGGAAAAATTTAGCAAAACGACAAAACAAATATGGCTTCACCACCAGAAAGTCCCATCGAAGAGGTGGTTTATGAACTAGAACAAACAAGAGTGCCTAAGCCAATACCCGTAGCACTAGAGGATTTGTGCCGTCAAACAAAATTTACAAAACAGGAAATACGTGTTATGTACCGAGGATTTAAAACGGTAAGTCTTTCAAATTCGTTGCATGCTTTCGTTCATGCAGGCATTACAGCAGTCACAGAGAGATAAACGAAAAATATGAAAATAAAAAAATATAAAAAAAACATATGCAAACCATAAAAACAATTGCACATTTTTTTTTATGAAGAAAACTTATGCATTTTTATTGTTTTCCTAATATGAACATTTGTATGCACCTTTTTGCATCTGTTTCACGTCATAAGTATTTATCTTTTCTTCCTCTCATTCTATCTCCTTCTCTCGCCCACATTAGGAATGTCCTGAAGGTGTGGTGCAAGAAGACAGTTTCAAGGATATTTATGCAAAATTTTTCCCACATGGCAGTAAGTAAATAAACATTAAAATATGATTTTCGTGTGCGATAGCTTTAAAAATATATATGAAAAAGTAGAATTGTACATGTAAACAGTAGAACAAGAATAAAATGATTGTTTTAGCTAAACGAAAAATAAACAAATAAAAAAATATCTTAACAAAAGACAGCAAGTAAATTTGTTGCTTAATCGTTGTTAACATAAAAACTTGAAAAGCAACTGAAAATTCCAGCGGCTGTCAAAAATGGCCAAAAATAAATACGAAAAATCTCTCAAATGTATTATAAGACAAACAAGTAAGAATATTATAACATGCGTTTAGGAATGGGTCTTAGGTCCAACTAATTGGATATTGAAAATAAGCAAATCTGAGTTGAACTTTTATTTTTTTGCCTGCAGATCTGAGAAAATTCATATCGGATGCTATATTTATATGGGAACGGGGTTGAAAAATGGACCGCTCCGGACCATATTTGGTTAAGTCTCTTATATTTTGCAAGAACATATGCAAACCAAATTTGAGAAAAATCTGCAATATTTTCTATAGGTTTGATCAGTAAAGATGGGAAAGCATCTTTATATGGTGGCTATTTTTGGGCTACTGATTAATGGATGTAATAAGCACACACAAACCAAATTAGATCTATATGATAATTTGGATGTTATGGCAATTTAAGTCGATCTCATAGGGATAATTTGTATGCGGCCTGGGTCTGAACATGGTCGATAGAAGCTTATATGCGAAATTTCATCAAAATATATTCATATCTGCGACCTGTAGTTTGATTGCAAGGTTTACATGAACATACAGACGCATGGACTGACGGACATCGCTCAGAAAATGATTCTGAGTCGATCGGTATAATAAAAGATGGGTCTGCGTCAAATATTTTTAGTAGTTACCCCATTTTATATACCAATCCGCTCGAAATAATGACAAACAACATTACCCTAAGTTTACTCAAGTAAATGGTTTATTTTGTGAATATGCGTGATTTCAACAGGCGGACGGACAGACGGACATCGACTTGAATTGTTATAAGGATAAAGAATATTTATATGTGGGGGTCATAAATTAATATTTCGATAAGTTACAAATGGAATGACAAACCGATATACATATATCCTTCAAAAATGTGATAAAGGGTTGGTCAATAATTATCGTGGAATTTCCTTTATGAATACAATTCCGAAAATACTAATGGGAATTCTAAACAACAGATTGAATAAATGGTTGGAAAAACGAAACTTTGTCATAGAATATCAAGCTGGATTTCGAGAAGGATATTCTACAGCAGACAACATATACAATCTAGCTGCAATTGCGAACATAAAATTCAGTGAAAACCGCAAACTATACGCCTTTTTTGTCGATTTCAAGGCAGCCTTTGATAAAATATCAAGAAAAGCTCTTATTTATAAACTTCACAATGCAGGTATATCGTCAAAAATGGTAAATATGATCGAAAGTATATATAGCAGAACTAATTTCACCGTATGGACTGGAGAAGAGTTATCGGAAACATTTGATACAGCATCTGGAGTAAAGCAAGGATGTTTATTGTCACCAACTCTTTTCTCACTATATCTGAACGATTTACACGATTTTATAAGTGGAGGAGTTAATATACGAGGTTTAACTGTTAGATTATTATTATATGCTGATGACATCGTTATATTAGCGGACGATATTTCAACAATGCAGAATATGATTAGGAAACTTGAAGTTTACTGTGAAACTTGGAACCTTGAAGTTAATTTAAGCAAGTCGGAAATGATGATATTTCGAAAAGGTGGAAAGACATCTAATCACGAAAAATTCTTTTTTAGTGGCAACCCAATAAATATAACCTCAGAATATACATACTTAGGGGTAACACTTACCCCCAAAAATGTCATTTAGCAAACATCTGGAAAAAAGAAATGTATCGGCAAAAAATAACATTAATGCTACTTGGAATAATTTTTTGGGGAAAAAGAACATATCCCTGAAGGCGAAATGGAATCTTTTCCAGTCTGTGTGCAGAGCGATTCAATCATATGGCGATCAAATTTGGGGCTATACACTTTTCGATGATGTTGATAAACTTCAACGTTTTTTCTTAAAGAAGATTTTAAAGTAACCATCATTTACACCAACGTATGCATTAATGCTAGAAACAAACATAGAAAATAGCCACATATACACCTTAGACTTGCACCTGAGATATATTATCAAAACATTATTTCTATACAAAAACCACCGCCTTCCAAATCAATTATCCAAAATTTTAATAGAAAAGAATTTATTCTGGTATAACAATATTGAAAAGTTATGTGAAGATTGTAACATAATTCAAGTTAGCGAATGCTCAACAAAAGAAGACTGGGAATTTTTAAGATCAGAAATGCTTGCCTCTATAAAAAATAATATTATATAAGAAAGGTTTCTTCAACAAGCCTCTGCAACAAACCGCTTTTATAAACGATTAAATTATGGAAACCCACAGTTTTACTTTGAAACCATCCCCAATGTAAATATAGCCAGTTGGCTATTTAAAGTCAGATGCGATCTTTTTGAACTAAATGCAACCAAATTCCAGCAACAGAGATCCAAAATATGTTCATTATGTAATCTCAAAGAGGAAGAAACCCTTATACACTTTTTAGCCTACTGCCCTATTCTGCGCCACATTCGATTACACTGTTTGGGAAAAATATCATTAACTGAAAATGAAGTAATTAACATATTAAATAATGTAAATACAATTAAATTGGAATGATTTGTTTCGTTACATTGTGGCTGCGCTTGAGTACAGAAAGGAGTTAATCATTGAATTCAATTATTAATATATATGTATGTTTAAAAAAAATGCTCTTTTTATATGAATTATAATTTTAAATACTTATAACCGACTGACGACAGTATGTCAAAGTCGTAAGATCTTATTTTATTCATATTTTTCTTTTTTTACCTAAAAATTATTAAAATCTGGAAATATTAAATTTTATATTTAGTTTTATATTTTTTGTAAAACACTTATTTTGGAAAAAAAAAGAACAATTAACTAACTAACTAACTACATATATCCTCTGCACAATGGTGTGGACGATATACAAAAGCATTTTTTATTTATATTAATAGTTGTATTATTACTAAAAATGCCATGAGCGCGAAAGTAGCTGAAGTTACATAATATTAAATTTTTGCTTTTTGATGAAAGTCGAAAAGTTTTGATCATAAAAATTTCATAGATGAACGAAGTTCCGTCACGAGTTTACTGCAAAAGCAACTTTAGCTTAAGTGCATATTCTAAGCGTTCTTACATGTTGAAAGATAATAAAGAAGAAATCGTTTTCCTTTAAAATAATTGTTTGGGCACTTAAGCTTCAGCTTAAGTTTCAGAAAGAGTTCCTTTAGAAGAAAAGGTAATTTTTTAGGAAAATATACTTTTTTAAGAAAAAATAATTTTTTATGGAAAGGTACTTATTTAGGAAAATTTACTTTTTTAAGAAAAGATACTTAAAAAGTCCTTTTTTATGAAAACATGCTTTTAAAGAAAAAAATCTTTTTTATGAAAAGGTACTTGTTAAGAAAAGGTGCTTAAAAAAATAAACTTTTTTAAGAAATGATACTTTTTAAGGGAAATTTTTAAAAAAAGGTAATTTTTAATGAAAATAGGAATAGGTACTTTTTAAAGATAAGGTTTTTTTTAAAAAACCTACCTATTTAGTAAAATGTACTTTTTTGGAAAAAGTCTTTTTATGAAAATTTACTTGTTAGGAAAATATGGTTTGCTAGGGAGGTAAATTTTAAGAAAAGGTATTTTAAAAGCTACATTTCTAAGGAATGGTACTTTTTTAAAAAGGGTACTTTTTAAGAAGAGGTAATTTCGTAAGAGAAAGTACTTTTTTTTAAGAAAAATTACTTTTTGAGAAGGCAATTTTAAAAATATTTACTCCTTTACGAAAAAATCTTTTTCAGAAAAATTAGTTTTTAAAAAAAGGTATTTTTTTAAAGACAAATTACTTTATTTAGGAAGGTTACTTTTTATGAAAAGGTACCTTCTAGGAAAAGGTAATTTGTAGGGAAGATGCCTTAAAAGAAGATGCTTTTTTAAGAAAAGCTAATTTTTGTGCTTTTTAAGAAAGTTGCTTTTTTAAAAAATGGTACTTTTTTAAAAAGGAAACAACTTTTTATAATCTCCATACCATTATGCAGAGGGTATATTCAAGTTTGTCATTTCATTTGTAGCGCATTCGACAGAATATGGAATAAAACTCCCGTATAATCAATCAAAACCTGTTAACAATCTCCGAGTGGGGTAAAGCAAACAGGAATGATTTTAATGCGCGGAAGACTTAATATCTTTTGTTGACCCATAAGGCTTTGGATACATCAATGTCATCTGTATATAGGTATTGAGGAGTCAGATACCCTTGATGTTCTGGGCATGAAAATTCAGTGTATTGGTTTTCTGCAACGGTGCAAAAATTACTTTACTACTCCTGATCTCATTAAAGTCTACCACTTACATCCGACTGAAAATGGATTACAATTCCCATGTATGGACAGGACCTTCAAAGTCTATTTTGGAGCTACCGGACCATCTACAAAGGAGGGCGTTGATGCTCATTAATGACAGAAGTCTCTTGAGTTTTACGTGCGTTCCTGTCATGTTGACTTAACCACACGGTGTGCTTAGCACTGGGTGAGATACAAGGCGTCCACCTGCGCCCCTTCCTTAGATGGTAGCAAACTAGGAGAATTGATTTGGCATAAACTCCTCCCTTTGCTATTGGGTTGGCCCGATCTAAAAGCCTATGGGTCGTAGACCCGGTTGGTTGAAATGCAACTCCACATCGAACTGTGTTCTTCCAGCGATTTTGGGCTACCACAGCCACCACGAAAATCCCCGAAGGGCCGTTCCCAAAAAAGCTATTTAAGGGTACAACACATTGTCCTCGGTAATCGACAGCACTTGCAAAAACACATACTTCCAATAACCGTCCATTGGTCTACTACGTTCGTTCTTAGTAGCTGTTATTATCAGGTGGGCCTGATATGTACAACGTTCCGTACCAACATTTCAACCGATTTCCGTTTCGTCCGCGAAACACTGTATTGTCAAATGACTCAAGCGTTCTTGGACTCATCGTCCATCCGACCCTCTTGCCTACTTATTCTACTGCAATGGCCATCTTTGCTAGGACTGGTACTAGCTCATCCATTCACAGCTTCGAACTTTTCGACTCATGCCTACCTCCGTCTACTACGCTCCGAACTTACTAATCAGCGCCATCATGCTAGATGATGCTTACGTCAACTTTCGGTAATTCGCTTTTCAACTGGTCTCCGACTTGTCTTGGACGCTGTATTGACATGTGCACCTGTGTCACACGCCTTCGACTTGTCTTCGACCCACACTCTTGCTCAATTCCTCCGTCATGGTATCTTGTCAGGACAACTGACGCACCCACACCCGGTCTCCTTTCGCTCATGTACCATCTTACCATCTTACCTACATTATCTTCATTACACCTTGGGACACCAACACAATTATGGGATGTGACAACCATTTCATCTGGTAGGTTTTGACACCTCCAGTTTTGTGTTTTTGCTTATGCTGTCTTCGACTATGAAGAATCCGTGAGGTAACCTTGGGCTTGATAGCTTACCCGTGGTACCTATTTATAGCCTCAGGTAAGGCTTCGTAGCCAGCCTGGCCACATACTAGCCACTACCAAGTTATTCTCCAAATAGAATAGTACTTGCTGGACCTGACCTTAACCTTTAGCCGCTAGGAATAATCACCAGAATTAACTGGCTTTGCCTAGCGTTGCCCGGGAGCACCACGTGGAGGTAGGTTATAGGCATGGGCGAAGTATCAACCGTCACTGGCGGACCAGTAACTTTATGATACAACTTTGCTCCCAATGCTCATTAATGAAAGAAGTCTCTTGAGTTTTACGTGCGTTCCTGTCATGTTGACTTAACCACACGGTGGTCTTAGCACTGCGAAACTCCCCGAGGGGCCGTTCCCAATGAGATCGTAAAAGATTCGTCAAAGACTTCTGCATTGACCTTGCTTACCATAGCACTGTTTTCTGACCCATTTTCACGCACTCTTTTATCGTCAAAAAGACTTCTACTCATGCTACATCCGACATTCTTGCATCCGATTCATCTTGCGACTCATCTTCCACTCATGCCACCAACCAACGCATATACCAGCATTCCCATCCAACGCATATACCAGCTCTTCTACTCCACAACCACCTCTACTAGTCACACACAGCGATCTCCTCTGCATGCACGTCAGATTCGAAATCCTCTAGTGCCACGTTCGTAATGTGGTCCAACAATACCATCATTTCAACTGGGACTCACATATATTAAAGGGGTGTGACAACCTTTTCATCTGGTTGGATGTTTCACGATCCACCAGTCGGCTATCAGATTAGAGTGCTATGGCTCGCTTGGTATCCGCAAGAAGTCGAAGAGTCCTCTTTTTGGGCAATTCGATCTCCCCGCAGTACCCAATTTAGCGCCTTTTGGTAAGGCATCGCTACTAATTAGCCAATTTAGTAACTACCAGTTATCTCCCCTGTGGGATTGCACTGGCAGACATTTCTCTTCCTTAACCTTTAGCCGCTAGGAATAATCACCGGAATTAACTGGCTTTGCCTAGCGTTGCCCAGGAGCACCACTTGGAGGTAGGTTATAGGCCATTGTATCACGTCTCTGGCAAGCCAGTTCATAATGAATACAACTTTTGCTCCCTGCTCATTAATGACAGTAGGCATCCAACTTCATTGACTCGTTGGAACATTGTCGGAATATGAGTTGTGTAACACTGTAATAGAGGTATTTTTCAGAATCTGCTCCTTTTAAAAAAGGGCACTTTTTCCTCATATGTTCCTTTTTAAAGAAAATGTACTTTTTTTTTTAGGAAAATTTACTTTTTTTAAGAAAATTTCCTTTTTTTAAGAAAATTTCCTTTTTTTAAAAAATATAATAAAAAAAAAAAAATAAATTTCTATGAAAAGCTACTCTTTTAATAAAAGGTGCTTTTATAAAAAAGGAAATTTTTAATAAAAGATAATTTCTTAAGAAATATTACTTTTTTTTAGAAAAAACTACTTTTTAAGTTAGGTATGTTTTTGATAAGGTACATTGTAATAAAAGGCACTTTTAAAAATATTTATTTTTTAAAAGAATTTTTAAGATATTTTTCAAAAAAGGTAGTTTTTCTAAGTAGAAGTAATTTCTTAAAGAAAAAGTACTTTATTTAGGTAGGGAATTTTTTTATGAAAAGGTACGTTCTAGGATGAGGTAGTTTGTAGGTAAAGATGTTTTAAAAGAAGATACTTTTTTAAGAAAAACTAATTTTTTAAAGAAAGGTATTTTTAAAAAAAGTGTGCTTTTTAAGAAAGTTGCTTTTTTAAGAAATGATACTTTTATTTTAAAGAAAACATCTTTTTATAATCTCCATACCATTGTGCAGAGGGTATATATCAGTTTGTCATTTCGTTTGTAGGGCATTGAAAAAAATTCCTTTTAACAAGAGAAGTTGATATAACGATGACCGTCTGTCTGTCTGTCTGTGGAAATCGCGGCTTCACCCTAAATAGCTAAGCAGGGCTCTTCGTTTTTATATCACATCGTTTATTAATATCCTGGCTGAGTTGCTATTAAACATCATCAAAATAGGTCTAATGGGTTATGAGATATGAATAAAAATGTGAAAAACTCTTGAAAATATAAAAATGTTCAATGTTTGTGTTGTATTTCTTTAGATTTAATTGTAATTGTAGTTATTGTTGTAGTCGTTACAGTTGTAGCATTTTCATTAGTTTTTATCCTTATCGTGGTATTATAAAGATAATCGCCAACATGAAAGAAAATATATAATCCCTCATCCCTGATTACGAAAAGAACTTTTTCCTAAAAAGTACCTTTTCTCAAAAAGAACTTTTGTTTCTTAAAAGAGTAGCTTCTCTTAAAAAATTACCTTTTTTAAATAAGTAAATTTTTTTAAAAAGTACCCCCTATTCAAGAGACTGCTCTTTTTATACCCTATACCACTATGTGGTTTGGGTATAATGACTTTGTGCTGCTGTTTCTAACAACCAAAAATATTTGACCAAGACCCATCTTTAATTATACCGATCGAATCAGAATCACTATATGATTCGATTTAACGATGTCCGTCCGTCCGTCCGTCCGTCCGTCTGTGTGTCCATGTAAAGCTTGTAATCAAACTGCAGGTCGCAAATATGAATGTATTTTGATGAAATTTGGTATATAAGCTTTTATCAGCCATGGGATGAAATTGGTGAGAATCTGTCCATGTTCAGACCTAGCCCCCATACAAATGACCCTATGAAATCAACATATATTGCCATAAGATCCAAATTGTCATACAAAGCTTAGTCAAATTGGGTTTGTATGTATATATTACATCCATTAAACAGTAGTCCAAAAATTATCCCTATTGGACAACTCTTACTCATCGGCCCCATATAGAGCTGCTTCCCGATCTTCACCTAAATCTAACAAAAAAACAAAAATATTGCACTGATTCTTCTCAAATTTTGTTTGTTTATATATTTGCAAAATACAAGAGACTTTACCAAACATGGTCAGGATTGGTCCATTTTTGGGCCTAGTCCCCATATAGATATAGCATCCGATATGAACTTTTTCATATCTGCAGCCGAAAAAATTAATAAAAATCCCACTCAAATTTGGTTTATGCTTATTTTATATATTCAGTTAGTTGGCCCTGAGAGATAGGGTCTCTAAGCGCATGGTATAGGGTAGACCGACTATAATTTTCTTACTTGTTTAAAATTACCCCATTTAAAAAAGTATTTTTATTAAAAATTAATTTTTTAAAAAATGCTTTTTTTAAATATCATTTTTTAAAAAGTATCTTTATAAAAGAAATACTTTATTGTTGTATTAATATTCATATGAAACAATCTATTTAAGAATGTGTATATAAATTGATGATGTTTTATTAACAGTTCAAATTGAAGTAAGGAAAAAATGAAAAATATTTATAACTACAAATTCAATGAACAATATGTTTCTTATTTAACAATACAAAAATAATAAAGTTGTAAACAGTATTTCAAATAAAGTATATAACAACACGCCTCCTCAACTTTATTTACTTTTGAACCATGACAAATTTAAGACTACATAGTTTGTGTTTGATTTTTGCCACAGGTTTTGTCAAGGCATCTGCCGGCATCTCATTAGTTGACATGTATTGAAGTTCGATGATTTTCTTCTCAACAGCATCTCTGACGAAATGATATTTATAATGAATATGTTTAGTTCTTGAATGATGAGCAACAAATTTTGCCATTTGTTGAGCACTTTGAGAATCGGAAAATACTTGAATTGGTTTTTCATTCTTGTAGCGTAATTCCTCCAATATATATGAGAGATAACAAGCTTCCTTTGCAGCCTCTGTTAAAGCCACATATTCCGCATCTGCACTAGATGTAGCGATTACCTTTTGTTTTCTGGATTCCCAAGAAATGACTCCACCTGCGAAAATAAAACAAAATCCAGTTTGTGATTTTCTATCATTTACATCCTGTGCCCAATTGGCATCAACAAAGCCCGCTATTTCTAAACCTGTTTTATTATATGTTAATACTGAGTCTTTGGTCGAATTAAGATATTTTATAATATGTAGTGCAGCGTTTATGTGCTGCTTTCTGGGATCATGTGAAAATTGGGAAAGCAAGTTAACGCTGCATGTTATATCTGGACGACTATATAAAGATAAATGTAGCAAAGATCCAATAATTTCCTGATAGTAAGTTTGGTTAATTTTGTCTGCCTCTCCAGAAATTGTTGGTTCTTTTTCTAATTTTAATTTTGCTTGCATTGGAATTTTAACTGATTTTAAATTTTCTAAACCTTATTTCGAAACAATATTTGAAATATATCCAGGTTGTGATATTGAAAGCGTTCCTTTTCCAACATTAATTTCTAAACCAATGCAATATTATGGTTCCAAAAGATCTCGAATTTCAAAATTTTCTTGTAGTTAAATTATAAATGTTTCTGTGTAATTTTCGTCGTTTGAAGCTATGACTATATCATCAACATAAAGTGCCACCAGCATTGTTATATTCGATGATTGAGTAAAATAAATGCATTGATCAAATTTTGATTGATTTAATCCAAATTGTTTAATTATTGCATTAATCCTTTTAAACCACTGCCTTCCAGCTTGTTTTAAACCATAGATAGCCTTTTCTAATTTACAGACTTGATTCTTAGTTTTCTCCTGAATGAATCCTTCTGGTTGCTCCATAAATATTTCTTCGTCCAAATCACCGTTTAAAAATGCTGTGGATACGTCCAAATGCCGAAGTTTTAAATCATTCTCAACAACTAGAGCATATATTAAACGAAGTGAACTTTGACGTATGACAGGAGCAAATGTATCCATATAGTCAACACCTAACTGCTGTGTATAGCCTTTGGCGACTAGTCTAGCTTTTCTTTTTTCTATTGTTCCATCTGGTCTATATTTCGATTTCAATACCCATTTGCATCCTACGGGTTTTCGGCCTTGTGGTAAGTCAGTTAATTTCCACGTCCCATTTTTCATAAGAGAGTTGTATTCATCCAGTATCGCGCTATGCCACTCGTTGCTGTCATTTGAAGATAAAACTTCTTTTAACGTTTTTGGATCATCATGTTTTTCTTTAATAGAATTTGTTATTTCTTGACTTTTACCGAATGTCCAAGACCTCAATCTCTGTTTAATAGAATTTACAGGATTTTCAACACTATGACCTAAACCAGCGTCATCTATTTCTTGTACTCTTGAGTAATTTTCGTCCTTTTCGGTACTTGTCAGATCAGTTTTATTTGATGTGTCTTCAAAAACACCTTCTGACTCATCTTCATTCATTTCAGCATTCGATATTTCAGATACGCTTTTATATTGGAAATTATAAAACCCATCGCCATTTGATTTATTTTCGTTATCATTCCTATAAAGCTCGTGTTCTAAAAATTTGACATCTCTACTTTTGATGACAAGTTTGGAACCTGCTTGCCATAATCTGTAGGCTTTTGATTCATCTGAATATTCGACAAGATAAAATTGGTGACTTCTAGCTTCCCACTTTGACTTGTTTGGTTTTTTATCCAACACAAACGAGTTACAGCCAATCTGGCGCAAATGACTAACTGAAGGAATTTTTCCAAACCACATTTCTTCCGGTGTTTTATTAGTGTTTAGAAGTGTTGGACAACGATTTCTGATATACGCAACAGTATGAACAAGTTCTGCCCACAAACATTGAGGTAGATTCGCTTCTAACATAAGACATCTAGCCATTTCCACTAGTGTGCGATTCATTCGCTCGGCTACTCCATTTTGCTGAGGAGTGTATTCTACCGTCAATTGTCGCTTTATACCATTATTCTTTAAGAAATTTGAAAATTCGTGTGATGTTAATTCACGGGCGTTGTCACTACGAATTAGTTTAATCTTTTTACCAGTCTCGTTTTCTGCTTGCTTCATGAAATCTTTAAATGCTTGCAGGTACATATCTTTTGTTCTAAGAAAAACCACGAATACTTTCCTCGAAAAATCGTCAATAAACGTAGCAAAATAGATTTTTCTATTCAAGGATTCAACCCTCATTGGTCCAAATAAATCAGTGTGTATCAGACCTAAAAGTTTGCTAGACGATTTATCTTTCTTATGGGAAAACGGTAATCTTGTTTGTTTACCACGAATACAGGCGATACAATTTAAGTGATTTTTTCTAAATTTTGGCAAGCCAACTACCATTTTCTCTGTTTGTAACTGTCCTAACTGTTTTAAATTCAAGTGCCCGTATCTTTTATGCCAAAGTTCTACGCTATTCACCGCCATTACCACCTTACAACCACTTTCTGTTGCTTTTCCAGTGGATATCAAATTACATCGTAAGTCAGAGATATACAAAGTGTTGTATAGGTGCACTTTTTTCATTAAATTATCAACTTCTACATTGAGTTCTACTGTGCCAATCCCATGAACGCTAAGTTCCTTTTTATCTGCTAATTGAACTTTTCCACAATATGAAGTGTCTATTGATATGAATGGTGCAGATAAACTACATATGTGTGAAGTTGATCCACTATCAATGCACCAGCTATCAAATTTAGTTGAGTTTACGGACTGGACAGTATCTAAATTTATATTATCTGCGGTTACTATGAACCCTGCGTGGTTTTCTATGCAATTCAACTTGTCTTTGTTTGAACTAACTCTACAGTTTTTAGCCATATGGCCTTTTTTCCCACATCGATGATAATTATAAGGAAAATATGAATTGGACGTACCTTCTCTTTCCATTTTCTTGTTACCTTGCCAATTCTTCTTCAAAAAATTTCGGTTGACCTTCATTGCTATATTTTCTGCTACTTTTTTCATTTTTGTCTCCAATTTCCAGTAATCTTGCTCGTAGCGTTGTCAACCCCGGAAAATCATTTGTAGTGTCCACCGCAGCTTTAATTGGATTGAATTTGGTTGATAAGGCATCCAGTAGCAAAACAATAAGCAAGTCTTCGTCTAACTTAACATCCATCTCGGACAGACATGAAATACACATGTCAAATTCAATTAAAAATTGTGTAATAGTTTGATTATCACCCATTCTTAAATTTAATAACTTACGATATGATTCTGCCTTGCGTCTCATAGACTTACGATTATAAGTTTCTTCTAGATATTTCCATATTTCTTGTGACGTCTTGAATTTTTTTTACCATCGATACAATATTGGGCTCTAATGCAATAAGGATCTCTGCTCTGGCATCCAAATCCTTGTCGATAAATTCTTCGAGCAATTTTAGCTTATTTTCATATTCTTTTTTCTCTGCTGTTGTAGCTGATTGCGACAATGGACTTATTTCGGGTTTGTTCTCTTTTCCTAACACCATCTTTAAAAATCGGTTCTTGTGCAAAATGGCCTCAATTTGACCCTTTCAAGTTCCGTAATTCGATCCATTAAAACGAGGGATCTTTCCAGTGTGTGTCGTCATATTTTTAGCTTCAAATTTATTTTTATCTGCCCTTATGTAACAGCTTCCAGATCAATGTGTTACCACTTCAAAATTCCACCAAATTGAATTAGCCTTCGTTTTACACTTTTTAAATATTTTATAATACTTCGTCTTCCTGTTATGGTCCTGGGCCCATAACCTATTGTTGCATTAATATTCAAATGAAACAATCTATGGAAGAATGTGTATATAAATTGATGTTGATTTATTAACAGTTCAAATTGAAGTAAGGAAAAAATGAAAAATATTTATAACTACAAATTCTTATTTAACAATACAAAAATAACAGTATTTCAAATAAAGTACATAACAACATACCTTTCTTAAAAAAAGGAAAGTGAGTTTTTTAAATACCTATTTTAAGTACCTTTTTTTAAGAAAAGTTCTCTTTTTTAAGTAAAGTTTCCTTTTTTTAAAAGTAGCCTTTATTAAAAAGTACTCCTTTTTTAAATTGTCCGTTTTCTTTTTTTTTAATATAAAGTACCCTTTTAAAAAAAGAGTAACCTTTTTCTACTGTTTTAAGAAAAGGGTACTTCTTTAAAGGGTTACTTTTTAAAATAGTACCGTTTTTTCTAAAAATTACCCTTTTTTAAGTCCGTACCGTGTTTTTTGCAGTACCCTTTTTTAAAAAATATCTTTCTTAAAAATTAAATATATTAAAAAGTGTTTCTTTTTTAAATACCTTTTTATAAAAAGTTCCTTTATTAAAAAAGGAATTTTCTTAAAGAACTATTTTTTTAGAGTACCGTTTTAATACCCTATTATTTCTAAAAAGAACCCTTTTTAGGAACGCCTTTATTAAAAAATTGACGCCCTTTTTTAAAGAGTTCCGCTATTTTAAAAGTAAACTTTCATTAACGTACATATTTTTAAAAAACTATTCTTTGTAGAGAAGTACCTTTTATTTAAAACAGTACCCTTTTTAAAAAAACTGCACTTTTGTACAAAAGTAACCTTTAAAGAAGAATTTTTTTCTTAAAATAGCACATTTTCTTAAGAAAGAAATTTTAAGTTTCAATATCGGCAACATTATTAGAGTGTTAGCCGTACCCAACATTAGTGCCAATATTAAGTTTGAGACGCAGGTGGAGGGTATCAAAGATTCGGCACAGCCAAAATAAACCCTCTTACTTATTTAAGCTAGTACTTTTACCATTTTTATAAATGGTACTTTTTTTAAGAAAATTTACTTTTTCTTAAATTTACTTTTTACAGAAAATATATTTGTTAAGTATGTAAAGGTATTTTTTTTGAATTTATGTTCTTAGACGTATGAGTGGCTAGTTCGATGAAACTAAATATTAATCATACGTTGATACAGAGTCAATGAGTAATTGATGAGCGTATCTTTTTATAAAGAAAATCAATTTTTCACGAGTAAAGATCACTCAAATTGGTCAATTTATTTTAAAATTTTCAGTGAAACTTTAACCAAATTTGTAAAGAAAAATTTTGGGCGATTTTTCTTTTTTATTATTGGGCATTTTGGTCTACCACCAATATATTCCACAAAATTTGAGATCTATACTTAATATTGGTTGTAAACAGAAATTTTAAAAAACAATTATCTTTTCCTTAATTCCTTATCCCTTATGCGTTTAAGCCACATTCTACTGTAACACAAACTGTTCATGCTTTATCTATGAAATACTTACATTTGTTTAATATTACTTATTATAGATTCCAGTTTGTATGCTCATTATGTGTTCAAAGCATTCGATGTTAACTGCAATGGTTCCATAAGTTTTCGGGTAATAGTTCTGTCAGAATCACCAGCATTAATAATTGTTTATTTAACTAAAATCACAATTTCTCTTTTTTATTTTGTAAAAATTTTAGGATTTATTAGTGACTTTATCAACTTTATTGAGGGGTTCAGTGTATGAACGTTTACGTTGGACCTTTAAGCTGTACGATTTAAATGGAGACGGTCGTATAAGTCGTTCAGAGTTAAGCGAAATCATCCTGGCCATACATGAATTGATGGGTCGGAGGGCACATCAGCCGGAAGATGATCGTAAAGCAAGAGATCAGGTGAGTTTATAATTATTTAGCAGACCGTTTTTGAGATTAATAGTCATAATTAAGACTGAATTAAAATTTTTTAATAAATATTCAGAACCTATATTTCTGACGGGCTTCCAAGGTCATTACAAGATTTAAATAAAAGATTATTATTTATTTTTTTTTCTCCTACGTTTCGTTAGGATTTTCCAACTTCTCCAGGGATATTTTTATTAAATATGTAATCTTTTCTTTAAATTTCACATATTATTTTTTATATAAACATTAGTTTAAATTAAATTATTAAAAATATGTATAAATGTAAAAATAAATAAAAAAATTTTTAAGTATCACATATAAATAATGCTTGGTATCACAGTTGAACTATTACTATTTTGAACTATTTTAAAAAAATTTTATTTCTTCAATTATTTCAGGTTGATCGAGTTTTTCGCAAATTAGATCTCAATCAGGATGGTATTATAACAATTGAAGAATTTCTAGAGGCATGCCTTAAAGATGATCTTGTTACAAGATCACTGCAAATGTTCGACAATGACCTTTGATGACCCGCGACCGATTATGAAATACGAAATAATCGTAATACAATATCTTTAATAGATCTTTAAATCATAAAAGCAAAAAACACTTATAACTAAATTAAATTAAATTTAAAAAAAAAATAAAAAAAGTTGTTACTAAAAGTAAGTATTTAATTTAATGAAAAAAAAAAACAAAACAAAAGAGAGAGCTCATACACCAGTAAAAAAAATATTAGTAATATTTTGATTTAGTACATAATAAAAAAAAATTAAAAAAATTTTAGACTACAAAATAATTGGTATTAATAGAAAATTTAAAAAAAATAATGAAGTAATCCTGCCATAATTAAAAAAAAATAATAAAATAAATTGTCAAAATGAAATAAGATATTTAATGAAAATTGAAAAAAAAGAAATAAGTGAACTGGAAAACAATAAAACCACCTAAATGAATTGAAATAGTTAAAATGAAGAATTAAATTAATGTAGATAAATACATATAAATAGGTAATAGATAGAAATATTTTCGGAAATAATTAAATGAAAATAATTTGAACAAGTAAGAAAATTATCTGGACCGGCTATACGATACCATATACCATGGGTTCAGAGAATGGGTATTAGGTAAAATTTATTGAATATAGAAAATAAGCATAAATCAAATTTGAGTGGCAGAGTAAATAATTTTTTGAAAAAGTTCATATCGGATGCTATATTTGTATGTGGACTCGGTCGAAAAATGGATCGATCCTGACCATTTATCATTTATTGTTTGCAAAAACCTATGCAAAACTAATTTACTCCCTTCATATTGACTCACGTAGTGTCTGCTTGTCTGCTTGTCGATAAAACTATGGATCAATTTTTAACGCTTTTCTCGTGATCCAATCGAGCTGAACATTTTTTATATTTTCAGTCAATAGATATTTTCAGTCAATCAATTATTTAATGACGTGATGGTAAATAATTTACAAATAAAGGGAGTATAATAAAATCTTGGTTTTTATTTGTTGGTTTTTTGATAGATTTAAGTGAAGATCGTTAAGCAGCTTTATATGGGGGCTACGACTAAGAATTGTCATATAGCGTTTACTTTTGGACTACTGATTAATGGGTGTAATAAACACATGCAAACCAAATTTGACAGAGATCTGTGTGATAATTTGAATCTTATGGCAATTTATCTCGATCTAGGACTAGGTCTGAACATGCACTGATTTTCACTTATTTCATTAGCGTGCATCCTATGGCGAAATTTCATCATAATATATTAATTTTTGCGACCTGTAATTTGAATAAAAGATTTACATGAATACACAGACGGACAGACAGACATCGCTAAATGATTCCAAGTCGATCGATATAATAAAGGTCGAGGTCAAATATTTTTGGTAATTACAAACATTAGTACAAACTTATACATACTCTGACCGTATAGTGGTATAGGGTATACAAATTGTTGTCATTAAAAAAAAAAACGAACATGTTTTAAATAATCGTTCTGTGCGTGGGAAATGATAAACATTCATATTTATTTATCGACTAGAACATACAAGAGTCAGTTGTTACTCTTAATAACACAAGGCAACAACCAAATTACATTTTATATTGAAAAGCCTGATTTTCTGTAAAGAAAACAAGATGTTACGAAAGAAAATTAATGGATATATTCCGAAGTTATCAGCAATTATATAAAAGTACAAAAATTAAATTTTTTTAGTTTTATAATGTATTTCAAAATTATATAAATATACTAGTATGCTCCGTCGTGCTTTGTTACGACTTACGACTTTCAAAATCATTTTCTGCTATGAAGTTTGTGCAATTAAAAAATTTTATTTTATTTATTTTTATATTTTTGTTACTTCAATGCAATATTTATAGACAATATTTTTTATTTTTTAATTCGGTGCAAAAATGATCAAAGTTTTCGGCGCTTCTACTCTGGAGCAAGCAATATATAGCTTCCCATGAGAACAACATGGATTTTCCAAATTAAATCCAGCAACACTTAACGATTGGCCTTGAATTTAGGATATTTTTGAAAATTTTTTATTCTAGCGCTTTTTGATTTTGAAGATTTTTATTTTTTGACGAATTTTTGTTTTTCATGATTTTCAGTTTTGGCGATTTTTGATTTTGGCGATTTTTTTAATTTAACGATTTTTCGCTTCTAATCTGTAGCAAGCAATATATAGCTGCCCATGAGAACAACATGGATTTTCCAAATTAAATCCAGCAACACTTAACGATTGGCCTTGAATTTAGGATATTTTTGAAAATTGTTTATTCTAGCGCTTTTTGACCTTGGCGATTTTTGATTTTGAAGATTTTTATTTTTTGACAAATTTTTGTTTTTCATGATTTTCAGTTTTGGCGATTTCTGATTTTGGCGATTTTTTTAATTTAACGATTTTTCGCTTCTAATCTGTAGCAAGCAATATATAGCTGCCCATGAGAACAACATGGATTTTCCAAATTAAATCCAGCAACACTTAACGATTGGCCTTGAATTTAGGATATTTTTGAAAATTTTTTATTCTAGCGCTTTTTGATTTTGAAGATTTTTATTTTTTGACGAATTTTTGTTTTTTGACGAATTTTTGTTTTCCATGATTTTCAGTTTTGGCGATTTTTGATTTTGGC
Organism: Cordilura impudica; assembly: GCA_963682025.1. Taxonomy (NCBI): domain Eukaryota; kingdom Metazoa; phylum Arthropoda; class Insecta; order Diptera; family Scathophagidae; genus Cordilura; species Cordilura impudica. The sequence continues at coordinate 346,055,521 of OY821517.1, forward strand.
GATTTTTTTAATTTAATGATTTTTTGCTTCTAATCTGTAGCAAGCAATATATAGCTGCCCATGAGAACAACGTGGATTTTCCAAATTAAATCCAGCAACACTTAACGATTGGCCTTGATTTTAGGATATATTTTGAAAATTTTTTATTCTAGCGCTTTTTGATTTTGGCGATTTTTGATTTTGAAGATTTTAATTTTTGACGAATTTTTGTTTTTCATGATTTTAGTTTTGGCTATTTTTGGATTCTGGCGATTTTTTTAATTTAACGATTTTTCACATCTATAATATTAATAGGCTAGGCGACTTTTTGTTACCGATGTTTTGTTCTACCGTTTTATCCCGATTTTGACCCAGCGCATATTAGTTAAAAGGTATTTCTTTTTAACTGTTCACCAGATTTACAGATTTTTTAGTTTTTTCCTTTATTTTGAGCAAATTGTATTTAAAGTTGCTACTAAAACATACATAAAATTACACATATACTATGTGTGTGTTTATTAAATTTGTTAATATGTTCATTCACAACAATAATAGGTCAAAAAAGTGTTGGTTTGTGAATTAACTAAGTTGAGAAACAAAGTTGCCTAGAAATTGGACTCGAACATCGAGTGCTGGAATCTGCTAGTTGTAATTAATGTACTTGTTAAAAGTTTCTAAACTGTCGCTTTCATAGTACTTCATATATTTCTGTATAGGAAGGAGGTGTCATGCACACTGATACTCTTACCCCCCCCCCCCCCCCCCATTTTCTATCTGATTACTCACATTAATGTCTGATAGGCTCATACAAAGTGTCAAGGCCTTCCCTTTTGTAGTACTCCAATTATATGATTTTATATATTTACTTTGCATGAGCGGTGCCACGCCATTTACCGATTTTTTTGGCCAAAATTAATTACAGCCAAACGGCTGAACCAATGGATGACTTTTTTGACATGACTTTCATACATTAAAAAATAAACGGTTGTAAAGTAAACTAAAAAATTAACTAATAATTAGTTCCAAACGGGTTTCCAGGGTTCCAGCATCCACAATTTCTTATGTCTTTAATAGATTATCTGGTTTTCTTAACTGTTTTTTTTTACTACATTTTTTTACGAGTGTACACTAACTTTCAAAGGTACCAGTAGTACCAATTTAAAAAATTAACAAAAGTAAAATATTTTAAAAAGGATTTTATTCAAAAATTTGTATTGTGGTATACGATTGTTCCATAAAATATGAATTCTGTACTCCAGTAAATGCCAGAGTGATTGAGGTGGTGATTTTAACTGGTTTTTGGTATTGTAGAGTAATCAAAGCTTGACATTGTGTGTCGTATGTTTTGGATCATTGTCCTATAGATGCTAAAAAAAATCTCCAAGGGCCAGTTTTTTTTTTAAATTTTATTTTAAAATGTTTATATATTCAATATGATCTATTACAGACTAATAAATGCGAGTTCGAATTTACCAATCCCGATGCCTGTCATACAATCCTAATGCATATTGCCACCTTCACCGTGTTTGAACGTTTTCAAAAGATCTTCTTTATTTTATAATGTTTCACTTTCAGAAAATATCAATTGAATTTCAGAAAACATCAATTGAATTTCAGAAAACATCAACTGCATTTCAGAAAACATCAATTGTATTTCAGAAAGTATCAATTGTTTTTCTTACCCCTTATTCCTAAGCTTTAGGAATATTTTTCTCTCCCACAATATATATTTTCCAGAAGAAATTTAATTAAGTCAAATAAATTTTATACATACAAATTTCCCTTCTACAAATATTTATAAAATCGATCTAACAGACTCGTGCGCCGTTGCATAATTCATGGGATTCCCTTAATTTTAACTGTACGAATAGTTTTTCCGTGTGCTTTTTGAAAAACAAGTAAAATTTCCAATCTATCAGTAAGAAAATTTCTTAATTCAAATATTTTATTATAATTTTTATTCATTTTTAAAATTTGCATCTTTAAGTGTATGAATACTTTTTCTGGAATATTCTGCAAAACTTTAATACTAAACTTTACAGTTTCTATAAAATGTATTATTTTTTTTTATTAAATTGTCCATTTAACTAAAAATTAAGTAAAAAAAAGTTATCTTACAAAATCTATAAAAAATATTGTTTCCTTACAGGACAATTATATTAAAAATATGAAACTTTTCTTAAAACTACAGCAAATATTTTATGTAATTGGAAGAGGTTTAAAAAAGTATTATCCTTTAAAAGTTTGCCTAAAAAAATACAATTTCAAAAATCGAATAGTTTTCTTAATATATATGAGTACACAAAAAAGTACTTTTTCTTAAAAATGTACTAAAAGAACATATCTCTCTTCATTTCAATTGGAGTAAAGATTTTAATCTGAAATTGTTCTAACAACGCTGACGAATACAAATAATTACACAATATATAATATAGAAGAAGTAAATATATATACATATATATTTGAAAAAATTTAACATATGTGACCTTCTCCGAGAAAAGGGACCTAGTGTGTCAAAAAACGGGTTGTGTCAAAAACGGTGGATTCTGGTACCTAAAAGGGTGTAGAAACTTTAAATACGTTTTTTTCTCAAAACTTAATTTTCACACACTAGGTCCCTTTACTCGGAGAATGTCACATATGTTAAATACGGAAGAACATTTTCGACCCTAAAATTTTCGACATGTAAATTGAACTCAAGAAAGCACTCTTTCTATTATTTATATAATTTTGGTTTCTATTTTAGAAATTGCAGAAAAGAAATAAAACTTTTAAAAGTGTGTCGCTCCCCTGTTTAACAATTTTATGTAAGAAGTAAAAGTGTTAAATTCGGCTGTGCCGAATCTTTGTTATCCTCTACAGGTGCCAATATTATATATAGCCACTGTTTGGTACGGTTACAAGGTTTAATATAGTTACCGATAACACTGTGAAATATTTTCGGGGTCAAGTCAAGGTGCAAGTACTCGGCCATAATAGTTAAACCTCCAAAGTGTTTGGCATTCTCAGGCCAAACATTTGTATGACCTTATAGCATATTTTTTGAAATTTCCCTTAAGGCCCATTTACACGATACCACTCACTCGTATGGTGTTTCGAAATAAAAATCCGATGAAATTCATCGGACTGTCATAAAGTCGTACCGACATTTTTTCTGCATACTTAGGCCATTTACAGCATTACATTCAAGTCTAATGAAAACAGCTGTTTAGAATAAAAAACAAATTTATTTTGAAATTTATATTTTATTTCCACTTTCTTTGTTTTTGTTTACCTTTTTTTTTTGAATATTACCAAAAAAAAAAACAAATCTGGTCCGATGAAAATGACAAGTTTTTAGAAATGTTTCCAAAATCATCGGACTTCATAACATAAGCTTTTTACATGTTACAACTTTTTCATAATACTCGACTTTTTGGCAGGTCGTATTTCAAAGTGTGATAGTGTAAACTGGCCTTTAGGAATAGAAAAAAAAATATCAGAAAAACCATGGAGCGTATAATAATTATTAAACAAAAAATTCATATTCATCATGCGCTCTAGGTATTTTTCTTTCATATTGGCGAATTATTATTTATTTTTATCGGGATAACGTTAAAAAATAGTGTGGCAATACCGGCCCAACCTAACATGACACATGGCGTAAAACCATACATCACTCATGAAGCAAATGGTACAATTACATCACATACAAAATAATAAAAAAAAAGTTTCAAATAACAATCAGAAAGTAGAAAAATAAATTTTTTTAAGATTTTCTTTACATGCTCATTCAAATCCCGGAACCCATTGAACCGATTTCAATGATTTTAAACCACAACCTGCTCAGGATTTCAGTGAATAATTTTTATTAAAAATGAGCAACCCAATTGATCTATTGAGGGCCTGATCGTGATCCACAGTCGGACAAACGGACAGACGATCATTAATATATATACTCTATATATATGTTATGAGGTCTAGATTTTTTTTCTAACTAGTACAAACGAACTGTCAAACTTATATACACCCTGTGCACACTGGTGTGGAGGATTTAAAAATATGACTTCGGTTTGAACGAAATTGAGGTAAAAATAGTTTCGATTTGACCAATATCCCAAAATGGTTGCAAAGCAATGCACTTTCTACTGATTATAAAAACCACCAGCTTGCACTACATTTATTTACAGCATCCGAATCTTCATTTTGTTTAAATTATGTAAATACCCGTGTATACTTTTGTATTTTTACAAAAATATCAATTAAAAAATATATATTTTTTTTAAAACCTTCTTTTCTTGAGAGAATTTCAATTTCTGTTTTGATAGTTTTCAACTATATTTATTGTAACTAGCAGACTCCAGCCCTCGAGTGCAAATTCTAGGAAATTTTATTTTTTCATTAAATAAAGACCCTAAAGGTATGCTAATCAATTATGGCCAATTCACGAATCAACACAAAAAACAACCTCATTTTTATTACAAACACATTAACAAATTTAATAAACACACACATAGCATTGTATAATTTTATGTATGTAGCAAATTTAAATGCAATTTACTCAAAACAACGGCAAAAATATAAAAATCTGTAAGTCTAGTGAATAGTTAAAAAGAAATACCTTTAAAATGGTATACGTTTGGTCAAAATCTGTAGAAAACGGTGGAACAAAGCATCTTTCACAAGAAATCGCCTAGCCTATTAATATTATAGGTAGTTTAAGGCAAATATTTTTTTGATACACTTTTTTACTGGGATAATTTGAGTAATACAATTTTATAAAACTAAGAGTTTGTTTTAACTAATTTTCAAAACATGAAATTTTTAATAACTTTTCGTTGAAACTCTTTTCATTTTCTCATATTTATATGCCACTAAATTGTCCATATTACAGCTTAAAATCGTTTACAGAAATATTACAATAAAATTCAGAATATAAGTTAATTTTGAGACAAAAGGGTCGTTTTAACCAAGTCCATTTACATAACAAAACTGAAAAAAATAGTAAAAACAACTTACAAATTGTTTCAATTTCATTAAGAAATTTTTAATTAAAGCAACCATTAAACTAAATGTTTTTCAATAATTCTCATTGAGATTTTTTTTTTAAATGAACTTGCTGAAGCAAAGTCTCGCATAACATAATTTATACCTTTTCCTAATTGATTGCAGTCAAAACTAATTATGATAATCTTTAAAAGTGTAGGCTTAAGGGTGGATATAGTCATCAGAATAAAATCATTTCTCATTTTGCTGCTCAACAAATGTATTCTTTGGGAAGCGAATAAAGACAAGATATGTACTTATAGTTAAGGGGGTCGCTGAGTCTGAATCAAATGATCGTTTTACTCTGCTACAAAAGGTTTTTTTAAAATTTTTAAAATTTAGAAAAAAAAAATACGCATGAATTTCTTAAAAACTACAAATTATTAAAGAAAAATATAAGTTAAAAAAATTTGTTTGAGTTAAAAATAAATTAAGTTAAAATAACTTTATGTTTTGATGAAAACCAATAATTGCAGCTATCGCACACAAGACATAAAATTTAAATTAACAACAATAACAAGAACAACATAGAAAAATCATATTTTTCAAAAGTCTATTTTTACATTTTTATTCAAATCTCGGGAACTATCAAACAGATTTCGATGATATTAAATAATAACCTGCGCAGATTATCAAGGAATTATCTTCACTAGAAATGAGTAACCCAACTGATCTATTGAGGGCGTTATCATGATTTATATAGACGGACAGACGGACATCGCTATATCAACTTTCTTGTTATAAGTATCAAAAATGTATATATTTTATGGGGTTTAGATTTTTTCTAATTAAAAATTATATTTTTGATTTTTTTAAATATTTGTGTCAGGTTCAGAATAAGCGACCCCCCCCCCCCCCATTACTCCAAGTAAGCTTGCTTCTCTCTGCTCATTTTTGGCTGGTGAATATTGTTATCACTTAAATCTATCGCGTCGGTTCTAGATCTATAATTTTAGTCTTTCTTTTAAGATGCTATTTTTAAAAATAAGTGTTTTTTTAATCTATTCCATTGATTCATATAATTATGTCCGAAAATATTTCAAACTTTAACAGGAATTGCTTGAAAACATTCAAAGAAAAAAGTAATAAAATTGTAAAACAGGAATTTCAAAATGATAATTGTAATAAAAAAAATTTTAAATAAGGAAACTTTAATTACTTTATAAACTTAAAACATTAAAATTCATAAAATAAAAATAAAAAGAAAAATATTTTAAATAAATTTATTTAAAAAAAAAATTTTTTTAAAGTTATTTCTAAGTTCGAACCTAAAACTAAATAATTTATTAAACTTCTTTTGTATTAATTAATAAAAGGCAATAATGTATTTACTTTCGAATTCGTTAAATTTCTTTTAAAAATTTCTGGTCAATTAGAAAAAAAAACAAAAACAAATGATACATATGAACGAAAGCATATAAAAATATAATAAAAATTTATATTTAAAACTAACTAACTAACTAAAAAATATACCAACAAAATTTATTTGAAATTAAAACAAACAAAAAAAAAAACATATTTGGAGAACAAACCAGCAACACCATAGCAATACTATTCATACAATGCAACTTAAATAAATAAATAAAAAAAAAAAATAACAAATTAAGTGGTTGTCAAAAGAACATACAAAAACTAATAAACAAATCAACTTGAATACTTACTTGCATTAAAGTTGTTCTAAAACTATTTTGTATGTGTCATAAAAAAAAAACTTCAAAACTATTTTTGTAACAAGTTTTATTACAAATTCTCAAACCTCCTCATATTTGTATAATTTTCCTTTTCCGTTCGTTATATAAGAAATCAAGTACAAAAATATTTTGTTGTTTTTAAATAATATGATTTTGTATATTGATTTTAAAATATCATAAATATATGTATATGTATGTATTTATATAAAGTTATATATAGAACGACAATCATCAGCCGGTTTGTTGGGTTAATTATGTGCATCAAAAATTTCATATAAAACTTTTTAGTTTTTTAATTTTATCTAGTTTTTATGTTCTTAATTTCTGTTCTGTGTTATTTTGTTTTTGTTTTCTTTTCTAGCTAAATGAATTATAACCTTCAGAAGTTTTTTCTTTCTTTCGTTTTTTATTCTTTTAAAACAACTTTAGCTAAAAACAAAATTAACAACAAAACATACAAAAACTTTGCTTTTTTAACTTTTTAATTTATGGCAGCAACTTAAATTTACAATTGTTAATTATTACAATGAAGAAGAATGCCAAGCAACAAATCTGAATTGTTAAAAAAAAATTAATTGGTTTAGCAAGGATATGTGTCGGTCGACTATACGATATGCTATATCAAGAGTTTGTTTTTTCGAATTTCTTGGAATTTATAAAATCTAAAATTATATGTGAACTGGTCTATGAAAAGGGGGCTTAGGTGTCAAAAAATCAATTTCCTTTTTTTTCCCCGTTTCGGATAGAGTACGAGATGCTCTTTCACGTGAATTGAAGAAGAGTTTACTAAAAATTAAGAGGAAGCAGAGTGCAAATACGAGGGTGGTCACAGAACAACCCGACCTGATAAAGAAAACACAACAAATTTGGGAAAATTTTTCTTTATTTCTCAACATAATCTCCATTTAGCTCGATACATTTTTCCCAGCGATAAACAATAGCTTCTATACCTCGTTTAGAGCACTGGTGGCCATCGAGAGAAATGAGTTAGTAGTAGTGTTAATGATGTGTTAGTTGTATTACACTGATCGAAATCCATGGACGTAACACAATGCCGATATTGAATTGGGGTGTGTACGTTTTGTATGAATGTTAATCATCTCACATGATTGCTTCATTTTTATTAAAAATCTACTTATAAAATATATGAGTAATATAATATTAATTCTTCTTTATTTCTTTATTTTGTTAACAATTCAAAGTATGTAATGGATTTTTAGAAAATATGAATACAAAAAAGATAAACGTTACCAACAACGTCGGTCGGCAAATAATGTGTTTGATTAAGTTCATTTATTAAATATTCTCGATATTTAAATGTGACTTTTAAGTACTTTACAAGCATCTCCCAGTCTTCTTCTTTGTCGCCATCTAATATCTGAATTATTTCTAGTTCTTTCAGTATTGGTTTATGAAAAGTGCATATTCTGAATTCTTTTAAAGCAGGACATCTTCCAAGGATATGTTGAAACATTTCGTGTTATCACATTGAGCAATATTTCGATTCGTTGTTACCATCGTATCTATTATGATTAAGTCAAATCATACCACTCCTTGCCTTGAATATCCAGATAATTTTGTTTGTTAAAGGGTAAAATGGTGGTGGATGGGATGATGGATGGTGGGATGGGTGGTGGGGGAGTTTGAAAGTATTTGTATTTGGTAAGACGTTCTACGAATATTTTTATTTGCAAATTTTTAAATGGGCCATAGTAATTAAAATAATATTTCGGAAGCAAAACCCCATAATCTCCTCATATAAGCACTATTAAATTTATTGAAAATAAAAATAATTTTCAAATTTTTTTATTTTGTGTGGTATGCATCAAAGCGTTTTGGGTGAACTGAAAAAACTGTTTGGCTTTGACACTGACGACAACGTTAACGTTTTCCTGTATTGACGATGGTGTGATTGATTTTATCAAGACGGATCGGTTGATTTGGCTGCGCAAATGTCGAAGATGGTGCTGCTTCAGAGCGCAGCAAGCAATCTACAACAAAAGCTCTGAACTGAAGTTGCGACATTGGTGATTCTTTTGCATATTTTTGGCAATTGCAATAGATCTTCCATGCATTCGCTAATGCCGGATCCAGAGCATTACTTGAAAGTGGGCAGTACCACTTTTTGCCACGAATTCCAATTCGGTAGTTGCTTGTTGCATTGTCAAACATATCAACTCCACCCATCGTTTTATTGTATTCGAAAATTGCATTTGGCATTGGAATGTTTACATATTTTTTCTTTTTTCGATCATACCGCTATGCTTGGTTGAGGGGTTTATCAAGTAAATGATTGGACATTACGGTGGCGATAGCATTGTCATTCCAACGTATAGCTGCAATTTAATTTTTTTTGTCAAACGAGAAATCTATGTTGCCACGATCTTCTTTTTCATCAATTTCATGTCAGTCAAATTTGCCTTAGCAGTTCTATTATCGCGAACAGTTCCTTGGAAAATAAACAAGAAAATTATTTGGAAACATTCTTTTATAAAAAAAAATTTAGCACCTGTTGCGAAATAACCCTTGCTAGAAAGGCGACACATAAGTTTGTGCGAGGTGAAAAAATTGTCGAATGTTACTGTGTGCTGGCTTGGTTCACCAACATTAGACAACAATCTAAGCACAACATTTTCTCCTAAACCAAATTCCGGAGAATTTTCACTGGATGCGCCACCATATGGAATGAATTGAAATAGGTAGCCATCATGTGAGCACAAGTTCCAAAACTTATATCCTCTTATGAATTGTTTAGCAGAATGACGCCCATAGTAAGGTATCATTTGCTCATCTATCGAAAAATGATGAGCAAAAATTCCAAACTGCATAAATTTTTCATTCAACATATTGTTGAGAGGTGCTACTTCGGCAAACTTGTCACTGGCATTATTTTCGCTGTTGTTACAAACGTGGATATACGATTTTATGGCCCTAAAATGGTCTCGATTCATAGCAGCTTTTATGATATCGCAGCGGAATACTGGCTGTTCAGACCAATATAAGTCGGTTTGTGGTACTTGATGTATGCCAGAAAAGTATAATATTCCAATAAACTTACGAATTTCGTTGATATCAGTTTTAAAAAATTGATTGTTTTTATCTACATTTGTACGTATTGGCACTGTTAGCAATTAAATTCATGACCTGCTCATCTTGAAACAACTTCATCATTTGCATTGGGTTTAGATGGCCTGTAACAAAATGGTTTTATTGCATTATTAACATGTAATCCGTCAAATCAAAAAACAGGTACCAAGTTTTCCATAAATTTCTCTTATCTTTTCATTCGACACATCCACTGGAGCCTTTGAAAATTGATTGCGATGGCTTTTAGACCATTTTGGTGGCTGATAAGAAAAGACACTTTTTTGTGGCTGCGCTACATCAATTTCAAACTCTCCATTTTTTTCGCATGGTATATTTGAATTTAGGTCATCAAATGTACATTCTAATTCAACTTAATTTGAACTCTGCTGTCGTCATGCAAAACTATCAACGTTTACACAATAATATTTGTAATATCAGCTGAATTCGCGTTGAAATGTGTGCTTTCTTCTTCGTCAGAGCTTGCATTCATAAACTCTTCGAGTTCTCGAAGAGATAAAAACTTTTTACGAAACATAATGCCGAGTTTTTTAGTAAACTTTATTTAATTATTTTATTTGCAGCACAAAGGTTTTAAATGTACGCTAATGAACCACGAAAAGCAAGACCATTCAATTTTAAACAAACTTAAAAAGGCGGGAAAATCAGCTGTGCTAGAGATGATAAAAATTGACGCTTTAGCTGCAGTTAGTCGAGACGGAACGGAACGTAACGCGCAGCTAAAAGTGCTACCCCATTTCGCGAACGTTGCGAAAACGCAACATGCGACTTTCACTACACCTGCCGTGTAATTAAATGGCGCAAATGGCGTGAAATTTTCTGTTTTATCAAATTTGAAGCCTTTCTGATTAGGAAAAAAAATATTTCCGAATATTATTATTTTTGCGTTTTTTGCTAGAACACTGAAAATTCTTCCTCAAAATTTCAAGAATTGCAGGTATTTAAGACCCAAAAAAGCTATCAAAACCATTTTTTTGGTCGAAATCCAAAAACAGGTCGATTAGAAACATTCATTGCCTTTCACAATCAATGTTTAGATCATTACAATTTTTCATCAGACACGCTTCAGAAGTCAAATGGTTCAACGTTGCGTTTTCGCAACGCTCGCGCAAAATGGGTTAATACGTTCTTCAGTTCAATAATAGTAATAGGACCATCTAGTAAGCGATTTTCAATGAAATGGGGTGCATACTGCATCTCTGGATTTGAGTGTGTGGGATTTAAAAGATTCTGAAAGTGGGCGATTTATAAAATATAAGCTTTATTAAAACAAAAAAAAATTGTGCGTTGCTGTAAATATTATCTGTGTATCTATTAAAAAAAAAATTTTATAATTTGAAAAGGCAATGCGACATAGATCAGCTTTGTTCAAAAGCTTTCATAAGACTGAATGAAATTGTTGTTTACTTTTACTCTTTGGTGAGTATTTTTGTCTTCGATCGGCTGTGTACATAAAATAAGACGGTTAGAGTTCGGCTCGCTGGTGCCAATATGGCCGATACTGGTTTAGAGTAAGAACTGTCTAGCTCCTTAAAAAAAAACCATCAACCGCAGAATTCACTTCCTCATTGTTGGCGAATCTTTTTACACCGAACAATTTTTTCAAGTTTGGAAATAGAAAATAATCTTAGGGATCAAATCTGACGAATAAGGTACGTTATGAAGCAATTTGAACTTTAATTCATGGACTTTGGTGTATTGCATACGGTCTGGGGGCAATTCGTCGCATTCGATATCGAGTAAAATCAATCGAAATTCCATATTTTGGTTTATGATTTAAGGAAGACGGATAATCGTCAGACCTCGTTTCACTTTTACTATTAACTATGGACCATAACTAGTTAGCTGTGACAGACTAAAATTACTCTTAGTATTTTATTATGGAAAATAAAAAAATAATTTCGATCGAAAAATTTCGATAACGAATGTGACGATTCGACCACTGTTAATTCATCACTTAAACGCTGCAATAAATTAACATAATACTCGCCGTTGATTATTTTTTTTTCTTTTTGAAGATAATCAATATCAATTATTTCATGCACATCCCACAAAACAGACGCCAAAACCTTGCTGCAGATGGAATTGTCTTCGCTTCCTTTGGACACATTTTTCCCACTTCATTCAACTGTTTTGACCTTTCTACATCTCAGGTCATTACTGGTGGACCCATGTCTCATCTATGGTTATGAAAAAAATTGCCATCAATCTATTGAAACATCTTCACGATGCTGTTTTTGTTCTATTTTGAGCAAACGCGGAACCCATCTTTCGGACATTATGCGATGTATAGCACTTTTTAAATGCTTCAACCGACGATCATCTAATACCATTCTGTTCATTTTCTTAACCTCTTTTGCGTGGCTATCTCAATTGCTGGACTACAGATCGAGCGTCCTCGTTTAAACTATGCCACCCAATATTTTGCAGTTGTATATAAAGGAGAGCAGACTCCACCAGAGTAGAATCTAGCTCGGCTTTAATATTGGCTGTAACATTTACAAATTCACTAAGATTGTTAAATTTTGATAGCCAAAACAAAACCAAATAACGTGACGCCTTGAATTTTGAAACGTATGTTTTTAAGGTTGCCACTTTTCACCAAAGTAATTTTGTTCAAAATACTACCGCCATCTATACGTCAGGTCGGGTTCTTCTGCATTCGGTTTTTCATGCATTCTTTCAATTGTTGTTTCAGTTGAGGAGATCTGTGCAGTTGCCACTCTCTTCGAATTTTTCTTTTTTCACCTAATAGCCTTTCAACATCTACAGAAGAAGTTATATATGGCCTGGCATCTAGTTTGAGATTTTGTTCGAAGTTAACAATCGAGAGGTCAATATCATCTGGGGTTTTTAGCGGAAAGCTTTCTGTGCAATAGGTACTAATAATCTTTTTGTGTTTCAGCCAATCAATATTACTTGAAAGCGTTAAAACACCAGATGGGAACACAATTTCATGGGGGGGTTCGAAATAGCAACAATAACAAGTGTGTGGTCAAATGAGAGTTCCAATGAAGATTCTACACAAGTACTTTTGCGATGTTCTTCGTTACACCGAAATCGATTAAATTGGGTATTTTTTTGCCTATCTGTTGGCCAGTACGTTGGTTCTCCGCTTGAGACCACATCCATACCCATTTTAGAAATTGTGTTGAACAAAACACCATCTTTCGGGGAAATTAGCCGTGACCCCCAAAATGTATGCTTGGCATTAAACTCGCCAGCAACTATGAAACGAGGGCCATGTGATTAAAGAAAAACTTATATATTGTTTTTCTGATATAGAAAAACTATCTTGATAAAAACATTACACCTTTTCCAATTATATTTCAGAATACATCAATTGAATTTCAGTAAGTATCAATTGTATTTCAGAAAACATTAACTGATTTTCAAAAATAATCAATTTTATTTCAGAAAACATCAATTGAATTTCAGAAAGTATCAATTATATTTAGAAAAGTGTCAATTGTATTTCAGGAAGTATCAAATGTATTTCAGAAAATTTCAAATGTATTTCAGAAAATATGAAATGTATTTCAAAAAGTGTCAATTGTATTTCAGAAAGTATCAAATGTGTTTCAGAAAGTATCAATTATATTTAAAAAAATGTCAAAAGTATTTCAGAAAGTATTAAATGTATTTCAGAAAACATCAAACGTATTTCAGAAAACATCAAATGTATTTCAGAAAATATGAAATGTATTTCAGAAAATATCAAATGTTTTTCAGAAATTATCAAATGTATTTCAGAAAATATCAATTGAATTTCATAAAATATCAAATAAATTTCAGAAAAATAGTCAGAACGCTATACAAAAACATATCTTTTTAAGTATTACACTGGGTTTGTAACATTTCTTGTAAAATATAAACGTGTTTTTCAAAATTATGTGTACAAAATCAGGCTGTTGTTTGTAACTACCAAAAATATTTGATCTAGACCCATCTCTATTATACCGATCGACTCAGAATCACTTTCTGAGTCATTTTAACGATGTCCGTCCGTCCGTCCGTCTGTCCGTCTGTGTGTTCATGTAAACTTTGTAATCAAACTACTGGTCGCAACTATGAATATATTTTGATGAAATTTGGTGTATAACCTTTTATCGATCATAAGATGAACGCTATTGAATTGTTGAAACTTGGTCCATGTTCAGACCTAATCCCCATACAAATGATCGCTATGAAATCGACATAAATTGCCATAAGATCCGAATTATCATATAGATCTCAGTCAAATTGGGGTTGTATGTGTTTATTATATCCATTAATTAGTAGTCCGAATAAAATTCCTATAGGACAATTCTTAGACATAGGCCCCTTATAGAGCTGCTTTCCGATCTTCACTTAAATCTATCACAAAACAAAACTATTGCACAGATTTTTCTCAAATTTGGTTTGTATGTATTTTTTCAAAGTATAAGTGACTTTACCAAATATGGTCAGGATCGGTCCATTCTTCGACCTAGTCCCCATATAAATATAGGACCCGATAAGAAATTTTTCATATCTGCAGCCAAAAAAATTAATAACAATGCCACTCAAATTTGGTTTAAGTTTATTTTCTATATCCAATTACTTGGACCGAACAGATAGGGTCTCTGAAACACCGTATAGGGTATCGTATAGTCGGTCTAGAACGACTATGATTTCTTACTTGTTTATATTATAGCTGATTAAAAAATGAAGTCCTCATCTTCTTACCATTAAAAGTCTGGCCTTGATATTTTATTTTCCAGTGCACAAAAAATAAGTCCATATATTGGAAACCATTTTCTATGGCTCCATATCACTAATAGAAACAATAACAACTTTTCGGTATTTTCATTTGGTATTTTCTGAAATACATTTCACCATTTCTGAAATACATTTAATATTTTCTGAAATACATTTCACCATTTCTGAAATACACTTGATATTTTCTGAAATACATTTGATAATTTCTGAAACACATTTGATAATTTCTGAAATGCATTTGATGTTTCCTGAAATACATTTGATACTTTCTGGAATACAATTGTTACTTTCTGAAATTCAGTTGACACTTTCTGAAAATCAATTGATGTTTTCTGAAATACAATTGATACTTTCTGAAAATTAATTGATGTTTTCTGAAATACAACTGATACTTTCTGAAATACAATTGATACTTTCTGAAAATCAATTGATGTTTTCTGAAGTACAGTTGATTATTTTTGAAAATCAGTTGATGGTTTCTGAAACTCAATTGATACTTTCTGAAAATCAATTGATATTTTCTGAAATACAATTGATTATTTCTGAAAATCAATTCATATTTTCTAAAATACAATTGATACTTTCTGAAAATCAATTGATACTTTTTGAAATACAATTGGAAAAGGTGTAGTTTGTTTCCAAGTTCTTCAAAGCAAATAGTAGTAGCTTAAAGATAGTTTTCACAATGATCATACATTAAATAATATTATAATCTGGATTTAATTAGGATAGCTGAGCCACCGCATGCTCTACCCTTGGATCCTTAGTATCATGCAAAGTGTTTCCGCGCAATGAAGAGAGACTCCTCTGAGTCAAATGAGTTTCAGAGAAAAGCAAAATATCAATGTCTCTAAAGAAAATGGTCAAGTTCGTCTTTAAGTGGCTGATACACGACATCAAACTGCCGTCAATATATTTGATTGTGTGCGTGTTTTGGTTACACGTACACGTTGTGTGTGAGTTTGATGAAAATCAAAATTGTTTTGATTTTCGTCAAAATATTAATGCGGTTTGATGTCGTCTATCAGCAAAAGTCGTCAATATTCATTTTGTGTTGCGTGGCGTGGCGTGAATATCGCACGGAAAAATGGAGAAGCAGAATTTTATTTTAGAACTGCTGGAAATGTATTATTTTTATTGTGGGATACAAAATCTAAGGAATGTGCTAACAAATATGTGAAAAATAAGCAATACGATTTTTTAACAATAACATTTTTTTTATTATTCATTATTTTTTCTCTTTATTCTGCGTGTTGACACTTCGAAGACCGATTAAAAATTAATATTGACGAGCGAGTTTGACAGCGCCTATCACCTCCATCAAACCAAAACACGCACACAATCAAATATATTGACGACAGTTTGATGTCGTGTATCAGCCACATTATGTTACAAACTAATAGTTACGGCACTAATAGTTCTCAATTAATTTCCAGTGATGATTACTGCTCATATCATATGCGTATGCGACAATCTTAGCTGCGCCCCTTAAAACATACTGAGAAGTTCGATGAGGGAGTTACTTGGTGTGCCTCTTTCGCATTACCTCATTTTGCATTTTCTCATTACTCTATAGAACAATCTGTGGAAAAAATTAAACAATCTACTCAATTTTCTAGAATTTTTCTTAAGAAAGTTATCTTCAATAGCAAACAATCTTCTTAATATGCTTGTTGGGTATTCTTCCCTTGTTTGTATTTTATAGTTTAGCATAGTGGTGATTCAAACTTTTTTGTTCCAAAAGATTGTTAAAGGATTATTTATACTGCGTATTTAAAAAAAAAATGTTGATTACATAAATTCAACAATTGCTAATTTATAATTTTAGATATGAAGAGGACTTTATTATAACCCATCTTTATTAATTGAAAAATTTAAAAAAAAGGATGATAAATTATAACTTTTGATAGGGAATACATGCATAAAATATCACAGAAGCGCAAGTCTACAGTGGCGCAAAGAAGCAAATGTTTTGTCATAAACCAGAAATACAATATTTTGAAGTGGTTTCAAAAGGAGAAAAGACCAAGAAATGACATTATAAAAGCAGATTTATACCATTTGGGATCTAGTTTCAGAAGAACATCGTGTAGATTATGTACAGTATGCATAAGAATGTGTGTTTTGGAATCTGGAGAATTACCACAAGCTAAAATTTTATAAGTCGCTTTGCTGGGACCGTATCAGTATTGCGGTTGCAATTTTCTCTAAGACAATTTTTAGCAATGAAAAGGTTTTTGGTATCTAAAGAACAATTTATTTTTTTAAACTTTTCTATATTTCATAAATATTGAAATAAAATAGGAGTTCCATCCCTTAAATCGTGCTCAATGACAAAACTGCTTGATTATGTCTGAAATATCTAGGATTATATTATATTTGAGGAGAACTGAACGAATCTTATTTGCCGTCTTTAAGAAAACCGAATGGCAGTAAAGTTATCGTAGTCCAGATACTAGTACCTTAGTGAATGAGATCCATAGCTTTAAAATCCTTAATGGGTTTACATTCATGTGTGCTAACTCAGTGTCAGATACCTAATAGTTGGCCGGCTGTAGAAGCTGCTAATATTCTCTTCAGTTCCATAGCTTTGGTTGTAAATTAATTTTTATCTTCGGGTTGTCTCTTCTTTCGACGGAGAAATGCACTCTTATGCCGGCCATACATTACAGAAGTTCAGTGCTCAAGTTTGTCATCAGAAACTGGAGCAAATATCAAAATTGTTTTGATTTTTGCTCAGTTCAACTGCAAAAATAGCACAAACACCGCCATACATCATGCACTGTACAGTGCTAGACTTCAGCACTGAACTTGTGTAGTGTATGGCCGGCATTAGCGGGCTTGGCTGCTATCAGATATTTAAGCACTTTCTTTCCTATATTATTCGAATGTCGTTACATATCTAAATTAATTAATTAATTAATTATCTAAAGATTTATCTGGGAAAATTGTGTCTTCGACAATACGCGGATTGAGGTGAACTCTCGCCTTTGCTCCACGTGTGCTCAAGACCACTTGACTATTTTTACTTTTTGCCGATCCGAGGTTTCAGTGCTTTGGCTATCCAGCTTGCGCTTCAAAAGGGCCGTGATAAGATGGTCTTGCTTTTTTTCTGGTATTTCAGCGACAATGTGTAGAATATTCTCCTCGACTTGGTTGTTGCAATTACTTAGATGTCTTTTTCCCTTACCCACTTCTTGATAACACTTCTAACAAATGCTTGCGTTTTCCAATTTCGGGGGCTGGGATGCATTCTGTTTTTCGCTGGACGTCTGTATCATTTTGGGGGTACTTCGCCCTGTTTTATTGTGCACATGACCTTTAAAAGCTGCAGTCAAGCAAATGAAACATTGACATTCACCATTATGGGCAGGTGTATTCTTCCGTAGTTCAATGTCCTCATAATTTGGAATATCCAAAGGTCTCAACTGAATATTTTTTTCTCGCTCCTGAAGAGTAATACTACAAGTCCCACAAATACTAGTTGGAAATCTCTCATAAGCTAAGTTGAAAGTGGCGGTAAGATGTTGTTTTATTAATTTCTCCACATTTTCATTTATCCGAAAGTGTGACTCCGTTTTGACACCGAACACTATTTTCATGCCACAAGGTGCATAGATTTTGGCTCTATTGCTTTGATGGGTACTTTTGGTCTCATTATTGCACTATAAAGAGGCACAAGTTTTCGTCAACGGTAGTTTATGGGAAAAAAATTTAGAATTCGGTTTGAATATTACCACAAGAATGTTCTTGTTCAAGTATCACAAAGTTACGCGTTGCACTAAATTACAGCCCGATGTTGATTATATGCTTCCAAGAAAGACTGTAATTTCCGTTAATTTTGTGAGTGACAAGTGGTCAAATGGTTTGACTATTGTCAGATGAAAATGCCAGATCAATAATTTGAAGAAAAAACGCTAAAACCGCAGAAAAAAATCGTTAAATTCTAAAAAAAAAAATCTAATGCCCGTTTTCTCAATGGGCGATTATTTTTTATCCCAACGAGAAACTGCCGATTAAAGAAATTTGCTTTTCTCAAGGTCTGGTTTGCTTCTATTTTGTCGTAAAGGTAACCGGCACTCATCTGCCAATTATTTATTTATCGTACAGATAAAATATTCTCCCAACTTTCATATCAATTTTGAGAGGCATTGCCAACTGAAAATAATTCTCCCAACTTTCATACCAATTTTGAGCGACATTGCCAACTGAAAATAATGTTTTTGTCGGTACATTGAGAAAACCAAAATTGTTAACCGGCAGTTTATCGGTCCAATAAATTTATGTCCTGGTTAAGTAACAGGCAGTTTGACGATACATTGAGAAAACCGGCATAATACTTGTAAATCGTACAATAAAAACATGCTAAATCTAGAAATTGAGAAAATTAAAAGCAACAACAGAAAATATGTAAACAAAGAAAAAGTAACAAAACAAATGTATTAAAACGAAAAATTTTACATTTGAAAAACAAGTAAGAAAATTATAGTCGGTCTAGACCGACTATACGATACCCTATACCATGCGTTTAGAGACCCTATCTCTTAGGCCCAACTAACTGGACATAGAAAATAAGCAAAAACCAAATTTGAGTGGGATTTTTATTAATTTTTTTGGCTGCAGATATAAAAAAGTTCATATCGGATGCTATATCTATAAAGGGGCGAGATCCAAAAATGGACCGATCCTGATCATGTTTGGTAAAGTCTCTTGTATTTTGCAAAAATATGTACAAACAAAATTTGAGAAGAATCAGTGTAATATTTTTGTTTTTTAATAGATTTAACTGAAGATCGGGAAGCAGCTCTATATGGGGTCAAAGGGATCATTTTTGGACTACTCATTAGTGGATGTAATGAACGCATACAAACCCAATTTGAGTAAGATCTATATGACAATTTGGATCTTATGGCAATTTATGTCGATTTCATATGGGTAATTTGTATGGGGGCTAGGTCTGAACATGGACCGATTCTCACCAATTTCAATAGCGTTCATCCCATGGCGGATAAAAGCTTATATACCAAATTTCATCAAAATATATTCATATTTGCGACCTGCAGTTTGATTACAAGCTTTACATGGACACACAGACAGACGGACGGACGGACGGACGGACGGACGGACGGACATTGTTAAATCAACTCAGAAAGTGATTCTGATTCGATCGGTATAATTAAAGATGGGTCTAGGCCAAATATTTTTGGTTGTTACAAACAGCAGCACAAAGTCATTATACCCAAACCACATAGTGGTATAGGGTATAATTAAAGTGCTTGTATCTTCAAAAGCCATCTGCTAGGATTTTGCGGTTTTCGACATTTAAATACATAAATGATTCCCAACCAATCCCCGTTTTCAGAAATGGTCGAAGGTTTTGGCGAACCTATTCGACCTTTAAGCGAACCGTGTCTAGTTAGTCAAGCTGCTCACTTTTCAGTGCAATGGACGAAGTTTGTTTGGACCTTATACTATGTTCTCACTGCAGCTAAATCCGCATTTGACTCGCTTTATAGTGGATTTAATTAAAGCTGGTAAATTTTTGGGTATATAAATACTGTCAAAATAAAACCCTCGCTTTAGCTAAATCGAGAATAAATCCAACAGA
This sequence comes from Cordilura impudica, assembly GCA_963682025.1. Classification (NCBI taxonomy): domain Eukaryota; kingdom Metazoa; phylum Arthropoda; class Insecta; order Diptera; family Scathophagidae; genus Cordilura; species Cordilura impudica. The sequence goes on from OY821517.1 coordinate 346,075,669, forward strand.
AATCAGGGATGTATTGTGCAATTCGCCGCAAAATGAACAAATTTACAACGCTGCAGCAGAAAATTTGCATCATTTTACGACTGTGAATTTTCATTTACAACAAAACAAAACAAAAATTCATAAACAAAAGCAGCAAGTGAGTATAGCAAAGAATTGTTTTATTAAAAAATTATTTATTTGTTGCATTTTCTTCGTAATGTCCATTATGGAAATGATTTTCATAATATAATTTAAATTTTGCATTTTATTTCACTTTTAACTTTTTTTTCGCAAAATTTGTTTTCTCCAAAACAAAAACTATTAAAATGTAAATAAACAATTCGTTCGAACAGCTGTGCAGCAACTGTCAAACTAAAGCTACAAATTGAAGTGAGAACGGTGGAGATTAAAAAATAAAGCTAATGCGGATTTAGCTGCAGTGAGAATGTAGTATTAGACAGTGAGGTATTTGGATTACAGATTTTTCCTTGGTAGTTCCATATTTTTCTGAGCTCACAGCTTCTTTATAAAGGTAGAATTGGAAAAATCTGCAGACTGATACCATTTTCATAGTCCTACTCAATTTCAGCAGCGTAGATGGCTCAGCATTCTTATTAGTATTATCAGTAGAATTTCAACTATCATAACCGGCTTCGATCCCAATATTGGATTGACCGCTGGCGACATGCAGAGGTGAACTGCTCAGTGCTCCGCCATCTTTTATTCCTTTCCTGGGTTTCCATATATAAGAGCTTTTTTTTGGGAAAAATGCTGAAAAACCCGCTAGAATTGAATAATCGCTAATTCCCTGCATCACAGCCAGTCAATATGGAAGCAGACGCGATTTACCTTATAACTATCAACGCCCAATTCATAAATCCGATATTAAAAATTTTATCTATAAAGCCCTGCCGAAAACCAGAATGGTGACCGTGTTCAATAAGCAGCCCTAAGGACGGTTCAGTAAAATGATATGTATATGCCAGCCTGTCGATAGTGCTAAAAACATCAGTTCCGATAGTAAACAACTCTTATGGAAACTAAAGTTCATTACATAGAGTTTAGTTCTACCAGAATTATTGGAGCGATTTATGTCTCAACAGCTTAACTCCAATTTGCTATAAATATCTCAGAATATTTTCAACTCAAAAATTAGTTTGAAATCATTAGTTTCCTTTTGATGCGTCACTAATTCTTGGTTTACTCATAATTTTTTGTAGAAAAAATTAATATCGATAATGTTGGACAGAATTCAGATAGCAAACGAATTTCTAAATTAAATTTTTATCAAATATTTCTGTCTTGAATTTTTGTTTTTAAAATCTGGAGATCGTAAACTTTTGATAAGCATAGACATCTAAGAGTCCATTTACTCTATGAAATTTTTCCTGAAGATTTCCCATGAAACTTGAATGCAATTTCTAATTGTAGGCGAACGAGGTAGAGATGCAAGGGGGGTAGAAAATTTTTCACGATTTCTGTTTTTCGTGATTTTTTTATATTTCTCTTTACACTTAGATATTTGAATTCTTGTTATTTTGCTTAATTTATATTCTGATTTCAAAGTGAATACATCTTCACTATTGTCCAATTGATTGATTGATTTTCAACAGCCAATTCAGTTGAAATCAAAAAAATCTTCAATTATATCTGGTTCATTAAAATCTTCTATTTCTATTGTACAATAATAATTATATATTGTACAATATTTAATCAATATTTGTTTTACGTATGAATTTTTATGTAGTTGCGAACGAACATTTTCCGATGAAATGTCAAAAAAAAAAAAAAATTGCAAGCAAAGGCACAGTGTAAATGTACATGATTTTAGGAAGCAGCTTCAAAAGAGAATTGGAAAAATTGCAACCAATAAATTTCATAAGGTAAATGCTCTAAGGCTTAATAAATTTCTTGAAATTTGAGCAGACATTACGAAAAAGAATTTCTGGTGTTAAAAAAACTGATTTAGCAAGAATAAAAAAATTAAAAAATTATACTTTCTTTCATAATTTTTTAATGTTTCTATCAAAATTTTATCCCAATTCATTTGCTATAAATATTCATCATAAATTGTAAACAATAAGGGTTTTCACTCTTGGTAGTAAAGTACCCTTGTAACCCTTGTAAATGTTGTAGATAAAAGTGCTACTATTTACAACACCACAAGAACAAAATGTATGAAATTGAAATTTACTACGCTGTGTTTAAAGTACAAGGGTAAAAGCTATAGTACATCTACAAGACTAAACATTTACAAGACTGAAACAGCTGATTATTGAGCTGCCAAAACAATTGTATATTTTTTTATTTTTCGTTTTATGGTAAATGGATCAAAATAATAAAAAAATTTATCAAAATAATGAAAAGCCCCTTCTCCAGATGATCCGAGTCTGTATAGGACAATTGCTAACTGGTACTCAACGGGAAATTGTTCACATGAATGGGGTTGGTTAAATTCTGTATCTCCAGAAATCATAGACACCAGTGTATGAAACTCAATTCGACTAACACTCAGCATTTACAAAAATCTGTTTTCATCTAATTGGGTTAAGACATTTAATGACCACTTCATTGATTTTGGAACAAAATGCCAAGCTCGGCGGCGGTACACTTTAACTAAAATAATGTCGTCAACTAATTCATCTAAAATGTGGTCAATGGCATCATGTTCACATGTATCTACAAAAGGAGAGTAGTTATTTTTATACCCTATACCACTGTGTGGTTTGGATATAATGACTTTGTGCTGCTGTTTGTAACAACCAAAAATATTTGACCTACACCCATTTTTAATTATACCGATCGAATCAGAATCACTATCTGATTCGATTTAACGATGTCCGTTCGTCCGTCCGTCCGTCCGTCTGTGTGTCCATGTAAAGCTTGTAATCAAACTGCTGGTCGCAAATATGAATATATTTTGACGAAATTTGTATTTGATGTTTTATCGTCCATGGGATGAACGCTATTGAAATTGGTGAGAATTGGTCCATATTCAGACCTAGCACCCATACAAATGACCCCTATGAAATCAAAATATATTGCCATAAAATCCAAATTATCATACAAATGTTAGTCAAATTGGGTTTGTATGTATATATTACATCCATTAATCAGTAGTTCAAAAATGATCCCTATTGGACAACTCTTAGTCATAGGCCCCATATAGAGCTGCTTCCCGATCTTCACTTAAATCTGCCAAAAAACAAAAATATTGCACTGATTCTTCTCAAATTTTGTTTGTATATATTTTTGCAAAATACAAGAGACTTTACCAAACATGGTCAGGATCGGTCCATTTTTGGGCCTTGTCCCCATATAGATATAGCATCCGATATGAACTTTTTCATATCTGGAGCCGAAAAAATTAATAAAAATCCCACTCAAATTTGGTTTATGCTTATTTTCTATATCCAGTTAGTTGGGCCTGAGAGATAGGGTCTCTAAACGCATGGTATAGGGTATCGTATAGTCGGTCTAGACCGACTATAATTTTCTTACTTGTTTTGTATTGTTTTTATTATTGTAAGTAATACCGTACCTTCAACATCCAGAATCTCTGCAAATTCTATTTCATCAACTGCATTTTGTACTAAAAAATTTATAATTCTTTCTTTTCCGTAATTTTGGGCATTTTTCTTATCTGCAAATTCTTGTTGATATTTTAAGTTTTCAAATTGATAAAAAAAAAACAAAACAAAAAAAACAGCTGATTCATTAGTTTACAATACACAACACAAAAGACGTTCACGCTTTGTAGTATAAAATCGTTGTAAATATAACAGGGTTGTAAATTTAACACCAAGAGTGAACACCGCTAATGTTGTTGCTTTTCACAAAATAAGATTTGCCAACTCTAACAAATTTGACGAGTTGCCAATATATATTTTTGCTTTATCTCTCACATTTTTTATTTATATTTTCTTTTTATTTAAAACTTGAAATATATAAAAAACCGATTGCTTTATTATTGTACCTAAAATTTTCTTTAGAAATCCTATTATTTTCTAAAATTTAATATTTACTTTTACTACGTAAACAAAGCTAAAACTCCAAAAAAATAAAACGAACAATGCAACTATTCTAAAAGAATTTATGTGTAATTTAATTTAAAACCTTAAAATCTAAAAATTATACAAAAATATGGTATTTTAAGTTTAATTGATAATAACAAAAAAAAAACTCTATTAAACAAATTTGTATTTAAGTTCAAAACAATTTAAACTAATTAAATTAATAAACGGATTTGTAATTGGCTAGTAGCTTATACTCGTGTGTATGTAAAAATAAATATAAAAAAAGTTAACTTATTCCAAATATGTGTGTATTCTAATAAATAAAAACCAAAAAAAAAAAAACAATAATAAGAAAAATTTAAAGAGGAACGGCCTTCCAATAGAATTAGCAAAGAACTTTTTATTAGACAAAAACAAATTTTTTTCATTCAAAAATGTTAAAATTGGCAACAAAAAAAAAAAACTGAAATATTTTATAAAAATAAAAATTAAAACTAACTTTTATGTATTATTAAAACTAAATTATGATACAGTGGAAGTTAAGCCAGCCACATTTGGCAATTTTGAAGAGCATTAATTGGTATTTGAGATAAATGTAAGAGGAAATCAATATCTTATTTTGTTTTTTGATAATTTGATTATAAATTTTTATTAATTAAAGCTGAATATGGCCGGCTTAACTTCCCTTGTTGGCATTGGATATCATCAAACTATTAATTCTAAACTAATATTTAAAGCATGAATGTGTAGGTTAGATAAAAATTGGTTAACTATAAAAAAAATGTTCCCAACAAAAATTTTAAAGAACCTAGAAAACAAATAATTTTCAAAATATCTGTTTAAAATATTTTACATGCACTAAGACCGAGTTGTTGGAATGTCAATTAAACATAGTTTAATTAACATCGTGATTTGAACAGCCCAATTCTAAATATACCCGGGGATTTTTCTCCGGTGCAAAAAAAATCCTCCTGTTCTAAACAAACGGATAATATAAAAACATGCGAATTTTCGAATTTCGTTTAGTTTTGGGTGTTAAATGCAAGTAAATAAAAAATTAAACTTAGTTTAACTAACATTCCAAAAACTCGGGGAAAACCAAATTGTAATAAATTGCTTATTTTTTGTAAATAATTCTTAGTTCCTTTAAGAGAATCTAAAAAAAATCAAAATAATCTCCAATCAAAACGGTATTGTAAGTAGTTTCTGTTACTTTATTTTATTTTTTATTTATTTATTATTACTAAAATTACAACAATTTATTTTAGCAAGTTTCAAACGCATTCGTAGAAATACTTAAATCTAAAGACAATTAATTAATCTCATTGATTTGGTTAGAGGTTCATTACGGCCATATTCAGTTCTATGAAGCTCAATATGAAAATAATTGTTTCTTTTCAATGAAATTTGAGGAACCAAAAGTTTATATAAATGTAAATGACCAGGACAATCAATTAATCCACAAATTATGAAACGCAAAAATGTTAATAAGGATATTTTCCTTCGAAACTCAACAGATTCCATACATTACAGCTGTAATCATAAGATGTGAGAGGGCTTGAGATATACATATAGAGATGAAGAAGTGAACTTCAAAAGTTTGACTTTAATTTTTCCACACGATTTATGTGGACGCTAACATTGGGGCTAGAAATAAATGTAGCATATTCCAATCTCGACCGTACAAAAAACGAAAATATTATTTTTTTCGCCTTATCAAACAGATTACCAATACTATGCCCAATAAAACCTAAAAGCGAATAAGTTTAGGAACGATGTAGTTACCACTAAAAATAAACTTAGTAGCAAATACTAAACCTAAGTCCAAAATTTCATCCACAGAAAACAAAATTTGACCTCAAATATTATATTGAGATAACAAAACATGACGACATCTACGAAAAAGTCATAAATCGACATTTATCAACATTCAGATCACCAAACTACTATATCCAAATCATTCTGATAAGATATTTTGAATTTTCAAAAGCATTACAAACATCATTAATAACAAGTAAGATAATTATAGTCGGTCTAAACCGACTATACGGTACCCTATACCATAGTTTAGAGACCCTATCTCTTCGGTCCAACTAATTGGATATAGAAAATAAGCACAAACCAAATTTGAGTGGCATTGTTATCAATTTTTTTGGCTGCAGATGCGAAAAAGTTCATATCGGGTGCTATATGTTTATATGGGGACTAGGTCGAAAAATGGACCGATCCTGACCATATTTGGTAAAGTCACTTATATTTTGAAAAAATATATACAAACCAAATTTGGAAAAAATCTGTCAATATTTTTGTTTTTTGAAAGATTTAAGTGAAGGTCGGGAAGCAGTTCTATAGTTCTATATGGGGCCTATTGTCCTGTAGGGATTATTTTTGGACTAGTGATTAATGGATATAATAAACATATGCAAACCCAATTTGATTGAGATCTAAATGATAATTTGGATCTTATGGCAATTTATGTCGATTTCATAGGGGTCATTTGTATGGGGACTAAGTCTGAACATGGACCGAATTTCACCAATTTCTATAGCGTTCATCCTATGGATGATAAAAGCTTTTATACCAAATTTCATCAAAATATATTCATATTGGATACTATATTTGTATGGGGACTAGGTCAAAAAATGGACCGATCCTGACCATATTTGGTAAAGTCGCTTATACTTTGAAAAAATATGTACAAACCAAGTTTGAGAAAAATCTGTGCAATATTTTTGTTTTTTGATAGATTTAAGTGAAGATCGGGAAGCAGCTCTATATGGGGCCTATGACTAAGAATTTTCCTATAGGTATTATTTTTGAACTACTGATTAATGTATGTAATAAACACATACAAACCCAATTTGACTGAGATCTATATGATAATTTGGAACTTATGGCAATTTATGTCGATTTCATAGGGGTCATTTGTATGCGGACTACGTCTAAACATGGACCGATTCTCACCAATTTCTACAGCATTCATCCTATGGACGATAAAAGTTTCTGTACCAAATTTCATCAAAATATATGCATATTTGCGACCTGTAGTTTGATTACAAGGTTTACATGGACACACAGACGGACGGACGGACGGACGGACGGACATTGCTATTTCGACTCAAAAAGTGATTCTGAGTCGATCGGTATAATTAAAAATGGGTCTAGGACGAATATTTTTGGTAGTTACAAACAGCAGCACAAAGTCATTACACCCAAACCACATAGAGGTATAAGGTATAAAAAGCAAATGACCTAAGGTACTTTCTTGTGGAGTACCAGAAGTTGGAATGAAAAAATCTGAACAAATTTCATCAATTGCGACATTACAGATTCTGCCAGTTAAGCAAAAACGAAACTATCTCCGCATTTCAGAATGAAATGAAATTCAATCGGTATAGGGTCAAAAGTTTCAGTTATTCATATAATTTGTGAAAAATAGCGAAATTTCTAAAAGTTTTTCTGACAGAGAATTGAGCATGAGAGTTGATATATGTATATGTATATCTCTTCTAGTCATACATATAAATTATGATGCTCCAAATCCGGGATGAACACTTTAGTATTCAGTATCTTTTCACTATTAAAATTAGCTCCGTGACCGATTTAGAACTCTTTCTTAATTCTAAGAATTTATTAGTTTTCTTTTGGTTCATCTTTAATATGACTTTTTTATTTATTTATTTTATTAGTCTATGGAAATATAACCCTTACAGACTATTTAACATTAATAACATTTCCAAAGATATATAGAATTAAAATTAAATTAAAATAATTAAAATTGGTTAAAGCAAGTATTATATGCCTTTTGATCAAATCTAAACTTTTTTGAAAGTCAACGGTATTATAAAGTTGGTTAAATTCGACACAGACTTGACGAAAAGGATCAGAGTTATCACAATTTGTGCTAAAATATTTTACAATCAGGAACTGGACATACCGTAATGTGCGCTGTGAAGTATTTATATTGATTCTGCTGAGAAGAAATTGGGAGTTTAAATTACCATGAATAAGATAGAACAGAAAGGTTACATTTAACATTTTTCTTCGACTTTTAAGCGTAGGAAGCTTAATAAGAGCAAGGCGGCTTCTCTAAGAGGGTAAATACATATTTGGATCCCAGCCAAGTCCGCGAAGGCAAAATATTAAGTACTGTTTTCAGTTAGAATGTAAAGTGTAAAAAGGGCCCCAAACTACAGATCCATATTCTAGAATAGAATTTTCACTAGTGTAGTGAAAAGTTGTTTTGTTGTGTATAAATCAAAAAACTCTCGCCCAACGCTTGATAAATCCAAGTACTCCAGATGCCTTGTTAATTGTTATTGAGATATGTTTTCGGAAATCCAGACTCTTATCAAATAAAACACCAAGATTATTAAATGTTTGGATCATTTTTAATTATTCGTTGTTCATCATATACAAGCCGTTAACGTTAAAGATCTTGTAAACACCATATATTTACATTTTTTTACATTAAGGTCCATTACACGCTGTCTCGACTAGCTATAATTTATGACAATGTTCATGTTCAAGTCAGAGAAACAAAATGAGAAAAAACGCGAAGTGGTCAAATTATGTTTAGACATTTCATTTCCAAAATGTCTTTGAACCGTAAACAACAAAAATGCGTTCTTGTACCCAATGCTTTAAAAGAGTTGGAGGGAGAAATTAAAAATACAAATTGAAGAAGAAAAAATGAAAGAAAAAGCACAAGATTTTGGGTGAATCTTTTTTTAGAATGAAATTAATAATTTCGCTTTTATTTAATTTAAGTTGCGCCATTTTAAAATACTTAAACGTCAAAATCGAATGAAACTTGAAATAAATGGCTGAGTTTATGACAGACTTTCTGTAATGGCAAAAAGTTGGTTTTTTTAGTCATGACATGAACAATAGCGGTCTCCGCTGGCCATTGACTTGAACATTGTCATGAATTATGGCTAGTCGAGACACCATGTTAAGTTTATTTTACATCATGTTGTGAAATTATTTATATCTAACTGTAAACGAGATTGTTCGTCGATAATGTTAAATGAACTGAATATTTTAACATTGTCCGCATACATCAGACATTTTGAGAATTCAATAGGTGAAGGAAGATCATGAATAAATGGTGTAAATACAAGCGGACCCAAATGACTTCCTTGAATCACACCAGATAGACCATTAATGGATTTTGATTCAACATTTCGACATTTAACACATTGTGATCTCCACTTTCCGATCAAAATATTTAAAAACAAGTAAACGTGGATTCATCGTCGCAAACCGCAGTCTGCAGACTGAAGACTCGTTTGTGGAATTATAACGAGCAACCTGCAGCTCGATTCATTGTCTGTACGTTGAGTTACTGCAGACATTTTTTTAAAAAAGCTGTCAGATGTGTAGTTTGCGAAATTGAAAAGTGTTGTTATCAATTTTAAACGCAAACTAAAAGAAATAAAATGAGTTGTGTAAATATGAGCCGCGAACAAATATATATTTTGCTTCAATTAGTAGTGGAAAAGATTTATCTATTGGCAAAATTGCTTTTGATTGAAGAAAAAAAAGTTTGCTGTACGTGAAATATTGCGCGAACGTGGAATAAAAGGATATTATGCTACATTGACACCAAGAATGCGTTTAACAGATGTTGAAACATTTAAAAAATTTCACCGCATGGATCCGCAGAGTTGCGTACCTCTGATATAAGCTTCTTTAGTTTATTCAAATCAAATTCAAACATTTAAAAACTTTCACCGCATGGATCCGCAGAGTTGCGTACCTCTGATATAACCTTCTTTAGTTTATTCAAATCTTTAAATGCAGGTAAAAATCAGGCAACCAGTCAAACTAGTATATCTGTGTTCGCAAGCGATAACCGCCTAAGTCGACTTAAGAATGATTTGAGTTGAGTCATGTATGCATATCATATTCAACTAAAAACGCATTATATTTACGTGAAATCCCCATTTTTCTAACACTATTATTTAAAAAGTTATTAATGAAAAAATACTGACCTAAGTTGTAATAAAGCGCTATTACATTTATATAAACAGTTATTTTTCTCGAAAGAATGATTTTCGCCGATTTGAGTTATGTATGTATGCTATTATATTCTACTAAAAAATCTTTATATTTACGTGAAATCCCCTTTTCTCTAACACTGCTTTTTAATAAGATATTAATTCAAATATTCTGACCTAAGCCGTAATGAAGCCCCATTTAATTTATATAAAAAGCTATTATGCTCGAAAGCATGATTTTCGAGTTAGGCGGTTATTGCTTGTGACCACAGATATATTGAATTTAAACAATTTACCTTGTTCCGCCATTTTGCACATATGACGGCATCACAGATGACAAAGCACCACATCAAAAATAAACATTTCTTAAAAATCTTTAGGAAAAAAAAACAGGAAATGGCAATATTTTGTCTGCAGACTGCAGACTGCGTTTCAAAATCAAAGTAGTCTGCAGTCAAAATTAAAATTGCTCGTTACTTTCCTCTCTTTTTCTGTCGAGTAAACTTCATATAAAAAAAAAAAAAAACAGTCTGCAGACTGCGGTTCGCGACGATGAATCCATCTTAAGAGTGTTAAATTCAGATCTTTGATATCCACCACCCGCGTTCTTAACACAATATTATAACCAATGGTGTCAACACTTAAGACAAAAAAGGCTAAATTTCACATTATAACGTCACATTTCCAATGACGTTTAAAATTAATTAACAAAAATTTTTTGGTATTTTCGAGTTTTTTTAATTGATAGCAATTATTAACCCTTTCAGACCTGAGTAGTAAAACGATTGTAGTCATTTTTAAACATACAATGTAAAAATACTTTTTAGCAAAGTCTACTTTTTATACCCTATACCACTATGTGGTTTGGGTATAATGACTTTGTGCTGCTGTTTGTAACAACCAAAAATATTTGACCTAGACCCATCTTTAATTATACCGATCGAATCAGAATCACTTTCTGAGTTGATTTAACAATGTCCGTCCGTCCGTCCGTCTGTGTGTCCATGTAAAGCTTGTAATCAAACTGCAGATCGCAAATATGAATATATTTTGATGAAATTTGGTATATAAGCTTTTATCGGCCATGGGATGAACGCTATTGAAATTGGTGAGAATCGGTCCATGTTCAGACCTAGCCCCCATACAAATTACCCATATGAAATCGACATAAATTGCCATAAGATCCAAATTGTCATATAGATCTTACTCAAATTGGGTTTGTATGCGTTCATTACATCCACTAATGAGTAGTCCAAAAATGATCCCTTTGACCCCATATAGAGCTGCTTCCCGATCTTCACTTTAATCTATTAAAAAACAAAAATATTGCACTGATTATTCTCAAATTTTGTTTGTACATATTTTTGCAAAATACAAGAGACTTTACCAAACATGATCAGGATCGGTCCATTTTTGGACTTAGTCCCTTTATAGATATAGCATCCGATATGAACTTTTTCGTATCTGCAGCCAAAAAAATTAATAAAAATCCCACTCAAATTTGGTTTTTGCATATTTTCAATGTCCAGTTAGTTGGGCCTAAGAGATAGGGTTTCTAAACGCATGGTATAGGGTATCGTATAGTCGGTCTAGACCGACTATAATTTTCTTACTTGTTTTTAATTCTCTTTTGTATTAAGGGCACGCAAGTGAACTCACAATCACTGAATACCGGTAAAAAAAAAATGTGAAAAAATTTATACATTTATATTTTAAGTACCTTAAGCCGGATCTCACAATTGATACAGCTAGGTCTGAAAGGGCTAAATATATTGTTATGCTTTTACACCTATAGATGACCCATTCGTTCACATGTAAGAAAAAAAAACAAAACGGAAACAACAAGCAAACACAAATGTGTGTGTATGCTTCGCTGATATATGTATATATAATTGTGTGCAGACATGTGCTGTACTTATAAACATTTTTATACCCTACACTACTATGTGGTTTGGGTATAACGCCTTTATGCTGCTGTTTGTAACTACCAAAAATATTTGACCTAGACCCATCTTTTATTATATCGATCGGCTAAGGATCACTTTCTGAGTCGTTTTAGCGATGTCCGCCCGTCCGTCTGTCCTTCTGTGTGTCCATGTAAACTTTGTAATCAAACTACAGGTCCCAAATATAAATATATTTTAATGAAATTTAGTATATAAGCTTTTATCGGCCAGAGTATGGACGCTATTGAAATTGGTGAAAATCGGTCCAAGTTCAGACCTAGTTCCCATACAAATGACCCCTATGAAATCGACATAAATTGCCATAAGATCCAAATTATCATATACATAGATCTTAGTCAAATTGGGTTTGTATGTGTTTATTAATCAGTAGTCCAAAAATAATCCCTATAGGACAATTCTTAGTCATAGGCCCCATATAGAGCTACTTCCCAATCTTCACTTAAATCTATCAAAAAAGAAAAATATTGCACAGATTTTTCTCAAATTTGGTTTGTGTATATTTTTTCAAAATATAAGTGACTTTACCAAATACGGTCAGGATCGGTCCATTTTTCTGACCTAGGCCCCATATAAATATAGCATCCGATATGAACTTTTTCAATGCCACTCAAATTTGCTTTATGCTTATTTTCTATATCCAATTAGTTGGACCGAAGAGATAGGATCTCTTAACATTGGTATAGGGTATCGTATGATCGGTCTAGACCGACTATAATTTTCTTACTTGTTCAATATGTTTTTCATATGAAATGTTAAAGCATTTTTATAGCACTTTTTAGGCCTTATCTTGGCACAATGACGCCCGATTTACCCCATTTTCAATACCAACCTGCTCGAAATAATTATTCTTACTTTATTAATATTATTATTCCTACTTTACTCAGGTAAATGGTTTATTTTATGAATGAGCGTGATTTCAAAAGATGGACAGACGGGCAGATGGACAACTCTATATCAACTCTAGTTGTTATAAGAATCAGAAGCATATTACAATCTTACATAAAAATCGGAATAGATCGCTTAAGTACATCCCGAATAATATTTTTTTTTTCAATTCCGTATATATATATTTTCTTTGTGACATCAAATTTAGAAAATGTTTCTTTCTGGGGACGCAAAAATTTTTTTCGATGCGCTGCAAAGTGATTGATAAAATGCACATATACAAAATTTCAAATGAACAAAGTTCTTTAAGATTTTACAAGAATTGTTTAAAATATATATGAAAACATTTAAGGTTAATTTATGTAACGATTCTTCTAAACAAATTTAAAAATTCTGATCTTCAAAAATTCTGATCTTTAAAATGTTTGTTTACCGAATTTTTTATATTTTATATGTTAAGAACATAAAAATAAAAATTGTATTCAAATAATACGTTCAAATTTATAAATTATTTTTAAAAAGTTTAATTAATAATAAAATTGATTTTTTTAAGAAAATATAATAATAGTTCAAAAATTGTTCGCGGATTTCGTCGAACATTGTTTTGCTCTAACCAACATTCGTAACATAATTGCTTTTTTTTTGGACTTGAAATATTCTGTTATACAAACAATGCTATTTTCCCTATAAAATAAACAATATCCTGCCCAATGATCTGATTCGGTCCATTTTTGACTCTACTGCACATATACTCATATACTTATAGATTATATAGAAAGTACCACGCCCATTTTTGATTAATAAATTTCCAAGCCTCTTGGGTTCATAACACTCAAGATAAAAAAAATATTTTTTATAGAAGGTGGGCCCCACCCGACTCGACTACTCACATTAATAGTCTATGGACTTACACAAAGTTTCTAGGTTCACACTATCATAGCACTTCAGAAGTTTTACTTTACATTTCAGGCACGATTACTCCCATTAGTAACTAATGGACTGACACAATGTTTGTTTTGTAACGGAGGTGCCATGCCTAGTATTTCGAAGTTGTATCCAAACATGACATTGGCTGTTATTACTTGTGGTCACTGATTCAAATTTTAGAAATGCTTTTACAAATTTCTCCTATCTTATAATTTATTTTTGATCAAAATGTTTTTTTCTTAAAGGAAACCAAAAAGAGAAAAAAGTAGGAAAATTAGAGTCAGTCTGGACTGTATGCGATACCCTATACCATGCGTATAGGTCTAAGGTCCAAGAGTATAAAACTTAGGATAACCGCCTAAGTCGACTTAAGAATGATTTGAGTTGAGTCATGTATGCATATCATATTCAACTAAAAACGCATTATATTTACGTGAAATCCCCATTTTTCTAACACTATTATTTAAAAAGTTATTAATGAAAAAATACTGACCTAAGTTGTAATAAAGCGCTATTACATTTATATAAACAGTTATTTTTCTCGAAAGAATGATTTTCGCCGATTTGAGTTATGTATGTATGCTATTATATTCTACTAAAAAATCTTTATATTTACGTGAAATCCCCTTTTCTCTAACACTGCTTTTTAATAAGATATTAATTCAAATATTCTGACCTAAGCCGTAATGAAGCCCCATTTAATTTATATAAAAAGCTATTATGCTCGAAAGCATGATTTTCGAGTTAGGCGGTTATTGCTTGTGACCACAGATATATTGAATTTAAACAATTTACCTTGTTCCGCCATTTTGCACATATGACGGCATCACAGATGACAAAGCACCACATCAAAAATAAACATTTCTTAAAAATCTTTAGGAAAAAAAAACAGGAAATGGCAATATTTTGTCTGCAGACTGCAGACTGCGTTTCAAAATCAAAGTAGTCTGCAGTCAAAATTAAAATTGCTCGTTACTTTCCTCTCTTTTTCTGTCGAGTAAACTTCATATAAAAAAAAAAAAAAACAGTCTGCAGACTGCGGTTCGCGACGATGAATCCATCTTAAGAGTGTTAAATTCAGATCTTTGATATCCACCACCCGCGTTCTTAACACAATATTATAACCAATGGTGTCAACACTTAAGACAAAAAAGGCTAAATTTCACATTATAACGTCACATTTCCAATGACGTTTAAAATTAATTAACAAAAATTTTTTGGTATTTTCGAGTTTTTTTAATTGATAGCAATTATTAACCCTTTCAGACCTGAGTAGTAAAACGATTGTAGTCATTTTTAAACATACAATGTAAAAATACTTTTTAGCAAAGTCTACTTTTTATACCCTATACCACTATGTGGTTTGGGTATAATGACTTTGTGCTGCTGTTTGTAACAACCAAAAATATTTGACCTAGACCCATCTTTAATTATACCGATCGAATCAGAATCACTTTCTGAGTTGATTTAACAATGTCCGTCCGTCCGTCCGTCTGTGTGTCCATGTAAAGCTTGTAATCAAACTGCAGATCGCAAATATGAATATATTTTGATGAAATTTGGTATATAAGCTTTTATCGGCCATGGGATGAACGCTATTGAAATTGGTGAGAATCGGTCCATGTTCAGACCTAGCCCCCATACAAATTACCCATATGAAATCGACATAAATTGCCATAAGATCCAAATTGTCATATAGATCTTACTCAAATTGGGTTTGTATGCGTTCATTACATCCACTAATGAGTAGTCCAAAAATGATCCCTTTGACCCCATATAGAGCTGCTTCCCGATCTTCACTTTAATCTATTAAAAAACAAAAATATTGCACTGATTATTCTCAAATTTTGTTTGTACATATTTTTGCAAAATACAAGAGACTTTACCAAACATGATCAGGATCGGTCCATTTTTGGACTTAGTCCCTTTATAGATATAGCATCCGATATGAACTTTTTCGTATCTGCAGCCAAAAAAATTAATAAAAATCCCACTCAAATTTGGTTTTTGCATATTTTCAATGTCCAGTTAGTTGGGCCTAAGAGATAGGGTTTCTAAACGCATGGTATAGGGTATCGTATAGTCGGTCTAGACCGACTATAATTTTCTTACTTGTTTTTAATTCTCTTTTGTATTAAGGGCACGCAAGTGAACTCACAATCACTGAATACCGGTAAAAAAAAAATGTGAAAAAATTTATACATTTATATTTTAAGTACCTTAAGCCGGATCTCACAATTGATACAGCTAGGTCTGAAAGGGCTAAATATATTGTTATGCTTTTACACCTATAGATGACCCATTCGTTCACATGTAAGAAAAAAAAACAAAACGGAAACAACAAGCAAACACAAATGTGTGTGTATGCTTCGCTGATATATGTATATATAATTGTGTGCAGACATGTGCTGTACTTATAAACATTTTTATACCCTACACTACTATGTGGTTTGGGTATAACGCCTTTATGCTGCTGTTTGTAACTACCAAAAATATTTGACCTAGACCCATCTTTTATTATATCGATCGGCTAAGGATCACTTTCTGAGTCGTTTTAGCGATGTCCGCCCGTCCGTCTGTCCTTCTGTGTGTCCATGTAAACTTTGTAATCAAACTACAGGTCCCAAATATAAATATATTTTAATGAAATTTAGTATATAAGCTTTTATCGGCCAGAGTATGGACGCTATTGAAATTGGTGAAAATCGGTCCAAGTTCAGACCTAGTTCCCATACAAATGACCCCTATGAAATCGACATAAATTGCCATAAGATCCAAATTATCATATACATAGATCTTAGTCAAATTGGGTTTGTATGTGTTTATTAATCAGTAGTCCAAAAATAATCCCTATAGGACAATTCTTAGTCATAGGCCCCATATAGAGCTACTTCCCAATCTTCACTTAAATCTATCAAAAAACAAAAATATTGCACAGATTTTTCTCAAATTTGGTTTGTGTATATTTTTTCAAAATATAAGTGACTTTACCAAATACGGTCAGGATCGGTCCATTTTTCTGACCTAGGCCCCATATAAATATAGCATCCGATATGAACTTTTTCAATGCCACTCAAATTTGCTTTATGCTTATTTTCTATATCCAATTAGTTGGACCGAAGAGATAGGATCTCTTAACATTGGTATAGGGTATCGTATGATCGGTCTAGACCGACTATAATTTTCTTACTTGTTCAATATGTTTTTCATATGAAATGTTAAAGCATTTTTATAGCACTTTTTAGGCCTTATCTTGGCACAATGACGCCCGATTTACCCCATTTTCAATACCAACCTGCTCGAAATAATTATTCTTACTTTATTAATATTATTATTCCTACTTTACTCAGGTAAATGGTTTATTTTATGAATGAGCGTGATTTCAAAAGATGGACAGACGGGCAGATGGACAACTCTATATCAACTCTAGTTGTTATAAGAATCAGAAGCATATTACAATCTTACATAAAAATCGGAATAGATCGCTTAAGTACATCCCGAATAATATTTTTTTTTTCAATTCCGTATATATATATTTTCTTTGTGACATCAAATTTAGAAAATGTTTCTTTCTGGGGACGCAAAAATTTTTTTCGATGCGCTGCAAAGTGATTGATAAAATGCACATATACAAAATTTCAAATGAACAAAGTTCTTTAAGATTTTACAAGAATTGTTTAAAATATATATGAAAACATTTAAGGTTAATTTATGTAACGATTCTTCTAAACAAATTTAAAAATTCTGATCTTCAAAAATTCTGATCTTTAAAATGTTTGTTTACCGAATTTTTTATATTTTATATGTTAAGAACATAAAAATAAAAATTGTATTCAAATAATACGTTCAAATTTATAAATTATTTTTAAAAAGTTTAATTAATAATAAAATTGATTTTTTTAAGAAAATATAATAATAGTTCAAAAATTGTTCGCGGATTTCGTCGAACATTGTTTTGCTCTAACCAACATTCGTAACATAATTGCTTTTTTTTTGGACTTGAAATATTCTGTTATACAAACAATGCTATTTTCCCTATAAAATAAACAATATCCTGCCCAATGATCTGATTCGGTCCATTTTTGACTCTACTGCACATATACTCATATACTTATAGATTATATAGAAAGTACCACGCCCATTTTTGATTAATAAATTTCCAAGCCTCTTGGGTTCATAACACTCAAGATAAAAAAAATATTTTTTATAGAAGGTGGGCCCCACCCATGTTTGGCTCGACTACTCACATTAATAGTCTATGGACTTATACAAAGTTTCTAGGTTCACACTATCATAGCACTTCAGAAGTTTTACTTTACATTTCAGGCACGATTACTCCCATTAGTAACTAATGGACTGACACAATGTTTGTTTTGTAACGGAGGTGCCATGCCTAGTATTTCGAAGTTGTATCCAAACATGACATTGGCTGTTATTACTTGTGGTCACAGACGTACTGATTCAAATTTTAGAAATGCTCTTACAAATTTCTCTTATCTTATAATTTATTTTTGATCAAAATGTTTTTTTCTTAAAGGAAACCAAAAAGAGAAAAAAGTAGGAAAATTAGAGTCAGTCTGGACTGATATGCGATACCCTAACATGCGTATAGGTCTAAGGTCCAAGAGTATAAAACTTAGGATAAACCAAATCTAAGTGGAATTTTTATTTATTTTTTGTCGCCGATTTCAAAAAGTTCATATCGGATGCTATATTTCTATGGGGACTAGGCCGAAAAATGGACCGATCCTGACCATATTTAGTGAGGTCATTTATTTTTTGTAAAAACATATAAAAACCAAATTTGAGAAAAATCTATGCAATATTTTTGTTTTTTGGATAGGTTTATGTGAAAATCGGGAAGCAGCTTCATATGGGGGCTATGACTAAGAATTGTCCTCTAGGGTTTATTTTTGGACTAATGATAAATGGAGTTTATAAATACACACAAACTCAATTTGAACGAGACCTATACGATAATTTGGATCTTATGGCAATTGAAATCGATCTAATAGGGGGTCATTTGTATGGGGACTATGTCTGAACATTCACCGATTTTCACCAGTTTAAACCACTTTTGTCTGATAGAAGCTTTTATACCAAATTTAATCAAAATATATTCATATTTGTAAATTGATTACAAGATTTGCATGGACACACAGACGGACGGACGGACATTACTAAATCAACTCAGAAACTGATTCTAAATCGATGGATCAAGGTCAAATATTTTTAGTAGTTACAAACGTCAGCAAAACTCATTATACCCTAACCACATAGTGTAATGGGGTATAATTAAAATCAACAATTTGAGATTTTTCCTAGAAAACTTTTAATTTGTTTTGGTTGGCAAGTTTAAAGATAATATTGTTTCTTAATTTAAGTTTAATAAATTTTCATATAATCTAAGTCTCAAATTTAAAAAAAAAGAAATAAAATTGGAAAATAATTTTCCGGGATTCACAAAATTTTTTATAATTTCCTTTTAACAAGTGATGTAAAATATTTGATATGGATCGGTCCCCTTCCAACATTATTACCTTTTTAATTTTTTTTTCTGTATATTGATTTCTTAATAAAAAGACATATTTTTTTTAACAAAAACCTTAAACTTAAATTTTAACAAAATAATAACAACAACAAAATGTGGTTAGTGATTTCGGAATGTTTAATGTACTATTCTATTTAATTTTTAAAATTTATTGTAAACAAAAAACATATTTTTTCTAAATATATAAATAATAAATAAATATTTTGAAAAGAAATTTACTTTATAATAAATATTCTGTACTAACGAAAAACAATTATAAACCACAAAAAATCATATTTTTGGTACACAATGCAAAAATGGCTTTCAAACAAGACAAAAAAAAAGAAAAAACGACAAAATTAAATTTAATAATTTTGTGAAATATAATTTATTTTATAAAACCTCTTCTTTTTGTAAAACTACTTTCTGCCCTTATCCTATTTTTCTGATAATTTTAAGGTAAAAGCTAAAACGATAACTACGATTCTTAATTGTTAAGAAAAATCAAACTTTTATTATATTGTACTATATTTGTTATTAATTTATTTATTTTTCATAAATAATCTTAACAGTAATAATAACATAAATGAATAAAAACGTAAAATTGTAAAAAAAATTAACAATATAAGTGGATATTGTTTTTATAATATTTTTAAAGAAAAAAAAATATATTTTTAGAGGCTAAAAATTGGACCTTGAAATTGAACTGGTAAGTATAAGACTGGACTTGAAAAACTCTATATGGGCCCAAAAATTGCAAAATCTACCTTGATTAAGCTCTTAAAATCGAGTTTTTTATTTTTTATTATTAATCAACACTTAGGGGATGCCTCCTACAAATCCAGTGCATTGTGTTGATTTTAGGAAAATAGTTTATGGAGGCAATATGGAGCAGCGTTTCTGAATATTTCACTTAAATTTTATTAGATAAAAGAAAGACTTGTGTGGCTAGTTCCCTGTAATGCGTTGTGCCGTCAACTGGAACTAACTAACTAACTGTGAACTAACAATAATTTTACAAATCTTGAAACTAATACTTAATGTAATGTCCAGCCAGTGAAATAAATATAAAAATAATATTTTCAAACGTCTAAGGCGCACAGTGGCTAAAAATCATTCTTCATTGGCCAAAATTCTTTAACTTTTGAATCGATCAAAATATTTTAGTAATTTTTTTTTAATGGATAGATATTTAGTAGAACTTGAGTCAGTTTTAATTTCATTGAAATGGATTGAGTACATAATTCTCTTTTGAAGATATGAAGAATGTTGGATTATTTATTTAATATACACGTTATATCATAATATTTGGAGAATATTTGAAAAAAATTTCAATTCAAAATTTTAGTAAATAAGTCCGTGACAGCGAGTCCCCGGAGACGTTGTTGTTCTGCGGTGAACATCATAACTCGTTACCAGATCATGTGAAATAAAAAAAAAAAACGAAATGCGTTTAAAAGGTGACATGTTTCCTGAGGTAGTGACGAAGAGTTTTTTTAAATTTTTTTTTCTGCGGCAGCATTTTGAAGTGAAAAACACGATTTTTGCTACAAAATTTGTTGTTAAAAAATGGGATTTTTTTTTTAAATAATCTAACCCATAAAAAAAAGTTTTTATTAACACTCTTTCTTTCATTATGCATATGAGTTTTGAATATCTCCGTGACTGTGTGTGACTATCTTAAAATTAATCTTTGGCCACAACAAGTCTATGGACAAAGTTTCAGATCCATCGGATGAGGGGAAGTGGGGTTTTATTCTCTCCGTGACTGTGCGTGACTATGTCAAAGTTAATCTTTTTTCACAGCAAGTCTATCGACCAAGTTTAAGATCGGTCGGATGAGGGTAAATGACATTTAGATCACTCCGTGACTGTGCGTGACCATGCGTGACTGTGCGTGACTAAGTCAAAGATAATCTTTTTTTTCACAGCAAGTGTATGAACTAAGTTTCAGATCGATCGGATGTGGGGAAATGACATTTAGATCACTCCGTGACTGTGCGTGACCAAGCGTGACTGTGCGTGACTAAGTCAATGTTAATCTTTTTTTCACAGCAAGTGTATGAACTAAGTTTCAGATCGATCGGATGAGGGGAAATGACATTTAGATCACTCCGTGACTGTGCGTGACCAAGCGTGACTAAGTCAAAAATAATTTTTTTTTCACAGCAAGTGTATGGACCAAGATTGAGATTGATCGGATGAGGGGAAATGACATTTAGATCACTCCGTGACTGTGCGTGACCAAGCGTGACCACGTAGTCACGACAAGACTATGCGTCAAGTTTCCACCCTTAAGGAATTCTAAGTCAAAGTTTAACTTTTAGCGTGAAATATGAGTTTTTTATTTTGTTATTGATTAAAAAATAACATATTTTGATTTTAATAATAATTACTAGCAGATTCCAGCGCTCGAAATTCGAGTGCAATTTCTATGCAACTATATTTTTCAACTTAGCCAATTCACAAACTAACACTTTTTTGGTTTATTATTATTGTGAATTAAGATAAAAAACTCATTAACCAACTTATTAACAAATTTAATAAACACACACATAGCATATGTATAATCTTATGTATGTGTTAGTAGCAATTTTAAATGCAATTTACTCAAAATAAAGGAAAAAATTTTAAAATATGTAAATCTGATGAACAGCTAAAAAGAAATGTCTTTGAAATAAAATAAGTTTGGTCAAAATCGGGATAAAACGGTAGAACAAAACATTGGTAACAAAAAATCGCCTTGCCTATTAATATTATAAATAAGCATTTTTTGTAATAATGGGATTTTTTTTTAATGTTTACACTCAAAAAATAGTAAAGTCAACTGGAAACTTTGCTATTGCTACTAAAAAATTAAAAATTTTTTGCTGTCAAATTTGCCAATTTGTTTACACTCAATGAGTATTTACACTCAAAAAATATTAGTAATATTATCTAAAAGCCTTGCTATTACTAAAGAAAAATTTATAATTTTTTGCTGTCAAATTTGTTAATTTTAGCAAAATAAATCTGCTGATTGTGATATGAAAAAAAGGGTTTTTATATTTTGAATCTTTATTATTTATTAAAACATTTCATACACATGTGGGTAAAAACCCGTTTAAAAATAAAACTGCAATATATTTTAATAGCTTTTTTAACAATGGGAGGTTCTGTTTATTATTATTTTTTACTAATACTATGTTTTTCGTACTTAAATAACAATGAAAGGCAATTATAATTACTATTCATTTGATTCAAGTATTGATTGCAACTATTCCATATTTTGTTCTGTGTTATTTCTATTCTTTAGTAGTTTTTTGACTTCTTCATCTAAATCCCGGTGTTCCACTTTCAATTGATTTCGAATACTGGAGATGAACGGATCTGACGTTGCCAATAATATATTAAATAGATGTTCATTTGTGGAATTTCGTGAAATTTTTCTAGTATTGTGCTCTCTATAAAAACTGTATTTATTATTCCTTTTTTCCTGAGCCTCCTCTGATAGATCTCAAATTGGCACCAAATGATATTTAATGACATCTTCTGCATGTTAAAAGATTTGGTGAACTATTGCAGACATATTTCTCCATGGGTACTTGGTGGTATATATTTTTGCAGTATCCTTAGCATAATCCCCAAATTTCCTAGAGTCAATTTTCTCATTGCACGCAAGTACTTCTAGGATTATTTAAAATCTGAAAATGAGGTTTAGATCCACTCCTGTAATTTCAGATGCTGTTTCTGGATCTGAAAAGAATCCTCTTGCGGTATTGCCATCATTTGTATTGCCTGACGCTTGTTTTGGCTGATCTATAATAAATCCAAATTTGCGATATTCATCTTGAACATGTTTCTTTTTTGAACTTCGTAACTCTTTGTTGGTTTCGTTGTTTCTTATTGATCCTGAAGACCCAAAATCAAAATCATAACTGATTTTTAGTATGCATTCCTTAAGTCGAATTCTTCCATGTACTGGTAATAGTCCAAATTCATATGCATCGGTATTATCTAGTGATTTTGTCAGGATATCGTTTAATTGGCTTCATGTTGCTTGGCATATAATGAATGCAGCTGGATGCAGCCTTCGTATTAGTCAAAGCCTGGACTACTTTTCCATCTATAATTGTCAGCATTAAGTGGTAGCTTACTTAAATTTGCTGCCTATCTATCTGTAATTGTAGTGGCTGTAGTGTTGCAATTTGGGGCTTGATATCAGTAACTTCTTTGTTAATGGCATCATGAGTTTCTTTTTTGAATTCCAATTTGATTGGCCTGCAGTATTTCGTAGAAGATGGTGTCTCATTTTTCCAAATATTTTTTGTTTGCTTTGTACTAGTCAGAGGCTCTGAATCTTTCAAAATCTTTTTCAATCGCAATGGTACAAATGATACCATGAACATATCTGAGTCCGAAATATTTTCACATACAACTTGTTTGTATTATTTTTGTCCCGAAGAACCATCACATCCCCATTTACAGAAAATAATTAATTTTGTATTTCCATATGATAATCAAAAAATTATAATAAAAAAAAACAGGTTACAAATGAATTATATCCTCTGTGTATTGACATTCTTACTTACAAATACATCAAAAGGGTGGTGAATTTTGTAAGCAGATATCATTGCTGGTAGTAGAACAAATAATGACTATTATAAGCTATAAAATACCTAAAGCACAAATTTAACACACCATTGTATACTTATAGGACTGTTTAAATTACCGTAATTTAATTTTTTTTTGAGTAATTTCATAAAAATTAAAAAAGTGTCCTACCCACGGATCGTTACATATATGTATGTGTATATGTATGTGTTATATATATGTTCCCTAGAAGTTCTATTACACTAAATTTGAAATTTGACAAAAATATAGTAGTTTAATAAATATTTTATAACGCCCCTAATATTAAACGGCAGGGCTGTGACCACTACCAACAACTTAAGACCACAATCCTACCAATCTTGCAAAAAGGACCGAAGGTCATTATCGATGATAACTTGCGAGTAGTAACCATTTATTTTTGATAAAAAACAAAAAAAAATCACCTTTTTCTGAGATTGAAAAAACAGTTGAGTTTGACAGCAATTAGCAATAGTTTAGCCTTACTTTTTGGCTACCTTAATCTGGATGTATTAGCTACAAAATCGCGTTAAAATTTTAAAAATCGGTGACAAAAAAATTAGACTTTTGCCAACAGTGAGGCGTAGGTGGCCTCGATTATTTAGTAAATTTGTGGCTAGTATGTTATGGTGAGTTACAAGTTTATTAAAATTTGAGTTATAATTTCATCTTTGACAAGACGATCATATAAGTCCCTATATATGTCTGACATACCAGGGTGCACTTTTAATCATTCGTAGGATTTGTTGTGTTTTCTTTGTAATTTTTCGACATTAGATGCAGAGGCAGTACCCCATAGCTGAATTCCACAGCACCATATGGGTTTTATTATTGAGTTTTAAAAGAGTAATTTACAATCTAAGCATAGTTTAGAGTTTCTGCCAATAAGTCATGTCATTTGTACAATTTTCAATTTAATTTGGATAAGTTTCGCGTCTATGTAAATTTTTCAAGTGAGTATTTATTAAATTTGTTAATGTGTTTGTTAATGAGTTTGTTATCTTCATTCACAATAATAATAAACCAAAAAAGTGTTGGTTTGTGAATTCGCTAAGTTGAGAAATAAAGTTGCCTAGAAATTGAACTCGAATTTCGAGCGCTGGAATCAACTAGTTATTATTAGAGCATTAAAAACTACCATTTGGGGGAAAAAAAAAATAATTAAAAAAAATTTCTTTAAGCCTGTCAAGCTCTTTTTTGTTTTTCGGAAAAATTTACTTGGTGCACAATTTTTGGTGTGACTTTGGATTCTAAAGAGATAAATTAATTAATCAAATTGTAACTATAGCGTCCTTAATGCTCTATCAAAATAAAGCAAATAAGCAAATAACTATGTTTTTATATTATACTAAATTTTATATCATGTATTTGAATTTTTATTTTTTTTTATTAATTATGCTCCATATCAGCATAATTTTCATACTTGTAATTACTATTACATCATAATTTACACTCATCATAATCATCATCACTTTCATAGTCATCATCTTCATATTCATCATCATTAACTTCTTCTTGACCCGGTTTGTTTGGCAAAATTATTAAATCTAGTACCATTTGTGGTATATGATGAATTTTTTCTTATAACTTTTACTTTTGGCGGTGAGTAATGGATCCGAACTTCAACTTCTCCCGACTGCATTTACACGCATAGTTAGTGTTCTCTATAATTTTTAAAATCTTTGTTGCCAGCTACTTGAGGTTCCTCAGACAGTTAGCCAATTGGCAATAATGCATGTGATACTATTTCAGGCCCGTGAACTAAGAATTTGTGTAACGTGGGAGGCATATAAATCCACAGGTAGAGCTTAATGAAATGTCTGGCCGTGTTGTGAGCATAGTTTCTAAATTTTTCAACTTGAATCTCATGTCCACAGGATACAATAAGTATCGCATTCGTTCTATCATTTTAAGTTTGTTGAACCAAAAAAATATTATTCCACAATTTGTTTTTTTCAATTTGTAGAATAGAGTAAAAGTAGTGATTTTTATTAAATAATTATATTCGTATTTAGACGATGAATTTTTCGCAAACCGGAAACTTTTATTGCAATTTGGAGAGTTTTCTACATTTTGTATTATCATTGTACTTTTTCAATTTCGTCCCACTCTAATATACATGATCATTAAAATAAGTTGTTCATATACTTGGTTACATATTTACAACATCAATAACAACAAGTAAGAAATTTGTAGTCCGTCTAGACCGACTCTACGATACCCAATACCATGGTTTAGAGGCCTTACCTCTTCGGTTCAAGTAAGTGAATATAGAAAATAAGCATAAACCAAATTTGATTGGCATTACTAGGTCGAAAAATGGACCGATCCCGACCAGATTTGGTAAAATCACTTATATTTTGAAAAAATATATACCAACCATATTTGAGAAAAATCTGTGCAATATTTTTGTTTTTTGATAAATTTAAGTGAAGATCGAGAAACAGCTCTATATGGGGCCTATGACTAAGAATTGTCCTATATGGACTATTTTTGGACTACTGATTAATGGATATAATAAACATATACAAACCCAATTTGACTGAGATATATAAGATAATTTGGATCTTATGGCAATTTATGTCGATTTCTTAGGGGTCATTTGTATATGGACCGAATTTCACCAATTTCAATAGGGTTCATCATATGGCTGATGAAAGCTTATATACTAAATTTCACCTGCGACCTGTATTTTGATTAGAATGTTTACATGGACGGACATCACTTTCTGAGTCGATCGGTATAATAAAAAATGGATCTAGGTCAAATATTATTGGTAGTTACGAGCAGCAGCACAAAGTCATTATACCCAAACCACATAGTGGTATAGGGTTTAAAAACAAAACAATGAACAAGTGTTAGCTAGTGCGTTTGCAGAATATTTTGATTTGCAACTGGGGCTTTTTAAAAGAAAGTTAAATATTTTGAGTAATTGCAAATAGACTCAAAATGTTTTTTTGGAATCCACAAGCTGATACCCCATAGTAATTTACTATCGAAACAATTTTGCCCAATCTCATCCAATAACACTTTGAAACTCTATATTTATTTCAGAAATACCCATTTTTGGGATAATGTTCAAAAAATGTTAAGAATATTGCTACAACAGTTTTCTACAAAAAATTGATCAAGAAGATAGTTCAATACCTGAAGTTGAAGCTTCCAGCTAAAAAAGTTTTGATTTTGAACAAATAACCGACAAAATCTACTTGAAATTCGTAGATTTTTACCACTTTACACTTAATTAGCGACAATTATTGATTAATTTATTAATTGGACTATCAACTATCTTCTATCTTCTATCTTCTGTAATAAAAGCTAAAGGAGGCCATATTAATAATAACTAGCAGATTCCAGCACTCGAAATTCGAGTGCAATTTCGAGGCAGCTTTATTTGTTAACTTAGCAAATTCACAAACCAACACTTCTATGGTTCATTATTATTGTGAATGAAGATAACAAACACATTAACAATTTAATAAAATACGCATAGCATATGTATAATTTTACGTATGTATGTGTAGCAACTTTAAATACAATTTACTCAAAATAAAGGCAAAAATTTAAAAATCTGTAAATCTGCAAAACGGCTAAAAAGAAATACTTTTCAAATAATATACGCTTGGTCAAAATCGGGATAAAACGGTAGAACAAAACATCGGTCACAGGAAATAGCCTAGCCTATTAATATTATAGATAATATTAATAAACTTTTTCGAAGTATTGTATTGTATATGTAAACTTTCCTAAATATAGGTATACCCAAAAATATATTTAAGAAATTATAATATTTTTAAGTTTATGTTTTGCAATAAAAATTAAATATATCAGATTTGTAAGACTGTGTAAGTCCGCGTATGTTAAAAAAGTCGATACGAAAAATACCTGATATTAAATTGAATAACTATTTAGTAAATTTTTCTTTCACTGATTCATGCCGAAGTTGAAGAATTATACAAACCTTGACCATTATTGTTGCCACTTATTTATAAAACCTTAAATTTTTTTTCAGTTTTCAATATATTTTTTTTATTAATGTTTCTTGTTTGTTTTTTTCTCAATACAATGAAATTATTTTTTGTTTCATCCCAAAATTCAAAATTTATTTATTTTTTTTAATTTTTCATTTTATTACTTTCAATATTATTGCATACAATGACATAGACACTACTACAATTAAATGAATTTTTAATTTATGTATTTATATGCAGATATTATTTTTATATTTATTATATATATTTTTTTCCATAAAAATTTAATGATTTTTTTTTAATCTATGAACGACAATTTTTTTTATTAAATGCTAAAAAAATGTGAACCTTTTAATGTATTGGAGTTGGAAACTAGAACCTAGAACCTGGTTTCTTTAAATTTTATCTAGTTATTATCTATAAAGGTATTTTTAATAAATACGTTATAGTTTTAGTAAGAAAAGGTTTTTGTTTTTTTTTTAATTTTTGGGAAATTTTTAGGGTTTTTTTGTAAATATTCTCAAAATTTTTGCTAAGTTATTTTATTTTTGTATTTTTTTTGTAAGATGTATAAATTGTGTTTTTTTTTTGTTTTGTTTATTTATTTATTTTTTTTTTTCATACAAAAGTTTAAAATATTAAGTTATTGTTTGTGTTTTAGTTTTCTTTAAAGTCCAACGATTAAAGTAAATATGTTAAGTGAGAATAATTAATTGTATTTCTTAAACGAAATGAGTTTTGACAAAAGATGTGCATGTGGTTTTTAGTATTATAGAGTAGAAAGATATACAAAAAAAAAAATGTTAAAGTTCGTTTAGAGTCATTAAAAAGAAGAAACCCAATAAGCATTTCGATTTTATTTTACATTTACAAATGTGTACTTTTATTGACAACTCAAATTGTGAATTTTTTGAAAAGGATGAAGAAGAATTTGTAGAATCTGAAAAAATTTCTATAAAGCTATCGAGCGTAAAACAAAAGAACTGTCTAAGCATCAACAAAAGGCCAAAAATTTTATAATTAATATCGATAATCTTTCCAAAGAATTTGTATTTTATAAACGAAAATAAAAACAATTTTTTACTGTAAAAATTCATATTAAAATTCATGCTTTTTATTTCCTTTCATAAAAAAATTCATTTAAATATCACTTTTCCAACAAATGTGTTCTTATTTTATTTGAAAATAAATGGCAATCCTGTAAAGTTGAATAGCATTGCCTTCCTTTTCATATTTGAAATTCATCTTCATACTCGTATATAAAATGCAAAATTTTTTTCATTAAAAAAAACTGCCAAAAAATCGGCAACACTAAAGGCACAGTTACCCATGCGTAACGGTATCGGCGGTAATCAGCTGATTCAACCTGTCTTATGAAAAACACATACAAATGCTACTCAACGTATCGTATCGTTAGCTTCTGTTGATTTTAGATTTTTGCTATGTTTGTACGTGACATTTGTGAAGAGCTGATAAAGTTTGGTTAATTTTACACAGCAACATGCTGGTTCGTTTTTTACGTTCTATAATTGCACTAAATGCCAACGTTACGATACGATACGATTACATTTAAACAACGTGTGGTTAACTAGGCCTTAAGAGTATTTGAATTTTTATTTGTATTTGTATGGACGAAAGAAAATATAAATTGGTAGAGCTAAATTGAGAGAAAAAAGAGATAATAGATAATTGACCGTGAATTTGGGATGTCAGTTAAACTTTGTTGGTCTAAACTTTAGTCAAATTTTTTATATACTTAAGTTATAGAAGATTAATTATTTACTAGCAGATTCCAGCCCTCGAAATTCATGTGCAAATTCTAGGAAATTTAATTTTTTCTTTAAATAAAAATCCTAAAAGTATGCTAATAAATTCATTTTTATTTTTAAATGCAATTTACTCAAAACAAAGGAAAAAATTAAAAAATTTGTAAATCTGCAAAACGGCTATAAAGAAATACCTCTCAAATAATATATGGTTGGTCAAAATCGGGATAAAACGGTAGAACAAAACATCGGTCACAAGAAATCGTCTAGCCTATTAATATTATAGATATATGTAAGAAATTATATCAATTGAAATTTTTTTTATCAATTTTAGACTTACATCCATTTTAGATTTCTATCAAAGTAAAATTTAAATCAATCATAAATTAATATTGTTATCAATAACAATCGTAAATTTATAGCAATGCTAAATTTCTGTCAATTACAAATCTATAACAGTTGAAATTTGAATCTTACAATTGCAGATTTCTATAAATTTCTAATTTGAGTCAATCATATACATATTTCTATCAATTCTAGATTTCTATTAACTAGCCATTGATATTTGCCAGTCAATCGCATATTTATAACAATTTTATCTATTAATGTCGAATTTGAAATAATCGTAGATTTATATCAATTTTAAATTTCTATAAATTGCACAATTGAATCAGTCGTAGATTTATCACAATTTTAAATGTTTTTCAATGCCTAATATTAATTATTCTTAGTTTTGTCTCGTCATCAATTTATATCAATCGCAGAATTATATAAATTTCAAATTGTATCAATTTCAAATTACAATCAATCATAGATTTCTATCATCATGCAACAATTAAGGATTGCTAGCAAATGTAAATATGCATCAGGCGTTGATTTTATTTCAAACGTAAATTTACATTAATCGCAGATTTCTATCCATTTTAAATATACATCAACCGTAGATTTCTATTAAATGTGAATTTACAGCAATCATGGATTTCTATCAAATTTAAATTTAAATTAAATGTAGATTTTTATCAAATAATATAATAACATTTCTGTCAAAAATAAATTTACATCAAGCGTACGTTTCCATCAAATGTAAATTTACATCCAGAATCAATAATAGATTTATACTAAATATAAATTTCATCAACCGTGAATTTCAATGAAATGCAAAATTTCTATCAAAATTAAATTTACATAAAATATAAATTTTTTATCAAATGTAAATTTAGATAAAATATATATTTATATCAAGAATCAATCAAAAATTTCTATCAAATTTAAATTTACATTAAATGGAGATTTCTGTCAAATAATAAACTTAAATCAATTGTGTATTCCTATCAAAAGTAAATTTACATCAACTGTAGATTTTAGCTCAGGTGTAAATTTGCATCAAGCGTAGATTTCTATCAAATATAAATTTACATCCAGAATCAATCATAGATTTTTATCAAATAATAAATTCACATCAACCGTGAATTTCTATCAAATGCAAAATTTCTATCTAAAGTAAATTTACACAAAATATAAATTTTTTATCAAATGTAAATTTACATAAAATATAAATTTAT
This sequence comes from Cordilura impudica, assembly GCA_963682025.1. Taxonomy (NCBI): domain Eukaryota; kingdom Metazoa; phylum Arthropoda; class Insecta; order Diptera; family Scathophagidae; genus Cordilura; species Cordilura impudica. The sequence continues at coordinate 346,106,885 of OY821517.1, forward strand.
ACCAAGAATCAATTAAATATTTCTATCAAATGTAAATTCACATCAAGAAGCAATCATAGACTTCTATCAATTGAAAATTTAAAGCAATGATATACATATTTCTAAATTAATGTAAACTTACTTCAAGAATCCATCAAGGGTTTTTTTGAAATGTCAATTTACATCAAGAATAAATCATAGATTTCTAAATATGCAGCAAACGTAAATTTCACTTCAAATGTAAATTTACATTAATCGCAGATCTATCAGATAGTAAATTTAAACAAATCGAGAATTTCTATCAAAAATAAATTTACATCTAGCGCAGAGAATTTGCATAAAACGTAGATTTACATTAAATGTAAATTTACATCAATAAACCACAGTATTCTACCATATGCAAATTCACATCAATTTACATAAAATTTAGATTTATATCAAGAATAAATCATAGATTTCTATCTTATTTAATTTCACAATAAACGGATATTTCTATAAAAAAAAATAAATCAATCTGCCAAAAATAAATTTACATCAAGCGTAGATTTTATGCCAATTGTAAATTCACATCAAGCATAGAATTCTATTAAATGTAAATTTATATCAAGAATTAATCATAGATTTCTATCGAATGTAAATTTAAATCAATGATAGATTTCTAAATTAATGTAAATTTACTTCAAGAATGCATCAAAGTTTTTTTTAAAATGTCCATTCACATCAAGAATAAATCATAGATTTCTATCAAATTTAAATATGCAGCAAACGTAAATTTCATATCAAATGTAAATTTATATTATTCGCAGATTTCTATCAAATAATAAATTTAAACAAATCAAGTATTTCTATCAAAAGTAAATTAACATCAAGCGTAGATTTCATTTCAACGGTAAATTTTCATCAAGCGTAGAATTCTATTAAATGTAAATTTACATCAATAAGCCACAGTATTCTACCATATGCAAATTCACATCAATTTACATAAAATTTAGATTTATATCTAGAATATATCATAGATTTCTATCTTATTTAATTTCACAATAAACGGAGATTTCTATAAAAAAAATAAATCAATCTGCCAAAAAATAAATTTACATCAAGCGTAGATTTTGTGTCAAGTGTAAATTTACATCAGTCGCAGAATTCTATTAAATGTAAGTATATATCAAAAATTAATCATAGATTTCTATCGAATGTAAATTTAAATCAATGATAGATTTCTAAATTAATGTAAATTTACTTCAAGAATCCATCAGGAATTTTTTCAAATGTCAATTTACATCAACAATAAATCATAGATTTCTATCAAATGTAAATATGCAGCAAACGTAAATTTCATATCAAATGTAAATTAACATTAATCGCGGATTTCTTTCACATAATAAATTTAAGTCCATCGTGTATTTCTAAGTAAATTTACTTCAAACGCAGTGTTTATTTCAAGTCTAAATTTGCATCAAACGTAGACTTCTATCGAATGTAAATTTAAAGTGATCATAGATTCCACATTAATGTAAATGTACTTCATTAATGTAAATTTACAACAACAATAAAAAATAGATTTCTATCAAATGTTATCTTATATCAACCATAGATATCTATTAACTATGAATTTACATCAGCCGTAAATCTGTATCGAATGTAAATTTACATCAACTGTGGATTTCTATCGAATAAAAAATTTCTATCAAATAAAAATTTCTATCAAATGTAAATTTATATCAAGAATCAATCATAGATTTTTATCAAACGTTAATTTATATCAAGTGTAGATTTACATTAAATGTTTATTTACATCAAGCATAGATTTCTATCAAATATAACTGTACAACAGTCATAGATTTCTCTCAAATGTAAATTTACATTAACCGTGGATTTCTATCAATTAAGAAATTTCTATCATATGGAAGTTTGTATCAAATGTAAATTTATATCAATCGTAGATTTATATCAAATGTTAACTTACATTAAGAATCAGTCATAGATTTCTATTAAATGTAAATTTACATCAAGAATAAATCATAGATTTCTATCAAATGAAAATTTGCATTAACTGTGGTTTTCTATCAAATAAGATATTTCTATCAAATGGAAATTTATATCAAATGTAAATTTCTATCAATTAAGAATCAATCATAGACTTCTATCAGATATTAATTTACATCAAGAATAAATCATAGATTTCTATCATATATAAATTTGCATCAAGCTTAAATTTATATCAAATGTAAATGTACATCAATCATGGATTTCTATCAAATGTTAATTTACATCAAGAATTAATTATGGATTTCTATCATATGTAAATATACATCAAGTGTGGATTTTATTCCAACTATAAATTTACATCAATCACAGATTTCTATCAAATCTAAATTTAAATTCAATCATATGAATCTATATTTTAAAATATATTCGTCTCAAGCGAAGATTTATATCAAATGTAAATAATTCTATGAAATGTAAATTTACATCAAGAATCAATCATAGGTTTCTATCAAATAATAAATTAAAATCAATCGTAGATTTCATTTTAAATTTAAATTTAAATTTTTTAATCGCAGATTTATATCGAATGTAAATTTAAATCAACCGTAGACATGGACCATGTTAGATGGTCCTGTATGGTCATAGATTTCTCTCAAATGTAAATTTACATCAATGCAAATTTGAAACAATCGCAAGTTTACATCAGTTGCTGATTTTTATTAATTACAAATTTATTGCTGCTTTTTTTTTATAATTTTCAAATTTAAATTAATGATAGATTTATATTAGTTTAAAGATTTCAATTAATACTAATATTTTCCAACATTTTCAAAATTTAGCTCAATGGGTTTTCTTAAATTTCAAAAATCCAAATTAGATTTATTTTTTTAATTTGTAAATATTTTATGCATAATTTTTGTTTTTTATCTGAGTTTATATTTTCACTTGTCTAACATATAAACGATATTTTGAGCTTTGACTTACGGCACAATAATGAATTTGGTTTTTTTATGTTTATTTTTATGTTTGTGTTTTTTATGTTTATTGTAAATGTATTAATTTATTTATTTTTTCTTTTCCTATTAACTCATATTCGTTCTTTTCATACTCGTACTTATTTTATTATTATTTTTTTTATTAACTTTTCTTTTTTGTAATAGTGCAAATGTAGTTTATTCAGAATGAAAATTGTAAATATGGTTGGTTTTCATAATAATGCTTTTAAAAATTGTTTTATATGATTAATGAATTATTTTTATATTTTTTTTAATTATAATATTTCTTTTTTTCAACAAAAAAGGTTTGTGTAAATAGAGTTCTTATTTGGATCAATAAATAAATAACATTGTTTTGTATTTAAATACAGGATTTTAAAAAATTCAATAGATATTTTATTTTTTTTTTATTAAAATCAAAATTAAAATTATTAATTAAAAAAAATGCTCTATAATTCTTTTTCTTTTCCAAGAATTATATTGATGTAAAACAGATCGATTCTAAAAACAGGTAAACAGTTACGAATTTAAGGTTTTTTATTTTGGGTTACAGGTTTTTTGATTTTTATAATTTTTATACTAAATATCAATAAAAATTTTACTAACAACATTTTTGGTAAACATAATTTGATTTTGTTTGTATTTTTTTGAAAGATTTTAAACTTAAACTAAATATTTGATTTTGTTTTTGGCCATAAAGGTTTGTTGTTGGGGATTTATTAAAAAAATAATGGAGAACTTACAAAAAGTTCAAATCAATTTATAACACTCTTATTTTAAACTCAAAGACAATGGCAAAATGCCACGAAAACTGTAATTCTTCTTTGACGTTGGTTTATATTTTGTTAAAAAAAAGTAAATATTTACTGGTTTGTTAACAAGTGCCTCTTCTTAAAAAAACACCTTTCCTTAAAAATTTATGTTTTCTCAAAAAGGGAACCTTTTCATAAAAAAAAAACTTTTTTAAAAAAAGTAAAATTTTAAAAAAAAAGATCACTTTCATAAAATAGTACTGTTTCTTAAAAAAAGTGCCTTGGTTTATATTTTGCTAAAAAAAGTAAATATTTACTGGTTTGTTAACAAGTGCCTTTTCTTAAAAAAAGTACATTTTCTCAAAAATTTATCTTTTCTCAAAAAGGGCACCTTTTCATAAAAAAACTTTAAAAAAAAGTAAAATTTAAAAAAAAGATCACTTTCATAAAAAGTACAGTTTCTTAAAAAAAGTGCCTTGCAGTAAAAAAGTACTTTTTCTTAAAAATACCTCTTCCTTAAAAGGTAATTTAAATCATATGTTTTTTTTTGAAATCTCTTATGTTCAAAAAGTACTTTTTTGAAAAAACTAACCATTTCTTAACCATTTCGAAAAAAATTATTTTTTTCTTAAAAAAGTAACTTTTCTGTTAATAGCTAAATTTTTATAAAAAAAAAAGTAAATTTTCTTAACAAAGTTCCTTTTCTAAAAACATACCCCCTTTAAGAAAGGTACCTTCTCTTAAAATATGTACGTTTTTAAAAAAACTATACTTTCTTAAAAAAGGACTATTTTAAAGAATTAACTTGCCTTAAAAAATGACATTTCTTTAAAAAGCAATTTTTTTGGAAAAGTATATTTTCATAAAAAAAGTATATTTTCATAAATTTAATAAAAAAAGTCGTTTTCTTAAGCTTAAGCTTTTCTTAAAAAGTAAATTTTCTAAAAAAAATTTCTTTTCTTAAAAAAGTACCTTTTCTTTTAAGAGTGTCTTTTGTTAAAAAAAGTATAATATCTTAAAGCAGTACTTTTCCTTGAAAAATTACCTTTTCATAAAAAGTAACTTTTCTTAAAAAAGTATTTTCTTAAAAGTGCTTTTTGCAAAAAAGTTTTTGTTCTTAAAAAAGTACATTTTTAAAAAAAAGTACCTCTTCTTAAAATGAACATTTTCTTAAAAAGTTTAAATATCTTTAAAATACCTTTTCTTAAAAAAGTATTTTTTATTGAAAAGTGCATTTTCTTAAAAAAGCATATTTTCTTAAAAAAGTATCTTTTCTTCAAAATGTACCTTTTATTAAAATAGTATATTTTCTTAATAAAGTAAATTTTTTAATTTTCTTAAAAAGTACGTTTTCTTAAATAAGTAGCATTTCTATAAAAAGTATGTTTCTATAAAAAGTAACATTTCTGAAAAAAGTACTTTCTCTTAAAAAGTACCGTGTCTTAAAAAAAAGTATATTTTCTTAAAAAACGGTTCCTTTTTATAAAAAGTGCGTTTTCTTTAAAAAGTATATTTTCTTAAAAAAGTATTCTTTCTTAAAAGTGCTTTTCGCAAAAAAGTTTTTGTTCATAAAAAAGTACCTTTTTTAAAAAAAGTTCATTTTCTTAAAATGAACATTTTCTTAAAAAGCAACCTTTTCTTTAAAGAACCTTTTCTTAAAAAAGAAAATTTTATTAAAAAGTGCTTTTTCTTAAAAAACATATTTTCTTAAAAAACTAAGATTTAAAAAAAAATAGTTTCTTTTTTGAAAAAAAAATAAATTTCCAAAAAAAAGTAGCTTTTCTTAATAAAGTGCATTTTCTTAAAAAAAAGTATGTTTTCTTAAAAAATTAACCTTTTCTTAATAAATTATCCTTTTCTTATAAAAGTAACTTTTCTTAAAAAAGTAGCTTTTCTTAAAAATGTAATTTTTTTTAAACAGTATATTTTCTTAAAAAAGAATATTTTTAAAAAAAGTACCTCCTCTTAAAAAAGTACATTTTCTTAAATAAGTGGAATTTCTATAAAAAATTACGTTTCCATAAAAAGTACCATTTCTTCAAAAAGAAACCATTTCTTGAAAAGTATCTTTTCTCAAAGAGATATCTTTTTTAAAAAAGTAACTTTTCTGACAATAGCTAAATTTTCGTAAAAAGTAAATTTTTTTTAACAAAGCACCTTATTTAAAATAAGTACCCTCTTTTATAAAAGGTACATTTTGTTAAAATATGTACGTAGCATTTTAAAAAATATACATTTTCTAAAAAAATGTACATTGCCTTAAAAAGTAAATTTCTTAAAAAATTAAGTTTCTTTAAAAAAGTACGATTCCTAAAAAGTATATTTTTTGGAAAAAGCACTTTTTCTTAAAAATGTATATTTTCATAAACAAATAAATTTTCTTACGAAAGTAAATTTTCTTACAAAAGTAAATTTCCTTTTCTTAAAAAAGTACATTTTCTTAAAAAAGTACCTTTTATTAAAAAAGGACATTTTCTTAAAAAAGTACGTTTTCTTAAAAAATAAAATTTCATAAAAAAAGTACCTTTTATTATAAAGGTGTCTCTTGTTAAAATAGTACAAAATCTTAGAACAGTACTTTTCTTGAAAAAATTCCTTTTCTTAAAAAAGTAACTTTTCTTAAAAAATAAATTCTCATAAAAAGTACGATTTATTAAAGAAGTACCTTATCAAAAGAAGTATTCTCTCTTAAAAGTGCCTTTACGTAAAATAGTCTTTGTTCTTAAAAAAGTACTTTTAAAAAAAAAATATCTTTTCTTAAAATGTACATTTTCTTAAATAACTAACTTTTCTTAATAAACATTTAAAGTACTTTTTTATTAAAAAAGTAAATTTTATTAAAAAGTGCATTTTCTTCAAAAACATATTTTCCTAAAAAAGTAAAATTTCATTAAAAAAAAAGCAGTGGGTTTTCTTAAAAAAAGTAAATTTCCTAAAAAAGTAAATTTTCTAAAAAAAGTGCCTTTTCGTAAAAAAAAGTAAATTTTCTTAATAGAAGTAAATTTTCTTAAAAAAGCACGTTTTCTTAAGAAAAGTATATTTTCCAGAGTTCAGAAAAAAACACACACTGAATAAAAAACTCGTACATATATGTAAACAAACATAACTTAGACCAACACACACATATTTTTATTTTCATACCAATTATGTTTGTTTTTAAATTTTCTTCGGTGCCCAACACAACCATGACTGTGTTCGTTTTAATATTTCGTTATTTACACGAACATTTTTGTATCACATACTTTTTGTTTCAATCACACATAAAGCACACATTTTTGAGTGTTGCTTTATTTGAAGTTCATGTTCTGGTACGTTACTGAAAAAAAAACACAGAACATGTACAATAAACAGGTTCGAGTTCAGTTATATTTTAAGTCGTGTTTAAAATATAACTGAACTCGAACCTGTTTTAAGTCGTGTTTAAAATATAACTGAACTCGAACCTGTTTATTGTACATGTTCTGTTTTTTCTTACTACACGAGCCACAACACGACTTAAAATATAACTGAACTCGAACCTGTTTATTGTACATGTTCTGTGTTTTTTTTTTCAGTACACGTATCAGAACATGAACTTCAAATAAAGCAACACTCAAAAATGTGTGCTTTATGTGTGATTGAAACAAAAAGTATGTGATACAAAAATGTTCGTGTAAATAACGAAATATTAAAACGAACACAGTCATGGTTGTGTTGGGCACCGTAGAAAATTTAGAAACGCACATAATTGATATGAAAATAAAGATATGTGTTGGCTGCTTTTGAACAGAACATTATGTGTTTCATGTGTGTATTTTCTGAATCTTGATATTTTCTTAAAAAATTAACCTTTTCTTTAAAAAAGTACGTTTTCTTAAAAAATATGTTTGTTAAACAAGTATTTTTTCTTAAAAGTGCCTTTTCGCAAAAAACTTTTTGTTCTATAAAAAGTACCATTTCTTAAAAAAAAACTTTTTTTTTAAATTGAGATTTCTTATAAATGTACCTTTTCATAAAACAGTATATTTTCTTAAATAAAAATTTAAAAAAATTACATTTTCTTAACTAAGTAGCATTTCTATAAAAATTTCCATTTTTTAAAAAAGTAAGTTTTTTTTTTTTGTAAAGTACGTTTTTTTTTTTTGAAAAATTTACGTTTTCTTTAAAAAAAATATTTTCTTCTAAAAAGGAACCGTTAAAAATTATGTTTCTATAAAAAGTACAATTTCTTAAATAAATAAGTACAGTTTTCTTAAAAAAGTACTTTTTTTAAAAACGTACGCTTTCTTAAAAATAGTACCGTTTCTTAAAAAAGTTACTTTAAAAAAAAAAGAATATTTTCTTAAAAGAAGAAACTTTTCTTAGAAAAGTACGTTTTATTAAAAAAAGTAGCCTTTCTTCGAAAAGTACATTTTCTTAAAAAGTACCTTTTCTTAAATAAGTACCGTTCTTAAAAAAGGATCTTTTCTTAAAAAAATTAAATTTTCTTAAAAATAAATTTTCTTCAAAAAGTTTCTTTTCTTCAAAAAGTAATTTTCTTAAATAACTAGCATTTCCATAAAAATTTCCATTTTTTAAAAAAGTAAGTTTTTTTTTTAAAAAGTACGTTTTTTTTTTAAAATTTACGTTTTTTTTAAAAAAAAAAAATTTTCTTCTAAAAAGGAACCGTTAAAAATTATGTTTCTATAAAAAGTACAATTTCTTAAATAAATAAGTACAGTTTCTTAAAAAAGTACTTTTTTTTGTAAAACGTACGCTTTCTTAAAAATAGTACCGTTTCTTAAAAAAAGTAACTTAAAAAAAAAAGAATATTTTCTTAAAAAAGGAAACGTTTCTTAGAAAAGTACGTTTTATTAAAAAAAGTAGCCTTTCTTCGAAAAGTACATTTTCTTAAAAAGTACCTTTTCTTAAATAAGTACCGTACCTTAAAAAAGTATCTTTTCTTAAAAAATTAAATTTTCTTAAAAATAAATTTTCTTCAAAAAGTCTCTTTTCTTCAAAAAGTAATTTTCTTAAATAAATAAATTTTCATAAAACAGTCAATTTTCTTTGAAAAAGTACTTTTTCTTAAAGATATATATATTCTTTAAAAAGTACGTTTGCTAAAAAAAATACAAAAAATAAAAAAAATTTTTAAAGAACCATCCTTTCTAAAAATTTGCATTTTCTTAAAAGAGTAAATTTTCTTATAAAATGCCTTGCTTAAAAATGTAAATTTTCTTAGAAAAGGGTACTTTTTTTTACCAATTTAATATTGCAATCAATCGTAGTTTTCATTTTATAATAGCAATCAATTTAAATTTTCTGTTAATTTTAAAATCGCAATCAAACAAAATTTTTGAACTCAAAAATCGTTCTATCAATTTAAAATAACAATAAATCGTAGGTTTATATCAATTTTAATTTTCTATAAAGTTAAAATAACCATCAATCGTAGGTTTCTATCAATTTAAAGTAATAATAAATTGAAATTTTCTGTAAATTTTAAAATACCAATTATTCGAAAATTTAGATTTTAAGAAATCATTCTAAAAAAAAGAAATAACAATTAATTAAAGTTTTATATAAATTTAAATAAACAATCAATTGAAATTTTTTTATCAATTTCAAATTTGAATCAATAACAGTTTTCTATGATTTTAAAATAGCAATCAATTCAAGTTTTCTATCTATCTGGAACAACTATCAGTCAAAGTTATCGATCATTTTTTATTTCAATCAATCGCTATTTATTAAATGTCAACTAAATAATTATTTTATTAGTTGAGCTTTTAATCATGCCTTGCGAAACATAATCCAGAAGAAATTTAAATAAATTTTTTGTATCAATCAATCCATATTTTCTATCAACTGAAAATTTCAATTAATATTGATTTTTTTATGAATTGTAATATCAATCAATCGTTGATTTCTATAAATTTTAAATATCAATTAGATTTTTATATATTTAAAATTTTAATGGATTTTTAATTTCTATAAATTTTAACTTTAATATTTTAATATTTTCAACAAACTTTTAATTTTATTCAAGATATTCCTAACTTTTTTTTAAATAGTTTACACAATTTGTAAGTTTCCATATGCAGTTTTCATCAATTGTTAATTAAAGCATTCAAAGATTTTTATTTAAAATTTTTTATGGAATTGTAGTTTTTAATCAATTTAATATTTTAATTGAATAAATAAATTTCTTAAAATTGTACAACATGCTCCATTAATCATGAGAATTGTCACATAAGTTTAAAATAGTGTTACAAAGTAATTTTTTGATTTTTGGATTTCCATTGTTTTTGTTCATTTTTAAAAAAAATTTCTCACAAGAAAAAAATGATTTCTGTTATTGGGATTTTGTGCGGGATTTTCTGTGTCTGTAGCAACATAATATCATAAATATCACCCAATTTTGTTGTTTTTGTGCTTCATTTTGAACTTGTGGAATGTTTTTTTTCTTTCTTATTGTTTCAAATTAAATACTTTAGCATAATAAATTGTGTAAAAAATAGTTTGGCATATTTGAATTTTGTAAAAATTATTTGTAAATAAGCGGAAGACTTTAAATAAACATTTTTTTTTTAAGTCAATTAATTAAGATCAAAATTATTTTGATATTCTGGCAAAACAAGAAAATTATAAAATTATTATAATTTTAAATTTTTTTATTTAAAAATTCAAGTCACACGTCTCGATTAGTAAATGTTTTTATCAAAATGGAATTTAAACTTAAATTTTCATCAAAATGGAATTCAAACTCAAAAAATTTTTTTATGATTTGTTTTTTTATCAAACTGTGTATGTCTTTCTGTTGTTATCCAACCAGAAGGAGTTGGTTGATAAATTGAAATTGGACTAAAAGTTATGAGCGAGTGTGAGTCCTCCTTTTAAAATTCCATACCAAATTGTAAATATCGATATAATTTTTTTTTATTATGGAGTCATGTGTCGTATGTGATCCCAAAAATTTTTTTTCAACCTACAGAATTTTTATTAATATCAAAAATCTCTTTTCACTTCAAAAATATTTCTCTGATTTCAAATTTGATAACGACACAAGTTTAGGGTATAGAAGATTCGGCCCTGTCTTACTTATTTTTATGATATACTCACTCCCCTTTTGTTTTTAAAAGAGAAAAAAAAACAAATTGTTTTCATTTTAATTATTTTTTTTCTTTATAAAAAAATACGAAATATTTATTTAGATTATTCTATAATACATAATTAGTCGACCTATCGCTTTGTTGTTGTTTTTCTTGGTAAGACTGATAAATTTCATAAAATTTTTCTTTTAGTTTATAAATGAAGAACAATTCACCTTAAATTGGTATTCACTTTGATCCCCATAATTTTTGAATGAAATATTAGAATTGAAGTTGTGAATTTCTAAATTTCAACTGTTTCTATAACTTTTGCATCTTATTTTTGGCAATTGTTTCCATTAAGTTATCGTTTTCGTATTCAAAAAATACTCAGTATTTTTCAAATGAGAATAATTTAGACCAAAGACATTTTGGTATAAAATCTGTTTTTTTTTTTGTTTCAGTAGTGACATATGGCCAGATCGACACAAAACGTAACTGAAGGCTTGCGATTGGCTAATGAATACCAAAAACAATTTTTCCTAATTTCTGACCTCACACTCCCTAGTATAGCAGGGTTCAAACTACAACTGCAGATCGATTGCAAAAGCAGTAGTTTTTTTGTCCAGTTTAAAATATTTTTAATTGGGTTCTTAAACTTTATATGTGTAACCTTGTTTACCTTGTTAAACAACAATCTGGGGTCTAATCGTAGAATTCGTGATCGAAATTTTTCGATCGAAATTATTTTATTATTTTCCTAAATAAAATACTAAGTGTAATTTTACTCTGTCACTGTTAACGAATTATATCCCCTGGTTAAGTGTCCCTCTTCTCTAAATATTAAACCAAAATATGCAATTTTGTTTGATTTCACGCGATATCGAATGCGGCGATTAGAAAATGTTTCTGGGGTTTTTATCCGGCTTTCAGTAGTTTTTCTTGTTTTATATATTTAAGCGCAATCTATGTTTAGTAAACCTGGGCTGTTTTACGTGATACCGCTATTTTACCCCAAACCATATTGGAATTAATCAAATTTAGGTCAAACTGAACTTACGATTAACTAACTGAACTTACGCTTGAAAGCGTTAAATATCAATTTTCTTAAAAAAAAAAATTTTTTTTACAGTACCATTTCTTTTAAAAGTACCTTTTGTTAAAAAGAACCTTTTCTTAAAAAGTACATTTCTTTGGACATGTCTGTAAAAATTAGTTCTCGGTTTAACTAAACTAGGTTTAACTGACATCTCAAAAACTGGGACTTAAATAACTTTTTCTTAAAAATTCCTTTTTTTAAAGTACAATTTCTTAAAAGTGTCTTTTCTTGCAAAAAAATCCTTTTCTTAAAAAAGTATCATTTCTGAAAAACGTTTCTTTTCCTAAAAAAGTACAATTAAAAAATAGAATTTTTTTCATCTTCTTAAAAAAAGTACAATTTCTTAAACAAACAAAAAGGTGAATTTTCTTAAAAGGTACCTTTTCCTTTCAAATTACCTTTTCTTAAAAAAGTACATTTCCTTTAGAAAGTATCTTTTCTTAAAAAGTACTTTTTTTTAAATACTTGTTCTTAAAAATAACTACTATTTCTTAAAACAAGTTTTTCTTAAAAAAATCTTTTTTTAAAAAGTAAAATTTCCTAAAAAGTACATTTTTCTTTTAAAAGTTCATTTTCTTAAAAAAGTCATTTCTATTAAAAAAGGAATAAAAAAAAGTATCTTCTCCCAAAAAAGTACCATATAAAAAAAATTTTTTTTTCATAAGTTCATTTTGTACATTTTCTTAAAAAAGTATATTTTCTTAAAAAACAAACTTTTCATAAAAAGGTGAATTTTCTTGAAAAAGCACATCTTCTTAAAAAGTACCTTTTTAAGATATACAAATATTTTCTGAAAAAAGTGCCTTTTGTTCAAAAGGACCTTTTCTTAAAAAGTACCTTTTCTTAAAAAGTACCTTTCTTAAATAACTTTTTCTTTTTCCTTTCAAATTACCTTTTCTTAAAAAAGTTAATTTTCTTTTAAAATTACATTTTCTTAAAAAAGTACTTTTTTTTAAATACTTGTTCTTAAAAATAACTATTTCTTAAAACAAGTATTTCTTAAAAAAATCTTTTTTTAAAAAGTAAAATTTCCTAAAAAGGAAATTTTTCTTTTAAAAGTTAATTTTCTTAAAAAAGTCATTTCTATTAAAAAAGGAATAAAAAAAGTATCTTCTCCTAAAAAAGTACCATATAAAAAAAATTTTTTTTCATAAGTTCATTTTGTACATTTTCTTAAAAAAGCATATTTTCTTAAAAAAACAAACTTTTCATAAAAAGGTAAATTTTCTTGAAAAAGCACATCTTCTTAAAAAGTACCTTTTTAAGATATACAAATATTTTCTGAAAAAAGTGCCTTTTTTAAAAATACCATTTCTTTTAAAAGTACCTTTTGTTCAAAAGGACCTTTTCTTAAAAAGTACATTTCTTAAATAACTTTCCTTTTTAAAGCACAATTTCTTACAAGTCTTTTCTTAAAAAAGTTCCTTTTCTAAAAAAAAGTATCATTTCTGAAGAAAGTTTCTTTTCCCAAAAATGTACAATTAAAAAAATAGAATTTTTTCATTTACTTAAAAAAAGTACAATTTCTAAAAAAACAAAAAGGTATATTTTCTTTTTTCTTTTAAAATTACCTTTTCTTAAAAAAGACATTTTCTTTAAAAAGTATCTTTTCTTAAAAAGTACTTTATTTTAAATACCTGTTCTTAAAACATAACTATTTCTTAAAACAAGTTTTTCTTAAAAAAATCTTTTCTTAAAAAGTAAAATTTCCTAAAAGTACATTTTTCTTTTAAAAATTCATTTTCTTAAAAAAAGTCATTTCTATATTAAAAAATTAATGAAAAAAGTATCTTTTCCTAAAAAAGTACCATATAAAAAAAAAATTTTTTTTTCAAAAGTGTATTTTGTACATTTTCTTAAAAAAGTATATTTTCTTAAAAAGGAAATTTTTCGTAAAAAAGTAAATTTTCTTGAAAAAGCACATCTTAAAAAGTACCTTTTTAAAAACACAGATATTAACTATTTCTTAAAAAAAAAAAATATTTCTTAAAAAAATACCTTTTTTAAAAAGTACCATCGCTGAAAAAAGTAAAGTTTTCTTTAAAAAATAATTTTTTTAAAGTACTTTTCTTAAAAAGTATCATTTCTGAAAAAAATTATTTTTTCTTAAACAAGTACCATTTCAAAAAAAAAACCGTTCTTAAAAAAGTTTATTTTCCAAAAAAATAAAGTAATTTTTCTTAAAAAAGTACATTCTCTTAAAAAAGAACTTTTCATTTAAAACATAAATTTTCTTAAAAAGTACATTTTCTTTAAAAAAAATCACCTTTTCTTCAAGAAATACATTTTCTTAAAAAAGTACGTCCTTAAAAAGTGTATTTTCCAAAAAAAAGTAATTTTTTCTTTAAAAAGTAATTTTTTTAAAGTACTTTTCTTAAAAAGTATCATTTCTGAAGAAAATCATCTTTTCTTAAACAAGTACCATTTCAAAAAAAAAAAAAACCGTTCTTAAAAAAGTTTATTTTCCAAAAAAAAATAATTTTTCTTAAAAAAGTACATTCTCTTTAAAAAGAACTTTTCATTTAAAACATAAATTTTCTTAAAAAGTACAATTTCTTAAAAAAAAAATCACCTTTTCTTCAAGAAATACATTTTCTTAAAAAAGTACGTCCTTAAAAAGTGTACTTTCCTGAAAAAAAAAGTAATTTTTTCTTTAAAATGTAATTTTTTTAAAGTACTTTTCTTAAAAAGTATCATTTCTGAAGAAAATTATCTCTTCTTAAACAAGTACCATTTCAAAAAAAAAAAAAACCGTTCTTAAAAAAGTTTATTTTCCAAAAAAAAAAGTAATTTTTCTTAAAAAAGTACATTCTCTTTGAAAAGAACTTTTCATTTAAAACATAAATTTTCTTAAAAAGTACCACTTCTTAAAAATCACCTTTTCTTCAAGAAATACATTTTCTTTAAAAAGTACCTTTTGTTTAAAAAGTACCTTTTCTTGAAAAGTAATATTTCATAAAGAAGTACTTTTTCTTGAAAAAGTACCATTTCTTAAAAAGTACCATTTCATAAAGAAGTACTTTTTCTTGAAAGAGTACCATTTCCTAAAAAGGTACATTTTCTTAAAAAATCACATTTTATTAAAAAATGTAATTTCTTAAAAAGTACATTTCCTTTAAAAAATAAATGTATTATTCCTTAAAAACTCACATTTTGTCAAAAAGTAAATACTCTTTAAAAATACCTTTTTTAAAAGAAGTACCTTTTCTTAAAAAATTCGTTTTCTTGAAAAACCATCATTTCTCATTTAAAGAGGTACTTTTTCTTAAAAAAGAAATTTTCTTGAAAAAGCACATCTTCTTAAAAAGTACCTTTTTTAAAAAATACATAAGCTATTAACTATTTCTTAAAAAAAATATTTCTTAAAAAATACCTTTTCTAGAAAAAGCACATTCTCAAAATGGTAGAATTTTTCTAAAAAAAATTATATAAAAAAATCACACTTTCTTAAAAAAGTTAATTTTTTTAAAGAAGCATCATCTCTTAAAAAAGTATCCCGAAAAGTACTTTTTTTTAAATAAGAACCTTTTCTCAAAAAAATACCTTTTCTTGAACAGTCCCATTTTCTAAAAAGTTATTTTTCTTAAAAAAGTACCTTTTCTTAAAAAGTACCTTTTCTTGAAAACCTTTTGATAAACCATTTCTAAAAAAAATTTTTTCTAAAAAAGTAAGATTTCTAAAAGTAGTACCCTTTCCTAAGAAACTACCATTTCTATACGTTGTACCTTTTTTTTTACTTAAGTTTTTAACTCTTTAAATAAATAATTTGAAAAATATAAGTGGGGAAAAAAGTCGCTTTAGAAAACTCGATCCTAATCTAAATTAAAATTTAAAAATTTAACTGCATAAAGTTAGATCATTGAAAATTAAATTGAACCGTTTTTTATTTTTTTTTATTAAATATAAAAATTTCAAGCCATTTAGATCGAGTTTCGGGATGCCATTTGAAATAATTTGATTAACTTTAAAATTATTTAAAGTTAGATTATATTGGGAAGGCACTAAGCAGCCCCGGGTTGGTCTAGAGATTAAGGCTTCTTATAAGGCCAATTACTCTATTACTCTTTTGCCAACTAGTTTAAGACATTCGCAAAGAATATCGCTGTTTCAACATCATGTTCGCGGAAGCTGCACGTGTCTGTATCCACCAGACCTTGTATTCTTAGATAGCATCTAAGATTGCAGAGTCCTGTAAAACATTATTCTTATCAAGGGAAACTAATCGTTTCGATAGAGTACGGAATGGATTTATAAATAAGTTTTCCTTTGATGTAGCCCACTGAAATATTACAGAATGGTCCGGACCAATAAAATGCCGACTTGCCTCTCGATTCGCGCCTCTAATGTTACAGAACACAGCCTAGAGTTATTTTTCTGCATATGCTTAATAGATTGAACGTTACGATACATTCCAAAACAAAAGTCTTTAAGTCACGTCGTAGCACATAATTGTCTTAAGTGCTGCCTGATTGTCCGATAGAATATATATGAGTTACCTTTTTAACACATTAAGTCTCACATACATATATGGCGAAAATTGTCGCTTACACCAAATTTAACTGACATTCCAAAAACTCTCTCTTAATAATTCAATTAAACTTGCTCTTGATGAAAACCATTCTTTTTTGTAATTATTAATGTAAAATTGTTTCTATAAGGAGAAGTTCATATATAATTTTTATTTTTGACGTGTTTGGTTTGAATTCCATGTATGATCAAATTCCATTATTTTTAAATTAATTTCTGTTCTAATAAAATTTTAATTTCTTTTAATAAACTTAGGGTAACCTTTATATCTTATCAATTGCTTTCTTTAATTTAGACTTCCATTAATCCTTAAAGAAATTACAATTTTATTTCTAAGCAGTTAAACAAATCGTTAAAACAAATCAAATTTTTAAGTTTTTCATATAATATTTTTAGTCCCCTTAATTTATAAAAATGTAAGTAATAATATTAAGTAACAATAAATCTATATAATTTTTATTAATTCGAATTAATGATTTGTCCAAAAAAATCAAGAAAGACAAACACTTTCTCTTTAAACTCTTAGGTAATGTTCTTGATACATTTTTAACTTTATTTCTTTCACTTTTTTCTAATAATGTTTTCTATGATTTGTTTGATTTTTTTTTAGTTTATGCTTAGTTTAATGTTTCACAAATAAATTAAAGTAAAAAAGTTAATTCACTATATACAAAAGAATTGCTTATGATTTGCAGGTTTGTTTTTTTTTTTTTTCATTAAAAATGTGAGATTCTTAAATGAGTTTTTTCCCCCTTAAATAATGTATGTATAACAAACATTTTCCCCATCAATTTACTAGATCTTGTTTAAAAGTTTTTGTCAATTTTCTTTCGCTTGAACACTTTCTGAACGTCTAAAATCTTTGCAGTTTTCTTTATCGTAATTCAGGCTCCTTCCGTCCTTCCTTCCTTCATTAATTTATTTCATATAATTTGGTTTTTCTTCTGCTAATTGTTGGCGGTGTTTTTGTTTGTTTCCTTAAAGAATATGGTTAGTATTTTTCATCGTCAGATATTTCCCTTTGGGAATTCTGTAATTCTCAGGCTTTATGTTGTTGATTTCTGACGGCACAGCACAAACTCAACGAGAAGGTCAAAGCCAACAATTCCAATAAAATAACACCGGCAGTAATACCGAACAACAATACCCAATTTTCATAAATCAAATCAATAAGTTTATCAACGCAACCCTTGAAAATAAAAATAAAATGGAATTATTAATATTATTATTTTTATTATTATTATTTCTTTTTTGATTAAATTTGTATGTACCTGTTGATGAATGAATGTATTTAAAGCTCCTCCGAATTTTAGTTTTTTAGCCTTTTCACACTCGTTTTCTTTTAATTCGTCTTTACAGCAGGATTCGGGTATATTATAGAAAACATTCATGGACGAAATGGCAATATCAACAATATTTGTACGATCGACATTGTTGAAACGACTTGTAGCCCAATCGCCAGGACCATCAGCACCACAACATTTGAGCTGAAAAAGAAATAAATGTACAGTTAGAGATAGATATTCCATATATAATAAAGAGATTTTTGTCAATATTTTCAAGCTAAAAAAATCCGCATTAAGATTTGTAATGCATAGAAATCTTTACTCGGATATTTTTATTTAATAAAAGTTAAATATTTAAGAAAATTTAATTTTTTGAGAAAAGGTACTTTTTTTAGAAAACTTATTTTTCCAAAGAAAATGTACTTTTTAAGAAAAGGTACTTTTTTTTAAGAAAACCTAATTTCTTAATAAAATCTACTTTTGTAAGAAAAGGTAGATTCTAGTGCTTTTTAAAGAACAGGTAGTTTACAAAAAAAAGTATCTCTTTACGAAAATTAACTTTTTTAAGAAAAGGTACGTTCTAAAGAAAAAGTACGTTATCAGAAAAGTTTATTTTTTTGAAGAAAAAATACCATTTGTTTAAAAAAGGTACTTTTGAAAAAGAGTACTTTTAGAAAAAAATAAACTTTTTTTTAGAAAAGGTACTTTCTTAAGAAAAGGTTATTTTTCAAGAAAATTTAAATTTTTAATAAAAAGTACTTTCTTAAGAAAAACTACTCTTTTAAGAAAAAACTTAGTTTTTTATGAAAAGGCTCTTTCCTAAAAAATGATAATTTCTTAAGAAGAAGACTTTTAAGAGAGGTAATTTTTAAGAAAATTTATGTTTTTATGAAAATTTAGTTTTTCAAGAAAAGGCATTTTTTTAAATTGTTTTAGAAAGGGTACTTTTTTAAGAAAATATACTTTTTTTAAACAAAATTTATGTTTTCAAAAAAATGTACCTTTTAAGATATGTAATATATGCACTTTTTTTTAGAAAAAGGTAATTTTTTGTAAAACGGTTATTTTTTTATAAAAACTTACCTTTTTAAAAATTAACTTTTTTATGATAAAACTTATTTTTTAGAAAAAGGTGCTATTTTGTAAAAAGGCATTTTTTGTAAGAAGCTATTTTTTATAAAAGGAAACTTTCTTAAAAAAAGCTAATTTTTAGTGGCAGAGGGTATATATAGGTTTGTCATTCCGTTTGTAACGCATCGAAATAAATTCCTGAGACCCCAAAAAAATATATTTTCTTGATCCTTATAACAAGGGAAGTTGATTTACCGATAACCGTCTGTCCGTCTGTCTGTGGAAACCACGATCACGCCGTCAATATCTAAGCTAGACCGCTCGTTTTTGTATAAAACGTTTACTAACATCCCAAAGGAGTTCCTATTTAAAATCGTCAAAATCGGTCAAAGGGTTCACGAGCTATGAATGAAAGTTTGAAAAAACTCTTGAAAAAATAAAATTTTTCGTGTGTTTGTTGTTTTTCTTAAGATATGTTGTATATGTTCTAATTCTTCGCATTGTTGAAGTCATTACAGTTGTGTGTATATTAATACTGCACGTGTCACATTGACCTAAGCAAGTTTTACCACATATTTTTTTACCATTAAAATTAAATATTAATAATTAAAAATTAGTAAAAATAAACAATGAAAAATGGAAAATGAAAAATCGAAAATGGAAAATGAAAAGTGGAAAATGGAAAATGAAAAATTGAAAATGAGAAATTAAAAATTAAAAACTAAAAATGAAAAACGAAAGATGAAAATTGAAAAGTGAGAAATGGAAAATGGAAAATGATAAATTACAAATGAAAATTGAAAATTAAAATTCGGACCAGCCGAATTTAACACTCTTACTTGTTTATAAAAAAGGTACTTTTTTTATAAAGAGATACTTTTTTATAACAATTTACTTTTTTGTAAAAAGTTGCTTTTTTATAAAAAAAAATTAATTTTTTGTAAAAAGTTACTTTTTTTAAATTTACTTTTTTAAAAAAATTTACTTGTATTTTTTACAAAAAGGCGCTGTTTTGTAAAAAGGATTTTTTTTGTAAGAAGCTATTCTTTTAAAAAAAGGTACTTTTTTTTAAATGTATTTTTTATTAAAGGAAACTTTCTTAAAAAAAGCTAATTCTTTATAAAAAAGGTACTTTTTTTATAAAGAGATACTTTTTTTTAGAACAATGTATTTTTTTGTAAAAAGTTGCTTTTTTATAAGAAAAGTGTAAGTAGGTAATATTTATAAAAAGATACTTTTTTTGTAAAAAGGTGCTTTTTTATATAAAAAAATTTTGTTTTTATAAAAAGATGCTTTATATGTACAAAGGAACTTTGTGGTAAAAATCTTCTTTAAAAAAATTACTTTTTTTTATTAAAAGGTCATTTTTCTATAAAAATTCACTTTTTTAAAAAGAAGTATTTTTTATAAAATGTACTTTTGATTTTGGACAAAATTATTTTTTTTATAAAAAATTTCTTTTTTATAAAATATACTTTTTTTTATAAAAATGTACTTTTTTGTAAAAAAGATACTTTATACAAAGGTACTTTTTCGTAAAAAGTTATTTTTTTAATTATTTTTTATGAAAAGGTACCTTTTTATGAAAAGGAACTTTTTTCTAAAAGTGAACTTTTTTCTAAAAGTGAACTTTTTTATAAAAAGGTACTTCTTATAAAAATACTTTTTTTTATAAAAATACAATTTTTTTAAGATAAACGCACTTTTTTCTAAAAAAATAATTTTTTTTTTTAATATACTTTTTATAAGAAAAAGTACTTTTTTATAAAAAGATACCTAATTAAAAAGAAATACTTTATACAAAGGTACTTTTTTGTACAAAGTTCATTTTTAAAAAAAATTTATGTTTTTAAAAAAATATACTTTTTTTTTAAAATGGAACTTTTTAATAAAAGGGTACTTTTTATAAAGAATACGTTTTTTGTAAAAGGTGCTCTTTTCTAAAAAAATATTTTTTTTTGTTAAAAGGTAGTTTTTTATAATAAAATCTACTTTTTTGCAAAAAGATACTTTTTCATAAAAAGATACTTTATACAAAGGTACTTTTTTGTAAATAGTTACTTTAAAAAAAATACTTTTCTACAATTTACTTTTTTATAAAAGGAACTTTTTTATATACATATGTGTACATTTTTATAAAAAGATACTTTTTTATAAAAATACCTTTTTTTAAAAAGGTACTTTTTATGAAAAACACTTTTTATAAAGAATACATTTTTGCAGAACGTGCTCTTTTTCTAAAAAAAATTTTTTTTTGTAAAAAGGTGTTTTTTATAATAAAAGAAAGCTGCTTTCTTATAAAAAGATACTTTTTTATAAAAAGATACTTTTTGTAAAAACTTTTTTATTAAAAGTTACTGTTTATAAAAGGTACTTTACGAAAAAATTCTTTTTTTTTATAAATTCTATTATTTTAAAAGGTACTTTTTTATAAAAAGTTACTTTATAAAATGGTACTGTTTTGTAAATAGTTATTTTTTTGTAAAAAATTACTTTTTTATAAAAAGGTACATTTTTATAAAAAGGAATATTTTTATAAAAGTGTAATTTTTTATAAAGTGTATTTTTTTATAAAACATACTTTTTTTAAAGGTACTTTTTTTCTAAAAAAATTCTATTTATTTTAAAAAGTTTTTTTTTATAAAAAGAAACTTTATAAAATTGTACTGTTTTGTAAATAGTTATTTTTTTTTTGTAAAAAATTACTTTTGGATAAAAAGGTACTTTTTTATAAAAAGGAATATTATTATAGAAGTGCAGTTTTTTATGAAAGTACTATTTTATAAAAAATACTTTTTTTAAAGGTACTTTTTTTTTCTAAAAAAAATTTTTTTTGTAAAAAGATACTTTTTTATAATAAAAAATACTTTTTTATAAAAAGATACTTTTTTATAAAAAGCTAAGTCTTAAAGTTTACCTTTATAAGTTTACTTTTTTATAAAGAAAATTTACTCTTTTATAAAAATGTACTTTATACTAAGGTACTTTTTTGTAAAAAGTTCCATTTTAAAAAAAATTTATGTTTCTATAAAAAGATACTTTTTTTATAAAATGGAACTTTTTTATAAAAAGGTACGTTCTTATAAAAAGATATTTTTTTATAAAGCATACTTTTTTTGTAAAAGGTGCTCTTTTCTAAAAGAGTATTTTTTTTTTTTTTTGTAAAAAGTAGTTTTTTTATAATAAAACGTACTTTTTTTTAAAAGATACTTTTTCATAAAAAGATACTTAATACAAATGTAATTTTTTGTAAAAATTACTTAAAAAAATACTTTTTTAAAACAATTTACTTTTATATAAAAGGAACTTTTTTATAAATGTGTACATTTTTTATAAAAAGGTAACTTTTATAAAAATACCTTTTTTTTAAAGGTACTTTTTATGAAAAACAATTTTTATGGAAAATACTTTTTTTAGAAGATGCCCTTTTTCTAAAAAATTATTTTTTTTTGTAAAAATGTAAATTTTATAATAAAACCTACTTTCTTATGAAAAGATACTTTTTTATAAAAAGTTACTTTTTTTAAAAATTTCCTTTTTTTAAAACAATTTACTTTTTTTATAAAAAGGAACTTTTTTATAAAAAGGTACAGTTTATAAAAAGTGATTTTTTTATAAAAAGGTACTTTACTAAAAAATTCTTTTTTTTTATAAAAAGTTACTTTACTAAAAAATATTTTTTTGGAAAAAATACTATTTACTTTCCAAAAAATTATATTTATTTTAAAAGTTACTTTTTTATAAAAAGATACTTTATAAAATGGTACTGTTTTGTAAATAGTTATTTTTTTGTAAAAAATTACTTTTTTATAATAAGGTAATTTTTATAAAAAGGAATATTTTTATAAAAGTGTAGTTTTTATAAAAGTACTATTTTATAAAAAATACTCTTTTTAAAGGTACTTTTTTTCTAAAAAAAAATTTTTTTTTTGTAAAAAGGTACTTTTTTATAATAAAAAATACGTTTTTATAAAAAGATACTTTTTTATAAAAAGATACTTTTTTATAAAAAGCTAAGTCTTAAAGTTTACCTTTTTGTAAAAAGGTACTTTTTTATAAAGAAAATTTACTCTTTTATAAAAAGGTACTTTATACTAAGGTACTTTTTTGTAAAAAGTTACTTTCTCTTTTTTGGTAAAAAGGTACTTTCATACAAAAAAGTACTTCTTTATAGAAAGGTACTTTTATGTAAAACGGTATTTTTTATAAGAAACTAAAGACACTTTCTTATAAAAAAGGTACTTTTTATAAAATATAAAAAAAAAATACTTTTTTAAGAAAAATTCACTTTTTTCTTAAAAAATACTTTATTATAAAAAGGTACTTTTTTACAAAAAGTTTTTTTTTTTTTTGTGTAAAGGTACTTTTTGGTATAAAAGTATTTTTTGTAAAAAGGTACTGTTTTGTAAAAAGGTACTTCTTTATATAAAGTTACTTTTTTTTATAAAATGTTCGTTTTTATAAGAAGCTACTTTTTTACAAAAATGTACTTTAAAAGAAATGTGCTTTTTTAAGAAAATGTACTCATAACACACTCGAAATTTAAATATAATTATCATGATTTTTTTTTATTAATTTAAATGTAGAGTTTTTGAAAGTTGTGGAAATTCTTTGACATACTTTTTTTAATAACTTAACATTCATTTAACTTTCATATATCTTTTCAGCACGAAAATGTTGTGGATTTTAGTGGTTTGTGGGAGGTTTTGGATAAAAACGATTTAGTCTCATTGTATTTCATACTTACATTCTTTTGTAGTGTATCAAAAGTAACTGTATGTGAACTCTTACTAGATTGGCCGTATTCCTCTTGTACAGAATATTTAACTGAAGCTCTAACAATATCATCCAACTTGTCTTTATTATGGAATGCCCAAGCACCGGCGGCAATTTGTGCAACCATAACCACCAAAATAACACAGAAGAACTGAAATTAAGAAACACACACACATTAATTTGAACATTTAAAAGCAAAAAATTTGATCAAAACATAAATTATACAAATTAAAGAAATCTTAAATGAAGGAAATGAAAAAAAAAATGACAACCATCACGAAAAAAATTCAAATCAATAAATTTGATTTTGTTTCTAAATGTAGGCGTTTGTGCAGCATAAGCAAATTCCTTCACTCAAAAACCAAGTTATTTATCATTTATACAATTTGAATTAAATGAATATGCAACAAGTTGAATATGTAAACATTTTGAGTGGGCCATAAACTTGTAACTTTCCAAAAAAAAAAAAAAAATTTTAATATAAATAATTAAGTCGCACATTCACATTCACCACTTACCGATACTAAAAGACATTGAGATTCCTTTAAGACACCACAGCAACCAAAGAAGGCACCAATTGTTATGAGTACTCCAATGCCCAAGAACACATACAATGCAATATAATAATGATTATAGGATTGTGTCATTGACAGTACAAATGTAGGATCTGTTAGCATCCAAGACGAAGCTATGACAAATGTTAAGCCAATGATCTGTAAAACAAACAAAAATACAAACAAGTTATTACATAGGAGTTATAAAATAAAGTAATTGTATATTTAGTAAAAATCTCTGGGCAGAAATAATAATGATGACAATAAAATTAAAATTTATTATTTTGCGAAGTATCAACAAACCAACACACAGGTGGTGGTCTACCAAAAACATAAAGCTTGAGGAGATTTGGAATGTTTTTTTTTTTTTTTTAAGAAAAATGAATACAGTGGGTTATTTCATTAACGGTTAGTCAGTCACAGGTGTTGAAGAATTTTTTAGGAAGAAACATCAAGAGATATTTAACGTATTTTTCTCGAAAACTAAGAAAGCCAGTTTGGTTTGAGAGATTTGGTTTTTAGGTAAATACAAGTAAGAGTGTTATATTCGACTATGCCGAATCTTTGATATCCTCTGCCTGGGTTTTACGTTTACATTAATAACTGGACTTAATAGCAAATGAAAACAAAATATTGGAAAAAGTAAGAAATTTGGTAAAGTTAATACTAAATTACTACAAAAAACACACTGAATTTTTAAAATTTTTTAGAGGTGTCTCCATAGTTTAGGCCATATTATAACCCGACTTTCAAAAACAACCTGCTCAAAATAACGGTGAACAATATTATCCTAAGTTTAACAAGGTAAATGGTTTATTTTGTAAACGAGCTTGATTCAACAGACAGACAGACAGATAGACGGACGGATAGACGAACATAGCTATATCGGCTCGCGTTTTTATAAGCATCAAGAATATATATACTTTATAGGGTCGCAAATTAATTTTTCGATGCGTTATATAACCTCAGCACAGTGGGTATAAAAATAAAACAACTTCAAATTTCTTTTCTCAAAAAAAAAAAAAAAAAAAAAAAACAAAATATTAAACAAATTCAAAATTCAATTTTAAATTTTTTTGACATTTTCACTGATGAATTTAACATTATG
This sequence comes from Cordilura impudica, assembly GCA_963682025.1. NCBI lineage: Eukaryota > Metazoa > Arthropoda > Insecta > Diptera > Scathophagidae > Cordilura > Cordilura impudica. Next base: position 346,132,073 of record OY821517.1, read on the forward strand.
TTGTCATAGGAGCGAAGTTCTTTTTAAATTTTTAAACTGAAGAAAATTTTAGGTCTTGGAGCTGTTGTAATTTCATTTTTTATTATTATTATTCCCTCCACATCAATGTAAACAGGGTGTCTATAAGTACGCCATTCCGTTTGTAATAAGTAGAAAAAATCTGGACCCCATAAAATACATACATATTCTTGATCCATACAACAAGTGGAGTTTATATAGAGATGTCCGTCTGTCCGTCTGTGGAAATTACAATCACGCCTTTAATAGGTCAGCTGGGCTGCACATTTTTAGTGAAAATGATTTACTAAGATCCTAAACAAGTTGTTATTTTAATTCACAAAAATCGATTCAATAGGTGCCGATATAGCAATGAAAAACTAAACAAATTCTTTAAAGAAATATGATTTTTCTAGGCTGTTCTTGTTCGCAGGAAAAATTTCGTAATAGCAGCTCATTGATTTTTGCATTACCAATAATGACCTACCCCTGCACACTGCATTACTTCTAAAGTGAAAATAAGGCGTTACTAATAATGTATTATACAGCTACTTATATTTCATGCCAGCTCCTTGCGTACTACATTACTTTCAAAGTGAAAATAATGAGTTCCTAGGCAATTAGCTACCTCCAATAACATCCCCGTGTTAAAATAATGAGCTTATCAGGCGAACTTTAACCAGTTACTTCTCGTTCTAAAACCGATTATATGGTAATGTTTTTTTCCTGGGTTATTGTTATTATTCCAAATTATGTTTCTTGTGTTTGATTTTTGTGATTTTTGATTTTGACGATTTTTGATTTTTGAAGATTTTCGGTTTTGGCGAGATAATTTTGACGATTTTTCAAGGACTACTCATATCTATAATATTAATAGGCTAGGCGATTTCTTGTGACTGATGTTTTGTTCTACCATTTTATCCCGACTTTAACCAAACGTATATTATTTGATATGTGTATCTTTTTAGCCGTTTTGCAGATTTACGGATTTTTAATTTTTTTCCTTTATTTTGAGTAAATTGCATTTAAAGTTGCTACTAACACATACATAAAATTATACATATGCTATGTGTGTTTTATTAAATTTGTTAATGTGTTTGTAATAAAAATGATTTTTTTTTTGTGTTGATTTGTGAATTAGCTATAATTGATTAGCATACTTTTAGGGTCGTTATTTAATGAAAAAATAAAATTTCCTAGAATTTGCGCTCGAATTTCGAGGGCTGGAATCTGCTAGTTGGTAATTAATATACTTGTCAAAAATTTCAAGACTGTCGCTTTCATAATTCTTCACATTTTTTGTATAGGAGGCGCCACGCCCATTAATCCTATCCCGCCCACTTTTTTTTTTTACTACCCACGTTAATATATGATGGACTCGTACAAAGTGCGAAGGCTTTCCCTCTAAAAGTACTCCAGTTGTATGATATTTAATAATTTCTTTGTGATTCTTTGTAATTTCTTTCTTTCACCCATTTTCAGCTTGGCTACTAATAATAACAAGGGGTGCTTCACACAAATTAAAACTTCTTTACAAAAGTTCACAATATTAAAAATTCACTTTGTATGGGACGTGCCACGTCCACTAAAAATATCAAACAAATTTATAGTTCCTTCGAAATACATAGTAAAACTCTGTAAAAAATTTCAGGAAGATCGGTACAATGTTTTAGCCTCCAATAAGCTACAAATAAACAAGCATGCATAATTTCGCTTTTATATATACTAGCAGAGCCTAGCACTAGAAATTCGAGTGCAAATTCTAGGAAATTTTATTTTTTCATTCAGTTTTTTTCTTAAAATTTTTTTTAATCTATATATACATATATAAACTTTATGAATATTTAAATAAAATTCAATAAATTGTGAATTTTGAAATAAAATACATTAAATTTCATTACAAATATTTGATGAACACACAGAAGAAATACAAATAGGATTGTCAATAAATAATTTTATAAGAGCCTAAAGGTATGCTAATCAAGTTTAGGCCATTCCCAATTCAACACAGGGCGATTAAAATGTACTCTTTTTTTAAACCATCAATAATAAATGCACAGGCGATTAATTGTGAATTGGCTAAAATTTTGTTAGCATACCTTTAGGCTCTTATAAAATTATTTATTATAAATATTGTATTTTATTTAATTTAATATATTTTTAACACATATTATACATAAATATTATCATTCTGCACTTCTCCTCCATATGAACTATAACTATGAAATAAGATTAATAAAATGGCTTCAATCATATTGTCTCAATTTTCACAAAGAGATATATTAACTTTATAAAGCTTGGGAATCTATAATATTAATAGGCTAGGCGATTTCTTGTGACCGATGTTTTGTTTACCATTTTATCCCGATTTTGACCAAACGTATATTATTTGAAAGGTATTTCTTTTTAGCCGTTTTGCAGATTTACAGATTTTTATATTTTTGCCTTTGTTTTGAGTAAATTGCATTTAAATTTGCTACATACATAAAATTATACAATGCTATGTGTGTGTTTATTAAATTTGTTAATGTGTTTGTATTAAAAATGAGTTTGTTTTTTGTGTTGATTCGTGAATTGGCTATAATTGATTAGCATACCTTTAGGGTCTTTATTTAATGAAAAAAATAAAATTTCCTAGAACTTGCACTCGAATTTCGAGAGCTGGAATTTGCTAGTAAGAATAAAATTGCTATAAATATTTTTTGGATAGCTTTTTTTATTTGATTTTATTTGTTACAAAACTTCTTTACTTACTATTTTTACTTATTATTTTTATAAAAAAGAAATGTTAACAAATTTATTATTTTCCCCATTTTTTAATTTTTTTAAAACTCAGTCTAATAAAACTATTCAACAAAATGAAATTTTTATTTTCCAATTTTTTAATTTTTTTTAAACACAGTCTAATAAAACTATGCAACAAAATGAAATTTTTTTATGACAACTGATAACCACTATAAATCGAAATTTAAAATTCTATGGATAAGTTTTTTTTTTCAATTTCAACAATTTTGGGATTTTGAATAGGAAACCCCACCAATTTTATCACAACTTGAGAATAACTTATTACAAAAATTATAAGAAATTCAATTCAAATTTTTATATACTCAACAATTTATGAATTATTCAGAATGAAATGATGAAAAGAATTTTTTTTTGCAAACTTAAATAGTTTTATTTTTAAAAAATCATAAAAAAAAAATCGAAAATGGCAAAACATGACAAGATTTAACAAACAACGTGCAATTTATCAGGGATTATGGAACGAAAATATGATGCGAGATTTTATTTGGTTCTTTATAAGAGAATCAAAACATAAAGTTCACAGTAAAACTTTGTGAAACTTTGTAAAACTTCTTTAACAAACACTAAACTACATAAATAAAAATTCGAAATTTTTGTTAAAACCAGTCACCTTCATTTTATTAACAATAAAATCCACATTTACCCATAAATTTTCATGGTGTATGGCTCGTTTTATTTACAATGTATATAGCTTAATGATCTACCAATAAAAAATTTCATCTATTTCCGATTTTTTATAAATTTTTATAAAATAAAAATATTTAATTTGTTAGATTTATCGTCATTTTTCAGACATATTGCAATTACTACTGTAATTAATATGCAATTTTTAATTTTGCTTAAATGGTGCGTGGTAAAGAAGAAGAAAGCATATATTTCAAAAATTCATAACTGCACTGTATTCTTAATCGGACCGGTTTCTGGCATTTCAGCCTTCATCAGCGATTTATTGAACATTGTGATAATTGTTATGTTTTAATTGAATATATTGTTTCTATATGAAAATTTTTTATACTTAGGGCGGCCGTGAGGTTTTGAACCGTGAACCTTCACATACACTCGTACTTGCACTTTTTGGTCAGCGCTTTAACACACTCACCTAAAGTCAGGCCTACGAGCAGTGTGGTTAGTTTTCAGTTTTCGTACCATACAGCTTTACTTTGTATTAATTTCAGAAGATACAACTCTGTCCAAACAAATATTTAAATTTTAAGCAAAAAAAAAATTTTGTCATCATTTAATTCTGAATAACTCTGAAACTGTTGAGTATATAACAAGTAAGAAAATTATAGTCGGTCTAGACCGACTATACGATACCCTATACCATGCGTTTAGAAACCCTATCTCTTAGGCCCAACTAACTGGACATTGAAAATAAGCAAAAACCAAATTTGAGTGGGATTTTTATTAATTTTTTTGGCTGCAGATATGAAAAAGTTCATATCGGATGCTATATCTATAAAGGGACTAGGTCTAAAAATGGACCGATCCTGATCATGTTTGATAAAGTCTCTTGTATTTTGTAAAAATATGTAGAAACAAAATTTGAGAAGAATCAGTGCAATATTTTTGTTTTTTAATAGATTTAAGTGAAAATCGGGAAGCAGCTCCATATGGGGTCAAAGGGATCATTTTTGGACTACTCATTAGTGGATGTAATGAACGCATACAAACCCAATTTGAGTAAGATCTATATGACAATTTGGATCTTATGGCAATTTATGTCGATTTCATATGGGTAATTTGTATGGGGGCTAGGTCTGAATATGGACCGATTCTCACCAATTTCGATAGCGTTCATCCCATGGCCGATAAAAGCTTATATACCAAATTTCATCAAAATATATTCATATTTGCGACCTGTAGTTTGATTACAAGCTTTACATGGACACACAGACGGACGGACGGACGGACGGACGGACGGACGGACGGACATTGTTAAATCAACTCAGAAAGTGATTCTGATTCGATCGGTATAATTAAAGATGGGTCTAGGTCAAATATTTTTGGTTGTTACAAACAGCAGCACAAAGTCATTATACCCAAACCACATAGTGGTATAGGGTATAATAAAAAATAATATCAGCATAACTTAGAGGAAATTTAAATTAAAATTCTTTGATGCTTTATATAACAAAATTGGTTAAGTTGGTCTCAAGTTATGATAAAATCGGTGGAGCATTCTCTTCAAAATCGCCAATGTTAGAAAAAATTAAAAAAAACTTGTCTATAGAATCTTAAATTTCGAATGTTTTTGTTGTTAGAGGAACATAACACAGTTTAATTTTATTACTAGCAGATTCCAGGCCTCGAAATTCGAGGGCAAATTCTAGGAAATTTTATTTTTTCATTAAATAAAAACCCTAAAAGTATGTTAATCAATTAAAGCCGATTCACAAATCAGCACAAAAAACAAACTCATTTTTATTACAAACACATTAACAAATTCAATTAACACACACATAGCATTTTATAATTTTATGTACATATGTGTAAGTAGCAACTTTAAATGCAATTTACTCAAAACAAAGGAAAAAATTTAAAAATCTGTAAATCTGCAAATCGGCCAAAAAGAAATACCTTTCAAATAATATACCTTTGGTCAAAATCGGGATAAAACGGTAGAACAAAACATCAGTCACAAGAAATCGCCTAGCTATTAATATTATAGATTTAATCATTCAGCTTATTATTTATATTATATTACTTTTATAGAAATAATTTAGTTATCTCTCTATATTAAAATATGTACATCTTATGAAACAATATGTTTGCAAACATTTGTTAATGAGAAATTACCGCAAACCGCATGAAAACATAAAATTATATAAAACAACAATAAAAAAAACCAATTTAAGGTGTAGGTCTCATAAAACTGCTACACCCAAAAAATTCAATAATTTTGGCCGTTAAAATAATAATCCCCATTATTTAATGACCTCATAAAAGGGGAAAAATGATTGGTTGGTCACATTAAATTTATAGTCAACAAAAATATTACTCATTCGTGATTTTTATAATAAACAAGATCGTTTCGTCAAAACCAAAAATTATTTTTTATATAAATTTTCTAATATTTTTGTAAGTTTATATAAATTTGTGTAATGATTCTTCCATATGGCAGCCAGACAGAAAGAACATTTTGTTTAAAACATAAAAACCAAAAATAAACATTGTAATTTTTTAAAATTTTTTTTAGATCTTTTAATCACTCCTCTTTGAACCAATAAAACATAATATGAGAACAATGGAATTTTATTTTAAATTCTTCATTAAGTAAGATATATTTATGTTTAAAATATTGTGCAGTTATTTATTTGAAAATTCTATGCTGTAAAATTAGATTTCTCTAGATACTTCATCATTCATTAGATAGATGTTTTTTTTTTCTTTTTTCTTACATTTTCTGTGTTATGTTCTGTTCTCTCATCGTGCCGACATCTTTCATCAATTGTCTTTGTTACAATGTGTAAAAATTCCATCCATACAATGGAGAATAGAAAAAAAATACATGAGTGCCAGGCATTCGTCACATAGTCATTTTGGAGTCTAACAAATTCCCCAAGATCATCAAATTAAGCCGATGCCTACAGTAATAAAGTGTCAATTCTAAAAAAAAAAAACATCATGCTTGGTAATTTGTTGAACATTAATCGTGAAATTTATAACATAATTTATGTTCAGCAATTAATGAATTATTAAAAGAAATTTTATGATTTTAAGAGAAGATTTTCACACATAATGTAAGATTATGTTATGATTTCGCAAACTGAGAAAAAATAAATATTAGAATAAATTTCAAATGTCAAAATGGCTCTAGCCTTAATTTGCAATTGTTTTGGTAGTTCACCCAGGAAACACTAAGAAATTTGCAATTTGAAATATTTTATTTTTATACCTTATGCCACTTTATGGTGAGGGTTTGAGATTGTGATGATGTTTATAACTATCAAAAAAAAAAAATATTCAAACATCGCTAAATCGACTCAGGAAATGATTTTGTCTGTCTGTTTGCCCCTCCATCTGTCTGACTGTGTGTCCATTAGAGTGGTCCTTAACAAATGAAAATGTGATTTTGGAGATATGCGGGGTCCAGTTTGTTACCTTTCCATAAAAAATAATAAATGTGAAGTTTGGGGACAATCGGATAAAGAAAAGTCGCACCGGAAATCAATTGAAAATTTCAAGTGTGTTTATATGGGGAAAATATGACTTTTTTTTTAGATTTTACGAAAATTTCGTTCTATAACTTAATTTTTCCAACAAGTTATTGCAAGAATCGGGATCAGTATTAAATTGTCTAATAAAAAGCCATAAAAATTCAAAATCGGATAAAAATTCGCCAAGAAATAGCAAATGCCCCAGACCACTTTTGTGCCAAAAAAAAAACTAGGTCATGAAATTTGATAGCATTTTTTCAACTTAGAAAAAATTGATTAAAGCCATATTTTTTTTTTGTCTCTATACTTATAAGTAATATATGATGTATAAGATTCTATTACCACGTTGTTAACCTACTGCGCATTGAGACCGAAAATGGGAAATGTTTTTGATAAAATTTTAAAAACTCCTTTTTCAAGTTTTAAAAAATTTTCTTTAACAATATTTAAAAAAATGGGTCTGGCACTTTCAGATTTTGTTAAATACATGTCAGAGATTAATTGTGTGGATTTTTAGTAAATTCCTATGCCTCAAAAAAGTCATATTTTCCCCATATAAACACACTTGAAATTTTCAATCGATTCCCGGCGCGACTTTTCTTTATCCGATTGTCCCCAAACTTCACATTTATTAGTTTTATATTGAAAGGTAACAAACTGGACCCCGCCTATCCCCAAAATCGCATTTTCATTTTTTAAGGACCACTCTAGTGTCCATAGTTTTTTTTTTTTTGGTCAGGGAGGTGGACATCTTTTAAAGATTCGCGAACATCCCATATCGTGGTATCGGATTTCTACAGACTAAAACCACCTCCCTATTCGTCTTTTATCCTTAGCTAATCACCACAGCAACTTCGCTCGTTTCCTTTTGCCTCAATTCTTCCACTGTCAACATGTCTTGCACAACCTTAATAATATCAGTCGCTTTGTTCCAGTTTTCTTTGGATCTTAATATTGTCTCTAAAATATTCTCTTTCTTCACTTGAACTTCTAGTTCTTTCTCCAATTGTATGGGCACGTTGTGGAATCTAGAGCATATAAACATAGTATGTTCCACCTTCTCTAACTCTTCTGGAAATCCAGGGGCCTAATTTTCGCAGTCGTGAGCGAACGTATTTTTATTCGAATGTGCGAATTTTTGTACTTTATGTAACATGTAACGAAATTTAACAAAATAGCATGCGAAAACAAGTTTTTACCCATTAAAGTGCAAAAAAAATGTTAGTGCAAAATATATGTATATAATATATTTGGAAAAATATTAATTTTAGTAATTTTAGGTCAAAAATAACCGAAATAAACTTTACCCAAAACGAGATTCTTGCAGTTTTATGGAAAATCATATAGATTTAGCCAAGAGTAATTGGCCGAATATAAGGAAGAACAACAAGGTAACGGGTGATTTTTTAAGAGCTTGATAACTTTTTTTTAAAAAAAAACGCATAAAATTTGCAAAATCTCATCGGTTCTTTATTTGAAACGTTAGATTGGTCCATGACATTTACTTTTTGAAGATAATTTCATTTAAATGTTGACCGCGGCTGCGTCTTAGGTGGTCCATTCGGAAAGTCCAATTTTGGGCAACTTTTTCGAGCATTTCGGCCGGAATAGCCCGAATTTCTTCGGAAATGTTGTCTTCCAAAGCTGGAATAGTTGCTGGCTTATTTCTGTAGACTTTAGACTTGACGTAGCCCCACAAAAAATAGTCTAAAGGCGTCAAATCGCATGATCTTGGTGGCCAACTTACCGGTCCATTTCTTGAGATGAATTGTTCTCCGAAGTTTTCCCTCAAAATGGCCATAGAATCGCGAGCTGTGTGGCATGTAGCGCCATCTTGTTGAAACCACATGTCAACCAAGTTCAGTTCTTCCATTTTTGGCAACAAAAAGTTTGTTAGCATCGAACGATAGCGATCGCCATTCACCGTAACGTTGCGTCCAACAGCATCTTTGAAAAAATACGGTCCAATGATTCCACCAGCGTACAAACCACACCAAACAGTGCATTTTTCGGGATGCATGGGCAGTTCTTGAACGGCTTCTGGTTGCTCTTCACTCCAAATACGGCAATTTTGCTTATTTACGAAGCCATTCAACCAGAAATGAGCCTCATCGCTGAACAAAATTTGTCGATAAAAAAGCGGATTTTCTGCCAACTTTTCTAGGGCCCATTCACTGAAAATTAGACGTTGTGGCAGATCGTTCGGCTTCAGTTCTTGCACGAGCTGTATTTTATACGGTTTTACACCAAGATCTTTGCGTAAAATCTTCCATGTGGTCGAATAACACAAACCCAATTGCTGCGAACGGCGACGAATCGACATTTCACGGTCTTCAGTAACACTCTCAGAAACAGACGCAATATTCTCTTCTGTACGCACTGTACGCATTCGTGTGGTTGGTTTAATGTCCAATAAAGTAAACTGAGTGCGAAACTTGGTCACAATCGCATTAATTGTTTGCTCACTTGGTCGATTATGTAGACCATAAATCGGACGTAAAGCGCGAAACACATTTCGAACCGAACACTGATTTTGGTAATAAAATTCAATGATTTGCAAGCGTTGCTCGTTAGTAAGTCTATTCATGATGAAATGTCAAAGCATACTGAGCATCTTTCTCTTTGACACCATGTCTGAAATCCCACGTGATCTGTCAAATACTAATGCATGAAAATCCTAACCTCAAAAAAATCACCCGTTATATTCAACTATGGCAACGTAGTATTTTTTTCGTATGATTTGGAGATTTTGATTCACGTCGGAATCAGGTGACAATAAAAATAATTGAATTCATTTTATTAATACTAGCAGATTCCAGCACTCGAAACTCGAGTGCAATTTCTAGGCAGCTTTATTTTTCAACTTAGCCAATTCACAAACCAACACTTTTATGGTATATTATTAAGCCGATGGCACAATGAATACGTTGCGTCTGATAAGTCGAATTTTTCGATTGACAGAAAAGTTGTTTACATGCATGCGCAATGTCTGTTGGCAGAATAAACACGTTACGGCGAATGCGTTCGTACGTCGAAGTTAAAATGTTTTCAACTTTCGACGTATACATTGTACGTTTGACCGCTGATATTTGTTATTATAAAGTGCAATAAAATATAGGTTTAAATCAAAAGCTTAACTTTTTAATGAATTTTTTTTTATATATTTGATGGAAGAACGTTTAATTTGTGCGGTGGAGGAACATCCGTGCCTATTCAACAAAACTTCACCAATGTACCGCAACAAGTTGGTGAAGGAAAAATCATGGCGCACGGTGGTTGTAGCTGTGGGAGAATCAGGTATTTATTTGATTGCATTTCATCTTTTAATGTGAAACTTAATAAGTGCTTAATTTAATACAGTGGAACAGTGTCAAAAGCGATGGCGGTCTCTACGTGATACATTGACAAAGGAGCAATGCAAGGCAAAACAGAAGACCGGCAGTCAATTGTCCAGCCGCAAGCCTTGGCAATGGCTTGACCGATTGCCGTTCTTAAACGACCACATTGCTTCAAGAGAATAAGTTATTTTAAATTCTCAATAATTATAAAATTTTAAAGGTTTTTGTTTTTAGGACCACATCGAATCTTTCCTTTGATATATTGTCAGATGTAGACGACATAAAACAAATCCAAACTTTCAAATTCAATTTTAAATTGTATAAAAAATGTCAACATTAACAGCTGATTTCATTTCTAGCCGTACGGTGACTACGTACTTTATGTGCCTTGCAATACGGCCAGTACGTTTGATAAGTCGACTTATCGGACACAACGTATTCATTGTGCCATCGGCTTTACTGTGAATGAAGAAAACAAACTCATTAACGTTTGTTAATGTTAACATTAACAAATTTATTAAAACACACATAGCATATGTATAATTTTATGTATGTGTTAGTAGCAACTTTAAATGCAATTTACTCACAATAAAGGAAAAAATTTTAAAATCTGTAAATCTGCAAAACGGCTAAAAAGAAATACATTTCAAATAATATACGTTTGGTCAAAATCGGGATAAAACGGTAGAACAAAACATCGGTCACAAGAAATCGCCTAGCCTATTAATATTATAGATTTTACTTCTTTTTAATGTCATTTTTTTAAATTTTGTAATAAACATATGTTTTTTGTTTACATTTATGCAGTGCTGTAAAACATATTGATTTTCGATTTTTACAATACTGAAGCAATAAATCGTTTCATTTCGTAACGAGTACGGAAATTAGAAATCTGCATTATCGAAATAAAGTTCGACACGGAATTATTTTGATCGCGACTGCGAAAATAAGGCCCCAAGGCACATATGAGAATCATCTTATTCAGAACTGTTTAGATAGCTTCTGTAAGAAGTGTCACCGCTTAAAAATTGTGTAAGGTGGTAGTTAACCTCTCCGTAATGTCTATTCATCCATATTTGTATATAATTTTGAATGTCCGACGACCATTTAAGCTCTGTTTCCATGTAGTCTGCCATTGAAGCATTGTTGTTTCGCGTTCTGCTCTATGTATTTTCGACTTTGACATAGATGTATTATTCCTTTTCGAAAGTCTCTGAGTAAATCAATCCGAATCAAGCCCGCCATTACACATACCGCGTCCTCTGATTTAGTTCAATGTGCACAACATACTCGAAGTGCGCTCAGCCAATACACCGACGACAACAGTTTTCGAGAGCTGATACTTAGTGCAGGGAACCACCTGCGTGCACACAGCTGAATTAATTTAATGACACTTGATATTAAGAACCTTTTACTTTATCTTGGTCCTCCAACATTTGACATCATTCGTGCTAGCGCCATCTTTACTACTGATGCCTTTTTACAAGCGTACTTTAAGGTGCCTATTATGAGCAACTTTCGATTTTCGATTGTGGCGCACATTCGATAAAATAGCGCTATTGTGAATTTCACTCAATTGGATTATTCACAATAGTACATATTTATCAGCTGGCACTATAAATAAACATTGTTTGTTTACAAATTTATTAAAGAAAAAAAATAATTAATTATTTATTAACATGGAATTATGGTTCTATGATCGTCTGATGAAGATGAATGCTTCGTCAAGAGAGATGCTTCCAACACCTTGGAAATGGATTCCACTACGTGAGTAGGCGAGGTTTTAGCAAGGGTACCATTTGTTTACAGATTTCTAGCAAATTTTCGACTGCAAGGAGGCGTTTATGGAATTGCTGTCGACTACAGATGAACTGCTGCGGCAATGCACACAAGGCAGATCAATCTCATTAAATTAAAATGATTTAGAACTTATATTTTCAATTAGTTTTACAAACTGCCATCCAGCATCGAAAGCAAAATTGTGTTCGATTGAAAATTCGTTGTACAACGAAATTTGTGACCGTGCTGCCAGCTCTTAATACGAATTTGACATTCGATAGTCGATGTTCGATAGCCAGTGTCGATCGAAGATCGATTGCAACTCATAATAAGGGCCTAAATGTGTGTCCATGTAGAACTTGTAATCAACCTACAGGTCGCAAATATAAATATATTTTGATGAAATTTGGAATACAAGCTTTTGTCAGCGGTAGGACGTTCTATATTGAAATTTCTAAAAATTTGAGCATGTTCAGAGCTAGTCGCCATACAAATGACCCCTACCCAACGAGATCGACTTAAATTACCATAAGATCAAAATTATCATGGACTGGCAGATGGACAGTTATAGAGGAAGACAGACGGATGAACGGACATCGCTATATCGACTCAGAAAGTGATTCTGAGTCGATCGGTATAAAAAAAGGTCTAGGTTACACAGATCTTTCTCCAATTTGGTTAGTATATGTTTTTGAGTCAGATAAGTGACTTTACTAAATATGGGAGTGATCGGTCCATTTTTGGCCTGGTCCACATAGAAAATTAAAATCTGTTATCAAATTTTCCGTATCGGCGGGGCGCAAATGAAGAGTTGAAAAGAGTTGCCAACAACTACCTGAAGACGTCAAAAATTTTAATTGTCCTAACACAAATTCTTTTAAAATAAAATACAAATACAATTGGATTAAAGATATGAATATACAAATACGATTTTTTAAATAAATTAAATAATAAGTGTTATTAATTTTATAAAAAAAAATAAACAATCAATAAAGTCCGTTGCAGCATTAAAAACAACCATAAACTTTGGGGCCATTGTAAATTGGTGGTAAAAGAAGAGGAAGATGACTTTATTGAGTGCGACAAGTGCACAAAAATATATCATGTATTTTGTACAACATTAGATAAACTTAAATACGATCATCTACTAAAGCATGAAAGCGAAATATTTCTTTGTCATCTGTGTGATGGAAGTGGTACCCCTAAATCCAAGTTAAATGAGATGAAGGAGGAATTAAAGAAACGAGATCAGCTGTCTGTTTTGAACGAAACAATGACTTTTATGTCAAACAGTTTGACGATATTTTAAAGGGTGTTGCAGAAAATAATAGAAAATTGGAAGTAGTACAAAATAAGAACAAATTATTAAAAGTTGAAGAGGAAAACCATAAAAGTTCTGTTAAATATTAAAAATGATCAGAGAGTTAAAAACGATTGTTTGATAAGAGGAATAGAATTAACAATATGGTTTTGGCAATTTTTGATATAGGCGATTTTTGATTTTTGGCAATTTTTGTTATTTGCGATTATTGGTTTTTTGGCGATTTTTGTTCTTTTTCGATTTTTGATTTTGCCGATTTTTGTTATTCGCGATTTTGGTTTTGGCGATTTTTTATTTTGGCGATTTTTGTTATTTGCGATTATTGGTTTTGCCGATTTTTGTCCTTTTTCGATTTTTGTTATGCGCGATTTTCGGTTTTGGCTGTTTTTGATTTTGGCGATTCCGCACATATTTTCCACGACTACTCACTCATATTGATAATTAATGTACTTGTCAAATGTTGCAAGACTGTTGCTTTCATAGTACTTCATATTTTTAATATGGGAGTTGCCGTGCTCACTTATCCTAGACCTCCCATTTTTATCTGACTACTCACATTAATATCTGATGGACTCGTACAAAGTGTCAAGCCTTTCCCATTTATAATACTCCAGTTATATGATATTATTTATTTCCTTTGTATGGGAGGTGCACGCCCACAGCTCCGATAACGCCCATTTTTAGGCGACTGTTCACATTAATAACTCATGAACTCACACAAAGACCCAAGCCTTTTGATAATACAGTACTATAGATAAATGATATTAAATATTTACTATGTATGGTGGGTGCCACGCCCATTGGTCCGACCCCCCCCCCCCCCATTTTTTCTGCGACTATTAAAATTAGTTTAATATGTATGTGTACATAGTTTCAGTAGTCCAGATATTATATGTTAAAATTATATATTAAAAATTCACTTTATATGTGAGGTGCCATGCCCAAAAATATATTTACGACCAATATAAAAATTTTGTTTATTTGTGAAAAAAAATTGTGAAGGGTATAAAATAATTCGGCTAAGCAAAATTTCTCATTTATGTAAAAAATTCGTATTTAAAGATGTTTAATATAAATAACAGTCTTATTGACTTTTGGCACGCAGTATTTATGCGGTCAATGACGACGCGCTTAATATTAAGGGGTTAATATCATCCAATATTTATAATGACTGAATGAATTAAAATAGAAATTTGTACAAACAGTGAAATTCTAATTAGACATAGTAGGGGTATAACTATTGGAAAATTTTTACTTAACATTTGACTCATAAAATAATATGAGTAAACAAAATTCTGATTTCATTCAAAATAGATTTAAAAAGTAACTCGCAAAAAATAAGCATTTTAAACTCAAAACGGCATTTATGCTCTATATTACTACACTGAGGAATATTTAAAATTTTGGTCCTCTAGCTAAAAGTGGTTTAGAATAATAGCTTCTATCTTGAAATCATATTAACAGGTACTGATACCTCATTTAAAATTAAAGGTCAAAGGTCGCTGTCACTTGTTCTAAATTTTATGGATGTTTATCTTAAAAAGCAATATTTTTACAGTTTTCAAAAATTAATACATGTTGTTGCAGATTTTCTTCTCTACATTGTTGCTCAATTTTATGACTGAGTTTTTCTTAGTTCCTCAGTTATAAAGAAGATAATGAAATAAAGTGGTGATTTTTTTAAAATTTGATTTTATATTTTCGCATTTGGTTTCCCATTTGTTCTTAAAAAAAGCCAATTTCATAAAGCTAAACAATGAAAAATTTAGTTAAAATTATTTCAGCTAATTTTTCTCATACAAAAAAAATATTTAAAAAAAATAATTATTTATTTTTGTATCAATTTTATAGTTGACTTTGAATTGTTTAAGAATCAATACGAAATCACTAATGAAATTCGAACTAAGTATTGAAAAGAATATCAACAAAAATTTACTTAAAAAACTTTTTAAATACCATCTTTATATACATATATATAGTTTTGAATATTTTCCAAACTGAAGATCATATGATTATGCTCTTTGATATTTGAGAGAAGAAATCCATTTCCTTATTTAATTCCTTTCAAATATTGCGCGATTTTTAAAGTTAATCATAATTATGTTGACCAGCCTTTTCTTTAAATGTGTAATAAGTTAAAAAAAAAAGTTAAATTGCAAACAAGAAAAACGTACCGAATCATAAGAAAATTTCACATAAGTATTAAAGAAAATTCATTTTTTTGGTTTTGCCCCTAATGTATAGGAGTGTAGGATATGATGTCAGCAGAATGCTTGATAGTGAGCTAATAAATTTCATAATTACAATACATTTTCTAATTAATACAAAAATGTTTTTAAAAACATTTATATGAAACTCTGTACCTCGCAAATGTTAAGATATTTGGCTTAAATTACTTTTCCTTACTTTTACTTTTTTTTTTTTAAAAAGTAGATAACATTCCTGAAAAAATTTTCATTTCTTAAAAAAAAGTAAATTTTCTTAAAAAAATTTATTTTCTTAAAATAATACCGTTTCTAATAAAAATCTTTTCTTAAAAAATACCTCTTCTTAAAGAAGTACCTTTTCTTAAAAAAGTACGTTCACTAAAAAAAGAATAATTTCTTAAAAAAAGTACGTTTTCTGAAAAATTACCTTTTCTTAAAATAGTACCTTTTCTTAAAAAATACCTGTTCCTAAAAATTTATATTTTCTTAAAAAAGTACCTTTTCTTAAAATAGTACCTTTTCTTAAAAATAGTCTTTTTTTAAACAAAATATTTTTTTTAAAAGGTACCTTCTCTAAAAAAAAAAACCTTTTCTGAAAAAATAATTCTTTCTTAAAAAAGGGCATTTTCTTAAACAAGATTCCTATCTTAAAAAGTGGGTTTTCGTACTTTTTCTTAAAAATTACCTTTACAAAAAAAGGGACTTTTTCTTAAAGAATTACTTTTTCTTAAAAAAATGCCTTTCTTAGAAAATAACTTTTTTATAAAAAGTATCATTTCTTAAAAAAGTAGATTTTCTTAAAAAAGTGCCTTTCATACAAAAGTGCCCTTTTTTATAGTGTACCTTCTCTTAAAAAAAAAAAGTCCTGAAAAAGTACCTTATCTTAAAAAATTTTATTTTCTTAAAAATGTGTCTTTTTTAATAAGTAAATTTTTCTAAAAACTATATTTCTCTTATAAAAGTACCTTTTCTTAAAAAAGTATATTTTCTTAAAAAAGTACCTGTTCTTAAAAAGTAAATTTCTTTAAAAAGTATATTTTCTTTAAAAAGATCTTTTTACTTAAAAAATAACCTCTTCCGGAAAAAGTACATATTCTTAAAAAAGTAAATTTTCTTAAAAAAGAATCATTTCTTATAAAAGTAGCTACTTTTAAACAATGACCTTTTCTTAAAAAAGTACATTTTCGTAACACAGCATATTTTCTTTAAAAAAATTTCTTTTCTTAAAAAGTAAATTTTCTTAAAAAAGTAAATTTTCTTAAATAAGAAATTTTTCTTAAAAAAAGTACCTTTTCTTAAACAAGTACAGTTTCTTTAAAAAAGTAGCTTTTCTTAAAAATACCTTTTCTTAAAAAAGTTGCTTTTTTTTAAAAATGTACTTTTCTTCGAAATTACCTTTTCTAAAAAAATGCCTTTTCTTAAAAGTATCTTTTCTTTAAAAATTACCTTTTGTTAAAAAATTATCTTATCCTTTTGATAAAAAGTAACATTTGTTAAAAAAAAATAATTCCGTTTCTTAAATAAGTATATTTTCTTAAAAAAGTACCTTTTCTAAAAAAGTACCTTTTCTTAAAAAGTAAATTTTCTTCAAAAATAATCTATATGTTAAGCAGTACCTTTTCTTAAAAAAGTACATTTTTCAAAAAAAAAAAAAAATACTTTTTCAATAAAAAGCTAATATTCTTAAAAATACCTCTTCTTGAAAAAGTACATTTCCTTAAAATTTACAATATCTTCAAAGGTACCTTTTCTTAAAAAATTACCTTTTATAAAAAAGTAGCTTTCCCAAAAAATTACTTTTACTATAAAAGTGCCATTTTCAAAAAAGTACCACATAAAGGAGTACCACTTCCACTTTTTGATAAAATTATTTTATTATTTTGTATCATTTTAAGCGGGCGACTTAAAGATTCGGTATACTGATTCTAAAAAAACAAGTATGAGTGTTAAATTCGGCTGGGCCGAATCTTTGATACCCTCCACATTTTTCATTTTCAATTTCCATTTTTTTTTGATCATTTTCCATTTTCCATTTTTCACTTTTCAATTTTTATCTTTCGTTTTTAATTTTTAGATTTTCATATTTAATTTCTCATTTTCCATTTTCGATTTTTTATTTTCCATTTTTCTTTTTCATTTTTAATTTTTCATTTTTCAATTTTCATTTTTCATTTTAAATTTTCCGTTTTCCATTTTTCATTTTTCATTCTCCATTTTCCATTTTTCATTTTCCATTTTTATATTTTCGTTTTCCATTTTTCATTTTCCATATTCCACTTTCCATTTTTCATTTTTAATTTTTCATTTTCCATTTGCCATTTTTAATTTAAAATTTTTCATTTTTCATTTCCCATATTTATTTTTTCATTTTCCACTTTTCATTTTTCATTTTCCATTTTTCACTTTCCATTTTTCATTTTCCATTTGTCATTTTCCATTTTTCAATTTTAATTTTTCATTTTTAATTTTCCATTTTCCATTTTTAAATTTTCGTTTTCCGTTTCCCATTTTTCATTTTCCATTTTTCAATTTTAATTTTTAATTTTTTATTTTTCATTTTTAATTTTCCATATTCCATTTTTTATTTTTCATTTTCCATTTTTCATTTTGCATTTTTCAATTTTCGTTTTTCATTTTTCATGTTCCATTTCCCATTTTTCATTTTCCAATTTTAATTTTTCATTTTCCATTTTTAATTTTTCATTTCCCATTTTCATTTTCCACTTTTCATTTTTCATTTTCATTTTTCGTTTTTCATTTTTCATTTTCCATTTTCGATTTTCAATTTTTTATTTTCCATTTTTCATTTTTCATTTTTAATTTTTCAATTTTCAATTTTCATTTTCCATTTTTCAATTTTCCATTTTTAATTTTCAATTTTGAATTTTCAATTTTCATTTTTTATTTTCCATTTTCCATTTTTAATTTTTCATTTTCCATTTTCCAATTTACATTTTCCATTTTTAATTATTTATTTTTTTTTAATTTTTAATATTTAATTTTAATGATAAAAAAATATCTGGTAAAATTTGCTTAGGCCAATGACTTCAACAATACGAAGAATTACAACATATACAACATATCTTAAGAAAAACAGCAAACATACTGAAAAATTTTATTTTTTCAAGAGTTTTTTCAAAGTTTCATTCATAGCTCGTGAACCCTTTGACCGATTTTGACGATTATATATAGCAACTCCTTTGGGATGTTAATAAACGATTTTATGCAAAAACGAACGGTCTAGCTTAGATATTGACGGCGTGACGGTCATCGGTAAATCAACTTCCCTTGTTATAAGGATGAAGAAAATATATTTTTTTGGGGTCTCAGGAATTTATTTCGATGCGTTACAAACGGAATGACAAACCTATATATACCCTCTGCCACTGAGGTGTGGAGGGTATAAAAACTTGGAGGTGGGGGAATACAGTTGCGGATGTGATTAATTTTGAGTTTCAAATGTAAAAATGAATATTTAAATTAGTTCTTATTTACAAAACTAGAATCAGTGACATTAAAACGAACTGAAGTATAATAAGATTAAAAACATTTAAGAAAATGCTCTGCCCAATACTATAAATTAGTTTTTAGATGTTCATACCGCCCGACAGGAGTTAATAAATATTATAATACTCGTAGACATCATATTAAATTATGTTGATTTATTAAAATAAACGAAAAGTGTTTGTCAAACAAAAGGTCATGGACGACATATTTTTTTGATGATAAGAATTGGTATTTTTAAAAATTCAAAATAGAGCAACACAATTTCAAAATAAAAACAACAAATACAATTTAATTTATTGGATAACAAAAAAAAAATGTAGATAAAATCCAAAACATATGATGATTTGATAATAACACTGTTTCAAAATAAAACTATAAATTCTGTCACAATATAATAATATTTATTATATGGGATTTTCAAAAATAAAACAAAAATAGAAATATGTTATTGTATGTTTTTGAAATTTTCTTTTAATAGCATTGAAATCATCATTATTCTTTACATTACCTCACTGCATCGATATCACGATATTTAGATTAGTCATAATGCAATTTTAAAGATTTCAATTTGAATCATTTTCTTAGAAAATGAAATGAAATTTGTATCAACAATGAGTTATAACTTAGATTTTGCTTACCAAAAGGAAGTTATTACATTATTTTTTTTTTTAATTTAACAAAAATAATGTTTATAGAAATTTTTCCAGAATTAAAAGATTTAAGTATTATTATAATATGATTTCTTAAATTACTTAAAAATATTAAAACTTTTTATTATTCTGTTTTTTTAAATTTTTTTATTATACCCTCCACTCCAGTGTGCAGAGAGTATAAGCATAAGTTTGTAATTCCGTTTGTAATAATTAAAAAAAAAATTTTGGACCCCATAAAATATATATATTTGTGATCCTTATAACAACCGGAGTTGATATAGCGATGTCCGTCTGTCCGTCTGTAGAAATCACGATGACGGCATCAATCGGGCCGTCCAAATCGGTCGATTAGGGCCCGAGATTTGAATGAAGAACTAAAAAAGTCTTGAAAAAATTTAATTTTCTATGTTGTTCTTGTCACGATCACGCCCTCAATAGGATAGCTAAGGTGATCATTTTTAGTGAGAATGATTCTCCAAATTCATGGGAAGATTTCTATTTCAAAAATCATTAAAATCGGTGGAACAGGTCCAGGGAAATCTCTGAAAAAGTAAAAAAAAAAATGAAAAATATGATGTTTCCATATTGTTCTTGTTGTTATTCTAAATGTTATATTGTTGTCATAGCTGGACTTGTTATTTTTGTGGTCGTTGCGGTAATAATATAATAAAAACTAACCCTTTGTACATTTTTTTTATCAACTCTGGTAGAAAAATTTAAAAGTTTCCATTGTTTTGGCATCACTAAAAAAATTTACTAGATCTTTTCTGTCATTGCCACGAGCCTGCCTGCAAAGTTTCAGATCAATTGGGTCACGGGAAAGGGGTTAAAATCGAACCAAAATTTTTTCGACAAGCAGACACAACGAGTTAATATAGAGGGAGTAAAAATTCACCAGCATCTAAAGCAAATAATGCTTAAATACCTAGTTGTTAATAAAAAAAAACAATGTAAATTTAGCAAAAAAAATGTTTATGTATTAATTTATTTAAAGAGAAAAACACAAAAATAACGTTTGATGTTGTATTTTTTTTGTGTAATATTTACATATACATACATACACATATTAAATAATACAAATAATATACATATATTCTATATATGTATATCCATAATAATTGCATGTTAGAAATAAATCGGTATATTATTTTATTTACATAAAATTTTGCAATATTTTGTTGTGGGGAAAATACATTTCTTTTGCATTAACAGAGTGTCACTTCATTTTGCTCAGCGTGACTACGCCACAGTAGATGGCGCCACAATTTTTGTTCTTATTAGCTTTGCAATAGTTATTTCTATTTTAACATGAATGTCAATATTTTTAAATAGATATCATACAGAACAATGTTAAGAGTAAACACGGGCTGGTCTTTTATTTTATACGTTTTTTCATTACTCTTTTACAAATATGAACATAAGTTTGGCATATTAACTTTTTGTTGTCTTTACAAAATAGAGTTACCGAGTTCAGCAATGAGTTTTTTGCTTTCAAAACAGTTCTACATAGTTATATAGAATTATTATTCTGCTTTACCTACAAAATATCTGATTGAGATTACATCTATTTATTAAAAATTGTTTATAATTACTAAAGCATTATTATTCACATAAATACAAAATTGCACTTTTTAAATTTTCCATTCAAATTTAAGAAAATATCAATTCTAAAAACTGGAATTAAAATTTCCAGTTATAAAATATTAATTGAATTTCAGAAAATCATATCAAAACGTCGGAAATAATAATTTTAAATTTAGAAGACATCAATTGCATCAAATTCCAAAAAAAACACCAAATATGTTTAGATTTAAAAAATGTTTACATTAAAAAAAATATTGGCATTCAGGAGAAATTAATAGCTTTTCAGTAACTTCTTTTAACGATAGTCGAATCGTTAAAAAAAAAGGAAATAGCAAAATTATCAGTAAAATTGTTAAACGATATTCGCTAAAGTCAGCTGTTGTAGTTATCTAAACGACAACCATTTTTGTGTTGTTTATTCAATCGATAAAAACTTAAATTTTTAGGTTGAAATGTCGTCATACATAAATAAAAATCATAAAATAGTGAAAATATTTTGCTTCTATTAAAAAACTGTTTTATATAAATAAAAAAATTAAATAGCATATTCAATTCATTATTTCATTTTCAAATAAATAAACAGAAATATTAGTAAACAAAATAAAGATGTTAAACATAAACATAAAATCATCTTGTCAAACACGAAGTAATTTGTTTTTTTCTATTCTTCTTTGTGTTTTTCGCTTATTTTGACAGAGATGCCACTCGTTTACGATTTAAATAAATAGAAAAATAGATTTGTCGACTGTTGTTAAGATGTGTATACTTAGGAATCACTTAATCCTCAGTGCAAACAAACAATTAAAACAGAAAACATTAATTTAAATTCAATGAATTTTAGAAAACCTCAAATGATATTTAAGAATTGCGAACATAAAATTGTTACATAAATAAATGCAATTTGATGAGAATGTTATTTATATATTATTTTTCACAATTTTTTTTGGATGAATATTTGAAGTTTTTCAGAAAATAAAGATATCACATTATTTTATTTAAAATGTTTGGGACATTTAGTTTTTTGCGTTTGGCATCTCTAATTTGATTATTTATTATTATAAATTTATTCTCTATGTTTTCCAAATATGGCAATATTTTAATAAAAAAGTTGTGAGAGCTTTTTTTTTTGGTTACTATTTTGTTACTCCATCCGACCTATATGGCCGCAATGAAAAAATATTTCGCCAGTTAAAAGAAACTATACATCCATCTCCAATTACCATGATTTAATGCATATAGACACTCTACACAACCATTACCTTTGCAATGGAGGTTAGGGTGAGCTATTTAATTAGCAAAAACTAAATTAAACGAGAAGTTCTGTCATATTGCATGCATATAGGAAACGCATGGATATTTTTCCAATATTTTGTTTACATTTATTATCAATACTCAAACCGAGGTGGAGGGTATCAAAGATTCGGCACAGCCGAATTTAACACTCTTACTTATTTTTCTTTAATTTTTATACCTGTCGTTTACATGTTGTAATTTGTTTGTCTTTCAATATTTAAAATATATATGTTTAAAAAAACAACTTAATATCATTTACTTAAATGTTAAAGCATTTACTTAATTAATAAATATTTATTTAACAAGGACTCAATTTTATCTCATACATTATGTGCCATTAGCCAAGTCTGCTCCATATAAGAGCTCTCATTATCTGCATTAAATACACTAGACAACAGAAAAGGAAAATATAAAAATGTTTTAGTTTACTGAATAATTTTTCTTTAATTTTTACACACAGAAAAACATTAGCCAACAACTGTATTTGTTGTGTTAACAGAGATTTATTGGCAACTAACCATTCTCTATTGTGATAAAATATTTACTGGTGAGATAATAGAATTGTAATCGTAATCAGCTCAAAATTCGGTCCCTAAGTTTATCGGAATTATAATCGGTTGCCACAATGAGTTTATTTTCTGGGCGTATAAATTTCAAACAGAATTTCCAAAAATATTTATTATTATCTACTCAAATTGCTAATGCTCCAAATATCAAAGTTATAGCCAGAACGGCCGCTAAAAACAATTTCTGTTTTGTAATAACAACGGATGATCCATTAGTGTTGGAAACATATGACATTGTACTGACATTCGATGACATAAAATAATAGAAGAAACAAATGATTGATCACATCTGAATCATTAAGCTCTGTAGACTTAAAACGATTACATCAATTTTCTTTTAATATTTATTTTTTCTTTTTTGATTATTTTAAAAAGATCAATGACAATTTTAAAAATATATTTATTTAGTATGTTTAAATATTCTGTCAGAAACAGTTAAGCAAATATAAATTTTAATATTAACATTTAATGAATATTTAACAATAAACGATGCCTAGCTAATTTTAGAATCCGAATTGTATACAAATTATTCGATAATAAGTATGAAGTTCTTCTTGTCGAAGAGTTAGTATAAGAAATTAGTTGAATTTTTTTGAATAGAGGAGTTTTTTTGTTATTAATTTTTTTTAAATTTATTTTTATTTGAAATCAACAAAAGCCCTCACCCACTCAGAATTAATTTAAATGAGTACAAATGTTAATTATCAAAGAAATATTAAAATTTTCACGTCTGGCTTTTATAGATTCCGTCGTGATAATTCAAAAAACATATAATTATTTATAATTAAATATAATTAAGATAATCTTTCTGACACTAATTGAAGGCACTGAAATTTTATAAAGAAATTTTCAGCATTTGATATTTTTAGTCCCATTGAGAGCCAGTTTTTGGCGTGTCAGTTAAACTTAGTTCGATTAAACTTAAAATTATTACCTTTAGTCAAATAGTTGAAAATTGAACGTTAGTAGTATTAAGAAATGTGAGTTTAACTAAACTACGTTCAACTGGCTTCCCAAAAACCTGCCCTAAGAAAATTTTTAAGTTTCAGAATGTTTCGATTTTCAATTTTCTAAAAATGGAATAATCTAAAAATCTAACATTAGCTAATAGCATGTTCAGACGGCGAAATGAACCACTTGATTCGGTCTCTGAATCATGATTGTGAACCTTGGTGTTCAGACGAGTGTTCTTGTTTCATTTTGACGTTTATATTTTTTGTACAAATATTTTAAAACATCCTTTTACACTTTACGTTTAACTATTTAATTTTTTCCATTTTTATTTGAATATATGTAAATATGTAAATATATATTTTTAATTTGTTAAATGTTTCTATTTCTTTTATTGCACTCATTAATTTGTTGTTTTTTTCTTTGTTTATATATTTTTGACAGCTAGTTCAGATAAACTAGAGATAATTTTTTATCAAAATTGGAGATGACAGTCAATTTTTCTAGGCTCACAACTAGGTTCAAAATGAACCAAGTAGGTTCGCTCCCAAAATTTTGTATGGCGAATCATGTAGATTCAATCATGACTGGAGCGCGAACCGTGAATGAGAGAGCGAACCGCGAATCTTGCTGTTCGTGTGAACATAGCATAAGATTTGCACACGAAGAAACAATAACAACATACATACATTTTTACCTGTAAAAGTTTACTTAATTAAAATTATAAATTTATTTTAATCAATATTTAATAATTATTTTGAAGTAAGAGTACGTGAAATATTATTATAATTTTTAATAAAAATCCGAAACGGGCTTTTAAAACAATCGCTAATGAGGTAAAGTTTGCCACCATACCATTTCCCAGGTTATTGAAAATTATAACGAATGTCCTACTATTTAGAAAAGCCTGGGCTATACCGATCCCAACAAGCTTAGAAAGATATTAACACTAATTCCAAAGAAAATCCTAATATTTCGGGGAAAAGTAGTTCAAAAAATCAAAAAAAAAAAATGTTTGTTAAATTTTTTATTTTAAATTTTTATATAATTTAATGCTTAAAAATACATATCTGAAATTCGCTATGCCACTGTGTCAGTTTTTGTAGTTAAATTTTTTACTCCGACATTTTTGTGTTTTATTATTTAATTGTTTTTATGTTTTTTAAATTACCTGTCATAAAAATTTAATATTTTTTATGGCATTTTTATTGTTTAAAAATATTTATTTTTTTACACCACATAGTGGGTTGAATGATAGTTAAAATGAGGATTAATTCAGGGAAGCCGTATTTTTAAAAAAACAAAATATTTTTTTTTTTACAAATCTGTGTATTAATACGTGAAGGAACATTTTTTCAAATTTTTTTTTAAGCATAATGCGGGCACGGAGGAGTGTGGAAATTCGCATAACTTGTATGGAGGAGAAGTGCAGAATTTAAAAATTTATGTATATGTGTTAAAAATATATTAAATTAAATAAAATAAAATATTAATAATAACTAATTTTATAAGAGCCTAGAGTATGCTAATCAATCAGTGTTGCCATTTTATCATTTTAGTTGCTAGATTTAGCAACTTTTTTTATCGTTTAGCATCCAAAATTTATGAAAAGATGCTAGATGCTAACTTAGCATCCTTTATTAATAAAAAGTTGCTTTTAGCATCTTTTTTCATTATTTTTGAATATACGATTTTAATTTTAATTTCTCAAAGTGTAATACGAGAATTTTGTGTACTACTCTTTTTACCACTCTGCTCGTTTCTTTCAACAAATATAACAAAACATTTTGAAATAGAAGAATGTAAACACCAACAATAGCTTTTAATGAATTAAAAAGTCGATTGCCAAAAATATTATTGTATTAAAAAAATGCCAAAATTTTCAATACAAAACACATTAAATCCGGTAAAAGAACCGATAACCAAAATATTAGAAGAGTTTAAATTTAGATCATCTAAAACAGAAAAAATTCAAATCCAATGGAGTTATATCATAGAACAATATTGGGATACAACACTGAATACAACCTCTTTATGGATTGAATTTAACAAAAATTCTATTGGCGAAAATCCATTTAAAGAGTTATTTGTATTGCCTTTATTAGTTTTGTCTTTCTCAAAAGCCGAAGTTGAACGCTTTTTTAGTTTAATGGCTTTAGTTAAAAGCAAACTTTGAACAGATTAAAATCCGAGTTGTTATGTTCTGTATTACGTACAAAAGAAGGTTTGAAATTGAAAAATGGGTGCTGTTACACTTACAATATACCGAGTGATGTCGTTGATAAAAGTCGATCGTCAGAAAAATATCAGAGCCAAGAAGAACTTGAAGATGGAGACATTACAGAAATATTAGATTCCATAAGCCAATTATTGTAATATAATCGTATCTTTTGATAGTGTAAATTCTGTTATATTTTAAATTAAAAAAAATATCTCAAAAATTAAAAATATTTAATTTAAAATTAAAAAAACTCATTTTAATGTTAAAAAAAAATTACAGATGAAATCCAAAATAATTTTAATAAAAAATTTAAAAAAATATAAATCGAAACTTATGTTTTATATTAATTTTTCGGTTTAAAACCAAAAAATTTATTAATAAGTATTTAATTTTTCAATATAAATTTGAAAAAAAAATTTTGCGTCTTTCTTTTTGAATCCAGTACGTTTTAGCATCTTTTTTTTGCAATTTAGCATCTTTACAATTTCAAATTATGGCAACACTGTAATCAATTTTAGCCCATTCACAATTCATCGAATTTCAATATAATTGTAAAATAGATTAGCATACCTCTAGGCTCTTATAAAATTAGATATTATTAGTATTTTTTTAAAAGAAAAAATTGAAAGAAAAAATAAAATTTCTTAGAATTTGCACTCGAATTTCGAGTGCTGTGTTATGCTACTTATTATTAATACACTAAAAACTGCGGAAAAAATTACCTTGGTTCACAATTTTTGGTGTAACTTTGGATTCTAAAGAGTTAAAGTAATGAATCTAAACTAAATAAACAAATAAATATGTTTTTATATTATAATAAATTTAATATCAAGTATTTCAATTTTTTTAATTTTTTTTATTAATTATGCTCCATACACAGTACAACACATGATTTTGGAACTCAATTCTGATAATTTTACCTAAAAGTAGCCCCAAAAATAAGAATATCTGCATCATTTGTTTTGTCAAGTTGGATGCCATTATAATTTAATGGCCATACGAAATTTTTTGCTCAAGGTGGATTTTTATCACTTTTTGTATATTTTAACATGGTTATAACTCTGAAACAAAGTTGTAGATATTGAATAGAAGAAAAAAAAGCGGAGCAAAAATGCCCATTTCCCCCCATTTTTTCCCCATTTTCAACAAAATAAGAATCCAAGCAAAGAGAAATCCTATTTAAGCCTCTTCCTATATAACAAACGTATATGAAATTAACTTTCTGCCAAACAAACTATCTACAGCTTTTGGTTACTGATGAGGGTTGCTGACTTGACCTGAAATAGCTGTATAACCTGTCATGCAGAATATAGATCTATTTTTGAAACAAGCGTGCCGATGTTTTTAGCTTCATTTAAAGTAAAAACACTTGATCTTGAGCCTGATTAATTTCTAACTCAATCATTAAAAATTATAAAAAATAATAAAATAGAAAGTTAAATATTTTGCGTGTTTGCAAATATACGCAAATTCTATTTTTTTTTTTTTTAATCCACAAGCTGAAATCCCATAGTTATTTACTATGGAAACAGTTTTATCCGATCTCTCCCGATAACACTACGAACCACTGCATTTATTTAAAAAAATCAGAAAAAAATATTAAAAGTATTTTTTAAAAAATTTTAAAACTATTTCTGCGACATTTTTCTAAAAGAAATATCAACAAGTTAGTTTCAATATCTGAAGTTTAAGCCTCCATTTAAAAAAACTTTTGATTTGGGAATAAACAACCAAAAAAAAATACTTGAAATTCGTAGTTTTTACTTTTTACCACTTTGCACTTTATTAGCGAAAATTATTCAACTTTAACAAAAAATAAACAAATGGAACATTTTTTTTTTGACAGCTATTGATGGTGAATTTTATCAGCTTTACCCGGTACCAAAACTTATTACAATATATTAACTTCAACTTTTGAATTAATCCTCACTTTTGACACATTTCAACCCAATCTGCACCGATGGAAAAATGCTGTTTTTGACTTGAATTTTTTTTTGCTATACATGTATTTGTATTTATAATTTTATATTTCATATTTTTTTAAATAATTTTTTTAACAAATTACAATTTTTGTCTTTATTAAACTTTTTATTGTTTTAATTTTTTCTTTTTTTACACAAAATGTTTTATGCATTTTTTTAAGAATTTATTTTTACTAGCAGATTCCAGCCCTCGAAATTCGAGCGCAAATTCTAGGAAATTTTATTTTTTCATTAAATAAGGACCCTAAAAGTATGCTAATCAATTATAGCCAATTCACAAATCAACACAAAAAACCAACTCATTTTTATTACAAACACATTAACAAATTTAATAAACACACACATAGCATTGTATAATTTTATGTATGTATTAGTAGTAGCAATTTTAAATGCAATTTACTCAAAATAGAGGAAAAAATTTAAAAATCTGTAAATCTGCAAAATAGCTTAAAAGAAATACCTTTCATATAATATACGTTTGGTCAAAATCGGGATAAAACGGTAGAACAAAACATCAGTCACAAGAAATCGCCTAGCCTATCAATATTATAGATAAACTCAAAAATAGATTTTATTGTAAATTTTTGTCTGTATTAAATTTTGTATTAATAAAATTTTTCTTTTAATTTTTATTTAATAAATTTAGGTGCCTATTATGAGCAACTTTCGATTTTCGATTGGGGTCGAATTAACTGAACGAACGAAATTTCATTTGGTATTATGGCGCACATTCGATAAAATAGCGCTATTGAGAATTGCAGTAAATTGGACTATTCACAATAGTACATATTTATCAGCTGGCACTATAAACAAACATTGTTTGTTTACAAATTTATTAAAGAAAAATAAATAATTAATTATTTATTTACATGGAATTATGGTTCTATGATCGTCTGATGATGATGAATGCTTCGTCATGAGAGATGTTTCCAACATTTTGGAAATGAATTCCACTGTGTATGTATGCGAGGTTTTAACAAGGGTATCATTTAGAAAGTTTGTTTACAGATTTATATCAAATTTTCGGCTGCAAGGAGGCGTTTATGGAATTGCTGTCTACTACAGATGAACTGCTGCGGCAATGCACACAAGACAGATCAATCTCATGAAACTAAAATAATTTACAACTTATATTTTCAATAAGTTTTACAAACTGCAATCCAGCATCGAAAGCAAAATTTTTTTCGGTTGAAAATTCCTTGTACAACGAAATTTGCGACCGTGCTGCCAGCTCATAATACGAATTTGATATTCGATAGTCGAAGTTCGATAGCCAGCGAAGATCGAAGATCGAGTGCAACTCATAATAAGGGCCTTAGTTTTTACTCATAATTATTTTTTTACCAAAAATTTGTTTTTTATTAACTCAAAATAGCCTTACTTTGGCACTTAACTCGAAAAAATATTAAAATTCAAACAGAATCTCTGACAGATGACAAAGTGTTGGTTAGCGCGTAAAAGTACAGTAAAATAAAAAAAAAATAAATAAAACTATACAAAAATGCCTGAATACGCACGCTAAAGCATTGGTATAAACTATAACTATTATAATCAATAACTAAGAAACAACTAATATTTACTTTTTAAAACAAATTAAATTTGTAAGTTAGTGTAAAATAATTTAAAAAAAAACCTTTTTGTGTCCATACTGCAGTATGTCATATGCTAAGTATTTTTATGCACACACATACCACTTCATTAAGGTGGCTCTTATTTTTCTTAGATCGCCTAACAGAATATTTAGATATTTTATTGCAAATAAGCAGGTCTATAATAAAATATTTAGAATTAAAAACAATAAAAAATTCAAAACAGTTTGGTTTTTTCAGTATAAACAGTATTACTAAAAACATTTGTTTGAACAAATGTTTGCTCTATTTACTATTGAGATAATATAATATTTCATCATTAAGTAAATACTAAATAAGCCTACTGCGAAAGACACATTTTTAGATTAAAACCAAGTAAGAAAATTATAGTTGGTTTAGACCGAGTATACAATACCCTATACAATGAATTTCGAGATGTGGTCGTAGATCCAACTAAGAAGGTATTATGTACGCCCTGCCGATATGAAAACGTTCATATCGGATTCTATTTTTCTATGGGGTCAAGGTCAAAATATGGTAATGATGATGACTACTAAAGTCACTTATTTTACTTAAAATAAAAATGTAACCAAATTTGAGAAGAATATTTGCAATATATGATAATCTGGATCTTACGGCAATTTAAGTCGATCTCCTAGGGGTTATTTGTTTGTGCGCTAGGTCTGAGCATACACTGATTTCCACCAATTTCAATAGTGATCGTCCTATGATCAATAGAATCTTATGTCACAAATTTCAGCATACTATATTGAAAATTTGCGAAAGTGATTCTGAGTCGATCGGTAGAATAAAAGGTGGATCTAGGTAAAATATTTTTGGTAATTACAAACATCAGCACAAACTGATTTTGCCCTCACCACATAGTGGTATAGTGTAGAAAAACTTCTAGAAAATAATTTATATGCAAAAAAAGCAAAAAAGCAATCTTATCGTATTGGGTTAATTACCCGATTTTTTTCTCTCACTTTCATTTATAAAATTGGAATGCCTTATCGATGCAAGTATGACCCTAATTTATATATAATGAATATATAAATATAAGTATATATATTCATATATATGTGTGTATTTGATACATAAGTATGTGTGCAAAAATGAAAATGATTGCATGTACATACAACATTTTTAAAGTATGAAGGTGTGTCGTGTGACCGCTTAACACAGATACGGTGCTTTGGCACTTTTGTTATTTTTTATTGTCATTCTTGTTGTTGTTGTTGTCGTAGTCCTTGTCGTTGTTTCTGTAACGGATATAAGAATAAGATGACAACACTAGCAATATATTTATATAATGTTACAATTTACAGTGGGACACACAGGGGAAACCATATTGTAGATTATTGAGCTCTTATTAAAGGATATACACACCGAAAACGAATTCATTGTATGTACCGAATTTATTGCTGACCGAATTGCAATTCTGTTGTCGTAACAGTAAATATTTTATCACAACATAAAATGGTTAGCTGCTATTGAATTTCTGTTGATAGATCGAAAATATATTTGATAAACTTTAGAATCGGCAAATTTTTTCTGTGTATTCTTATGAAGCTAAGCCTCTATCCTAGTCTTTTAAACGAAAAAGCATCATGATTTCATAAGTAATTTGTATGAAGACTTTAATCTACATCTTTTAACACGCTGTCTCGACTAGCTATAATTCATGGCAATGTCCATGTCCAAGTCAGAGAAACAGAATTACGTCAAAACGTGAAGTGGGCAAATTATGTTTAGACATATCATTTCCAAAATGTCTTTGAACCGTAAACAAAAAAAGTGCGTATTGTACTCAATGATTTAAACGAGTTAAAAAAATTTAAATCAGTTATTTTATAGTTTTAACTTTTGTAGTTCCATAAATACTCATATTCGTAGTTCCATAAATACTCATATTCATTAATATATGAAATTAATAATTTCGCTTTTATTTAATTTAAGTTGCGCCATTTTAAAATACTTAAACGTCATAATCGAATGAAACGTCAAATTAATAGCTGAGTTTATGTCAGACTTTCTGTCATGGCAAAAAGTTGGATTTTTAAGTCACGACATGAACATTAGCGGTCTCCACTAGCCATTGACTTGAACATTGCCATGAATTATAGCTAGTTGAGACACCATGTAATGGTTTTAATCGAAGAAGACAAAAAAAATGTATTGATAGCAAAATTTATATAAAAATATGTAGTAAAAATACCTTTTATTACTGAGTTGTAATAAAATGTATCAAAATTTATTTATATTATTTTATAATAAAAACGAGGGACACTAGCAAAACGAGTGAAATTGTGCGCCTTAAAAAGGCAAGAAAAGTAACTAAATACCTACGAAAATCATAACGCAATAAATAACAATAATATAAGAAAGAATCGTTGTTCGAATTAGTCGAATCCATCGCCATTAAATTTTATGCTCACACATCTGATTGCAATCTCATTTTTAAAATGTTGTCGAAGCGTAAACTTGAAAAAATTTGTATACTTCTCTCTCTTATTTTATTTGCATTAAGTACAGTTACCGAGTTTATTATACAGGCACATGTTTGAGGCAAAATGTTTACATTTATTATTATTAGTATTATTTTAATAATAGTTAATAATATTTATGCTCTATAATTAACAAACTTGCGTTTTTGTATGCGCATTTCAAAAAATAAATCATAATAGATTTAACAAGTTAAAACTTTAATTACAATTTTACAGAATCCAGTAAATTTGCATTAAATTTATAACAGGGTAACATTAATCATCGTTAGTGTCTGCCACTACTCGCACGAAAAATTTGGTGCCATTAGTGTGACCACTGCGGAAAATGTGTGTGTATTAGTAAAAAAATGTTAGTGTATTGAGTTTTTCGAACTTGCAGTGTGATGTGAGATTGCTGGGTAACTACAAATCAAAATACATTAGTAAACGACTATTGTTAAATTTTAAGCAAGTTATGACATTAAGTTTGTGTTTGGTAGCTATTCAAGGCATGCCACCTTTCCGCAAGTTGTGTGATAACTTCAAAGGGTTTCTGTGTGGCGACATGGGGTGTAAGCGGAATAATCCACATTGATTAGGTTAAAAGAGAAAAACAATGAATGGTGAATATTATATTAACTTATTGCACCAATTCAATGACGTTTTTAACAAGAAAAAAGTGATTTGGGATTTAGAAAGCAAGTAAGAATATTATAGTCGGTCCTGAACATACGACACCCTATACCATGCGTTTAGACACCTCTCGTAGGTCTACCTGATTAGATAAGAAAATAAGCATAAACCAAATTTAATTGGCATTGTTATTAATTTTTTTTGCCTTCGGATATGAAAAAGTTCATATCGGATGCTATATTTATATGAAGACTAGATCCTGATCTTGATATTTATTTGGTAAGGTCACTTATTTTGTGCAAAAACATATACAGACCAAATTTGAGAAAAATATGTGCAATATTTTTGTTTTTTGATAGATTTAAGTGAAGATCGGGAATCACCTTCATATGGGGGCTATGACTAAGAATTGTCTGATAGGGCTTATTTTTTGACCACTAATAAATGGATGCAATAAACATACACAAACCCAATTTGACCAAGATCTATATGATAATTTGGATATTATGGTAATTTAAGTCATTTGTATGGGGACTAGGTCTGAACATGAACCGATTTTCAGCAATTTCAATAGCGTTCACGATATGGCCGATACAAGCTTATATACCAAATATTTGTGACCTGTAGTTTGATTACAAGGTGTGTGCCCATGTAATACAGACGGACGGACGGACAGACGGACATCGCTAAATCAATTCAGAAAATAATTCTGAGTCGATTGGTGTAATAAAAGATGGGTTTCGGGCAAATCTTTTCGACGGACGGACGGACAGAAAGTGATTCTGATTGATTCTGAGTCGAGTATGTGGTTAGGGTATAAAAACACTGATTTATTGATGCGCCCTCGTATGGAAAAAAAGAATACACATTTTTTTAAATTTTTTAAAATTACTATTAAAGTAACAATATGTTTTATTAAAAAAAAATGTTCGTCTGATCTTAGTAACTAATAATTTATTGTATAGCCAACGTGTGGACAATATCGTTTGTTTCTCCATTTTCGGCGTCAACCTGGTGCATTTAGGTTTCGAAGCAGTATAATTTGTGATCCAACTTTAAAGAGTAAATTGCGTGAGCGAAGACCTGGCAGATCAACTGAATTTGAAAACTCAGTTAGAAAATTGAATTGCTCAGCAATCGAAAATAGTCGTGTAGGACAACTAAGGCCACCTGTCGGAAGGCAAAAGAAGGCAAAAACAGTAAAAAAGAATCTAAATAGCAAAAAATTATCTTCTGAAAAGCAAAAAGAACCTAAATAGAAAAAGAAACCAAAATTGCCTTCACTGGTTAATGGGTAAAACTTCATATACTTGTTGCCACTAAACTAATATAGCTATTTATCTGCACCCTGTAGGTGAGTAGGTAGCGTATTCGCCAATCATGCGGGGATCGTGGGTTCGATTCCCACCGGAGGCTTTTGTCGCTGCAAAAAAAAAAAAATAAAAACTAGCCAAATTACAATCTGCAGACAAGCCACTCGGCTTCGCGGAACTAGGCTTAAAAAAAATTTAACTTATATTATAGTCTTTAACATTTATTTTTTCAAGATTCTTTTATGGGAAATCTTCAAGGATATTGAAGGATGAAAATTTCAAAGAAAATTTTTTCCATCTTTTTGACCTTATAAAACAGAATAACTTATCGTTATAACCTAAAAATACATGTTCAAGCTAAGAAAGCAAATTTTTCTTCCCTCGCTGCACCTCGTGTCAGCCATTTGCCCCCAGGGTTGAAACTTCACTCAATATTTTTTAATTTCTAATTCACTACATTTGAATTTCCATTGAAGTTTTTAAATAGTTTCAAATTTTTTTTTTCATTTTTATTATTTTTTACCTTGTCCCCATATACAAATACTTCCGATATGAACTTTATTATGATAGCCGGTCTGGCTTACTGGTTTTTCAATCTTTATACATAGACATGAAACCTCACAACCATAGATTTTTGCATGGAACGGCTGTTAAAAAAATTTATCAGAAATTCTTCAGTTAAAACGTAGAACTAATTCAACAATTCAATCAAGAAATTTAATTATATTTTAAAAAGGTTGCTACCACAATGGTAAAGTTCATATCTGAAGAATTTTTTAAATGGGAACTAGGTAAAAAAGTACATAATATTGAAAAAATAAACAACAATTGAAAAACTTATTAAAAAAATCATGTGAGTCCGATCACAGGGGAGATGTGTAAACATCTAGTAATTAAAGATTTTTTTATGTCACTTTTTTAAAATCAAACAAAAAGCGTCATCTATGTATCACTTATAGCAAACAACTGCAGGGACTCTGGTTGTACTTGTAGAGTTGTTGAATAATGTATATGTTATACGTTTATATTGTGAAATTTTTGTCGTTTTATAGCAAAGGGTTGTTGAATTAGCTGAAACAATTTTATATCATAATTTTTTCACCAATACAATCATAAGTTACACCGATTTGTCTTACGGCTCATAGCGTAACATCTGAGCTCACAGTTTTGTGATTGATTGTATTGTGAAATAGAAATTTACCCCCTGCGCGTATTCACACATCAAAAAAAGTTCGAATGGAATGAATCAAAGATCAAAAAACATTAGTTTAAATTTCAACTTCTTGAATATGAACATATTCAAAAAGTTGTCACTTAAAATTTATTAAGAGTGTCAAATTCGGCTCTTTAAAGCCCTCCACTTGGATTTTACGTTTACAATAATATTTGGACTTATTGTACTATTTATAATAAATGTAAACAAAATATTTGAAAAAGTAAACAATTTGATAAACTAAACATTTTTTAGAGGTGCCTTCTTATTTTAGGTCATATCTTGGCACAATGGTGCACAATTTACTCAATTTTAAATACCAAACTGCTCAAAATAATGGAAAGCAATATTATCCTAAGTTTAACCAAGAAAATTGTTTATTTTGTGACCGAGCGTGATTTCAACAGACAGACGGACGGACAGACAGACATTGCTATATCGACTCGAGTTAGATAGAACTTATGAAAGGGTTAACCGCCGTCAAATAAACTGTCATACTGCGCTCACTTTTTGACATTTATAATCAGTATACTCTGGCAAATCGTGACGAATAGAGTCACGCTGGAACAAGGCTCCCAAATTATCCAAATTTACTTTGAAAATCAGTCATCGAATTAGTCAACTTATAGACGATGTTTCATCGCAAAGCAGTGTTCAACGATGAGGCTCATTTTGGCTTAACGGGTTTTCTAATAAACATGATTAGCACATATGGAGTGAGATCAATCCACAACAGACCCTAAAGACTTCATTACATCTAGAAAAATGACCCGTTTGGTTCGGTTTACACGCTGGTGGCATCATCGGACCTTGTTTCTTAAAAAATAAAGCCAGAGCTCGCGTTACGGTCAATGGAGACCGTTATCGCGCCATGATCATTGATTTTTTGTTTGAAAATATATTCCGGCGAGATGTGGTTTCAACAGGATGGCACTACGTGCCATACGGCGACCGCAAGTCGATACTTATTAAAATCAAAATTTGGCGATTAGATGATTTAGAGAAATGGACTTCTCAATTGGCTTCTAAGGTCGTGCGATTTGACACCGCCAGATTATTTCCTGTGGGGCTACGTAAAATCACTGGTTTATGCTGATAAACCAGCAAGAATTGACGACTTAGGGTGAACATTGTTCGGGTTATTCGAAAAAGTGGCCCAAAATTGGACGTCCACAATGCACTTCGTCAAGATCAGCAACGCTGGCCATATGCCCGAAATAATTTACAAATGTTAATGCCATGTATTGATCTTTCGAATAAAAAAAATTTTTGATTCAAATTCAATTTATTGTGTTATGTGTTACAATTTAAAGCTCTGTCAGGCTTAAAAGAACGCCCTTTATATACTTTATGAGGTCTCAAATTAATTTTTCGATATGTTACAAACGGAATGACAAATTGATATGTACCCTCTACTTAGTGGTGTGGAGGGCATAAAAATATCATGTTGAAATTTAATAAAAATATGAACACCGTGATCGAAAATAATTATTTTTATTTTTATTTTATATATTTTATTTTTATTAGCATGTTACTATATAATAAAATGCTATAGAGTACTAGCAACTAAGGCCTTCGACTCCGACGTTAAATTATTTTCTTATGTACACAAAATAATTAATTTTGATAAAAAAAATTAATATAGTAAGAACATAATATATAAATTCAAATATTATGAATTAAAATTTAAAAAAAAAAAAAAAACAATAATTAAAAATTCAATTGCAAATCAAAAAATAAAATTTAAACAAATAATTATTTAAATATAAAAAATCTATAACAAATAAGAAAAAAACCATCAACGATAAGATGTTGTTTGACGATCGCAGCAAATCAACCAAAATTTAAAATTTTCCATTACAAACTTTTTTTTGGTCAAAAATATTTTTATATTATTAGTAAAATATGATTATTTTATTTATTACATATTTTTGTCACAAATGTCCCACTGTTCGAATATTGAGAGGTACTTATTAGCATTTGACCTGAAGGATTTCCAACAAACACGCTCACAGAAACATACAAAAAATAACAAGTATATTTTTAGGCTGTTAAGCCAGACGAAAGAAAACAAATTAAAAAAAAACTCATAAAGAAAAAGGCCAAATACATGCAATACTAACAAAATTTTTATTCCAAATTATTTTGTTGTAAAAAAGCTATTTTAGCTAAAAAAGTAATTTTGTTGCTAATAAGCTAAACAATTTTTTTTTCGTTTTCTTTTGGTAAACACATCTTGTGACATACTTGAAATTTATGTTATATACTGGATTCTTTTTGCAAAATTACAAACTAACAATTTTTAGCTTCTTTCGAAGGAGTGTGGGAAGCAGCATAATATTTATGTTACAACCGAAATATACATTTTGTGTGATAAAAAAAATGCTGACTGTGTCTGTAGTTAAATGGCGGCTAAACTCTGTATATATTTCTTGTATATCGTATATATATATAATATACATATATAATATAATTATGGCTCTAAATTCTGTATAAGAAAACTCATTCATGTATATGTGTATGAACGTTTTAGTATTTATTATACATACTTGTAGTCTAGGCGAAAAAAAGAGCAAAGCCCTGTTATAATAAATGTAAAGTTGACCTAGTTTTAAAGTCATATGGTGGATTTGTGTATTTATATTGTTCAATACATAACAAATATTTGTTCTTAAAAAAAAATTACAAAATTCGTTGCTTATAGAAAAACTGAATTTTTTTAATGGAGGCAGCAATTAAAAATTAAACTCAAGTGATTTTTAAATTAAACAAACATTTTCGATGCTGTAACTTAAGTTAAGTGCACAGAAAAATATGTTAATATTTATTTTTAAACAACAGTAACAAACAGTTTTTATTTTGAAAAAAAAAAAAAAAATGATTTCAAAGTTTTCGTTTTTAAAAAATATGCAGCCAAGTAAGAAAGAGATCTTCAGAGATTTTAATATGTTTAAAAAAATGTTATAATTAATAAATATTATATTTGAAAAAACCCTTTTACAGCTTTAAATTTTTAGGTTAGTTCATAAATACAATTACTCCGATTTTCCGACAAAAAAATTTTCTCAAATTCTTTTTGAAAAATTAAAAAAAAATGTTAAAATATTTTCTAAGAATGCTTTATATTTGAATCTAATATTGATACTTTATTTTAGAATGAAATACAAATTTTTGTTTAGAAAATTCTTAATATATTGAGGTCATCATTCACTCACAGAGTCACAGGCTCACTGACTCTGTAACGCTATGCACACGTCTTCAATTGTTCATATAGGTTGTGGCCAGCTTCGCATAAGTAGTTGTTGAACTCAATAAAGCAAAATAAATAAATATCACATACTATCGGAAATTAGAGCATAACCAGACCGGTGTGGAACGTTTTTCCGTTGCATTAGAAAATTCCCAAAACAACAACGGGCAACGTCGATGGGAAAAAGTTACATTTGTTTGTTTTTTTTTTTTTGTGTATTTTATCTATATCTTTTTTTTATAAAATCTACTTCTTTTAATTGTTTAAACAATAAAAATCTCTTCTTCTTTCCTTGAAGATATATTTGGTGTAAGTGAAATTAAATGAAAACCATTAATGACGTTTTCTTTTCTGGCAAAGATGTTACACGTTTTTCCCATTCCGCAATTTTTTTCTCTTTTTGTGTTCTTTTCTAAAAAAAAAAAATTCAACCTTGCGAAAGGGTAACGTGTTCTTTTCTAAAACTGTCACACTATAAAATGTGAAAAAGGTGAACTTATCGCAGTCTAAAAAATCAGAGAGAATCGCACGATAAAACAGCTGATATTTTTGTTGTTTCCAAATGTATATTTGTGTGAATAAACTAAAAAAATAAGGAAAAGCGTAATTTGTATTGCCCCCCCATTTTTCCGCGATATCAACGTTATTAAAACATATCAATATTTTTATGCAACACGAAAGTTAACGTACAGATTCCAAAATTTCTTTCCCATTTTTGTAAATAATATTTTTTGAAGAGTGTTCTTAATTGTTCTAGAATTGTTCTACAATGTTCCAAAACGATGAGTTTCTAAAATATAATTTGTACCGGTAAATCGAAAAACAACAATTTTAAACTACTTAGAAATTAAATATATTAGTCCGGAGACGTAAAGAAGCCGAAGTTCCCGGAGAACTTTTCAGGTATCTAGACTTCGAGTCAAAAGTTCTCGTTTGCTTCCAAGGCATTCTTCATAATTGATGACATGAAATGTCGTGAAGCCGATTGTTTTTCATATCGTTAACATTAGTTACGCTGTATAGATACGAGGGCGGATCAATAAGTCCGTGACTTTTAGAATGAAACACAGTGTTTTTTTCAAAAAAAAATTATTTTTCAACATAATCTCTTTTTAGCTCAATACACTTAGTCCAACGTTTCTCCAATTTTTGTATCCCTTCCAAAAAAAAATAGGATTTTTCAAGGTCCATAAAATAGGCAGTTTTGATCAATAATTTCATCATTGGAGCTAAATCTCTTTCCACCGACCCATTTCTTTAGGTTAGGAAATTGGAAATAGTCACTAGGGCCTAAATCCGGAGAATATGGCGGATGAGGTACCAATTCGTAGCCCAATTCATGGAATTTTGCCATTGAGACACGATTACGTTTATGGTCAATTGAGAGCAAACGCGGCATCCATATTGCAGAGAGCTTTCTTAAACGCAACTGATCATATACAATCGAAACCACACCGCCATATGAAATGCCTATGGCATAAACAATTTCACGCACTTTTACTCTTCGATCGACCAACACCATATCGTGGATTTTTTCGACATTTGCGGGTGTATTGACCTCAATTGGCCGTCCAGAACGTTCAGCGTCATTTGTATTTGTGCGACCACAACGAAAGTCAGTAAACCACTTTTTTACCATTGAAATCGATGGTGCAGAGTCCCCTTGGTATTTATCAAGCTTTTCCTTGGTTTGATTGACATTTTTTTTTCGCAAAAAATAATGTTTAATGAGCACTTGAAATTCACTTTTTTGCATTTTTTAAAAAAGCACAGGTTGTATGTTTTGAACAGCACTATTTTAATCAACCCCAAATATACGGGTCCCTTAATTTTACATCCTCTATAACAGATCCAAGTTTCAGAGCGATCTGAGGCTGCCAATCACGATACCTTGTATGAAAGAAATTTTGGAATCTGTACGTTAACTTTCGTGTTGCATAAAAATATTGATATCGTTTAATAACGTTGATATTTTTTTTCCAAAAGTGGGGGGCAAAGTTTAAAATTCTTTTTTTTCGATTTACCGGTACAAATTATATTTTAGAAACTCATCGTTTTGGAACATTGTAGAACAATCCTAGAACAATGAAGAACAATATTCAAAAAATTTTATTTCCAAAAATGGGGGGCTAATTTCGCAATTGCCGGAAAAGTGTTTTTCGTTCGCATTTGTGTACATTACGGTTTGCGACATATCTATTTTGGAACAATGTTTATAACAACTAGAACAACCTAGAACAACCGCCAAAAATAAATTTTTTTTCAATAGTGGGGGGCAAAGTTTAAAATTCGTTTTTTTCCATTTACCGGTACAAATTATATTTAAAAACTCATCGTTTTGGAACATTGTAAAACAATCCTAGAACAATTCAGAATAATCTTCAAAAAATTTTATTTCCAAAAATGGGAGGCTAACTTCGCACACTTTATTTTTTCAGTAATATCCAAAATATAAAACTTATGTTTTTTATTTACAATATCGGTATTAATTACAGCAACATTAAAGAGATAATAACAGTTGAAAAATGAGAAATTATATTTCAGTGCGCGACGCTCTGCGATTTTTTAAAAAACACCGCAATGCTCCGGTTGTGTTTATACTTTTAGGCGACTTGTAGCTAAGCGAAAATTTTTTATAGAACTAATTTTATTATTTTTTATAAAAATAAAAAATCTTATTTTCGATCTTTATCAATTTAATGATTCGAGTTTGAAATTGTTCAGGCTCAAGATCAAATGTTTTTACTTTAAATAAAGTAAAAGCATTAGCACATTTGTTTCAAAAATTGATCTATGTATATTCTGCATGACAGGTTATACAGCTGTTTCGGGAAGAGTCACCAACCCTCATCAGTAACCAAAAGCAGTAGATAGTTTGTTTGGTAAAAAGTTAAATTCATATATATTTGCTGAAAACAACCAAATGAGAATTCAAGCAAAAGTTATACTATTTAAGCCTCTTCCAATATAACAAACTAAAAATAGAACAACTTTGAAACAAATATGATTGTATACGAGTACACATTGCATACTACAATATACATGTTTGTTTTTGTCTTGAAAAAACAAGAAAAACAATTTGTTTTTGCTAAACTTACATTTAGCGTTAACGGCGTGCACTCCGTATTTTTAATTTTATTATTTTTTATAAAAATAAAAAATCTTATTTTCGATCTTTATCAATTTAATGATTGAGTTTGAAATTGTTCAGGCTCAAGATCAAATGTGCTAATGCTTTTACTTTATTTAAAGTAAAAACATTTGATCTTGAGCCTGAACAAGATCAAATGTGCTAATGCTTTTACTTTATTTAAAGTAAAAACATTTGATCTTGAGCCTGAACAATTTCAAACTCAATCATTAAATTGATAAAGATCGAAAATAAGATTTTAATGCTAATGCTTTTACTTTATTTAAAGTAAAAACATTTGATCTTGAGCCTGAACAAGATCAAATGTGCTAATGCTTTTACTTTATTTAAAGTAAAAACATTTGATCTTGAGCCTGAACAATTTCAAACTCAATCATTTAATTGATAAAGATCGAAAATAAGATTTTAATGCTAATGCTTTTACTTTATTTAAAGTAAAAACATTTGATCTTGAGCCTGAACAATTTCAAACTCAATCATTAAATTGATAAAGATCGAAAATAAGATTTTTTATTTTTATAAAAAATAATAAAATTAAAAATACGGAGGGCACGCCGTTAACGCTAAATGTAAGTTTAGCAAAAACAAATTGTTTTTCTTGTTTTTTCAAGACAAAAACAAACATGTATATTGTAGTATGCAATGTGTACTCGTATACAATCATATTTGTTTCAAAGTTGTTCTATTTTTAGTTTGTTATATTGGAAGAGGCTTAAATAGTATAACTTTTGCTTGAATTCTCATTTGGTTGTTTTCAGCAAATATATATGAATTTAACTTTTTACCAAACAAACTATCTACTGCTTTTGGTTACTGATGAGGGTTGGTGACTCTTCCCGAAACAGCTGTATAACCTGTCATGCAGAATATACATAGATCAATTTTTGAAACAAATGTGCTAATGCTTTTACTTTATTTAAAGTAAAAACATTTGATATTGAGCCTGAACAATTTCAAACTCAATCATTTTTTATAGAACCTTAAAAAATTTTCTGTACAACTTTTCTACCGAAAATTTTAAGAATCTGAAATCAGTTTCCTGTTAAAATTTTTCTGAATTTGGAAAAAAAATTCTTTTAAAGACAACTTTTCTATTTTTCAAAATATCATGAAATTTTTATAAAGAAAATTTTGCCGAAGCAACGACCATTTTTGTGTAGAAATTTTCGATGACTCTGAGTTGATTTTTTTTATAATTTAAGAATCACGTTTCATCAAAGCTTTTCTCGAATCTGTGATAAATTGTTACCAACTTTTTCAAAATATAAGATAAATTTTGTAAAGCAAAAGTTTCTGCATCTAAGAAAACTGTTCTGCAGAAATTTTTCAAACAATTTCTTAATGAAAATAATCTTTTCTAAAGAAGATAATCTGAGACCATTTATCTAGGAAATACGAAGGCGGTCCCAAAACAACCCGAACTGACGTATAGATAACGGCAGTAGTTTTAAAAAATTGACAACAGTATAAAACATGTTTTAAGTTTCAAATCGCCACGTTGTTTAATATTTTTTTGGAGCCTTCAAAAGTAAACGATTTCAGTGAATTTTTAAACATGGAAAAAATTCGTCACAAAGACGTAATTCAATACTTTCAATTGAAAGGTCTCAGTCCAACAAATATTGAAACCGAGCTTTATTCAAATCTGGGATAGTCTGCTCCTTCGTTTACGACTATAAAATATTGAGTGACAGAACTTAAACGAGGTCGTACGAGGTGGACATTCCAGAAACGGTTAAGAAAAAATGGTATTGGATGGTCGGCTGTAGCTACTTGCAATTATGTCATATCAAAAAGTGTTTACATGGTATATTGATCGAAAATTTGGAGATCGGAAACCTGTCCGCAAGATGGGTGCCGCAATTCCTCACTATAGAACAAAAACAGCGTCGTGAAAATGTTTCACCGCAATAAAGACGAGTTTTTGTATTGATTCGTAAGCATGGATGAGACATGGGTCCACCATTTCACACCTGTGATAAAGGAAGAATCAAAATAGTGGACTGAAATGGAAGAATCTTGTCCAAATAAGACGAAGATAGGCAAGGTTATGGCGTTTGTTTTTTGGAATGCGCGTGGGTTAATTTATATTGACTGTCTTCAAAAAAGAAACACTATCAACGGCGAGTATTATGCAGGGATGAAATTTGGCGAAAAAGAAAGTGGTGTTTCATCAAGGCAATGCAGCAGATCTCACATTCACTATTATGATGGCAAAATCCATTAAATAATGTTCAAATTGGTTCATCACTCACCTTATTCAGCAGATTTAGCTCCCTCGGATTATTTTCTATTTCCAAACTTGAAAAAATGGCTC
This sequence comes from Cordilura impudica, assembly GCA_963682025.1. Taxonomy (NCBI): domain Eukaryota; kingdom Metazoa; phylum Arthropoda; class Insecta; order Diptera; family Scathophagidae; genus Cordilura; species Cordilura impudica. The sequence goes on from OY821517.1 coordinate 346,176,389, forward strand.
GGTGGTAGAAACTTTTCATGGAACATTTCTATAAATCTAAAATAACTTTTCCAAGGAAATTTATGACTTTAAAGCAACTTTCTTAAAGCATATTTCTCGTTATAATATATAAACATTTTACAGAATTTCGAACTTTGCAAAAAATGTTCCTGAGATAATTCCTGCAAAAAAAATTTCTCAGAATCTCTGACCACTTTTTACATAAAAAAATTCTAAGAATCTTGTCCAACCTTCTAAGGTGTAGGTCAGCACGATTACTTAGTAGATTTCGAAATATTAAAAATAAAAAATTGATAATTGTCAAAATTTTAAATAAAAGAAAAAATCTGAGGATATTTACGTATTCAAAAATTTTTCTAAATAATTTGGGAATAAAAATTTTAATGGAATTTATTCAATAAAATTCGAAAATTACTTTAATGTATTTAGGAACTTGCTTCATTATCTAAAAGTGTGAATTGAATATTTTATTAAACTTGACCGAATAAAGCTTTCATAATTATTTTTATAAGCGATAAAAATAAAATTTTTGTAATAAACAAGCATACGTTCATATGTACATTAGGGTGATTCACAAATAAAAATAAACAAATGTTGCGGCCTTATCGATATAAACCATGTTATTTTTAAATGATGATTCACAAAAAATCTGGCAGCTTATCGGTTACAAGAATTTTATTCTATATGTGGTCATGTTCAAAAATTTCAAAGAGCTATCAAACGATATACAGCATCATACTTTCTTTGGAATTAATGTAAAAAATATGGGAAATTATGAAAACAGAAGTTTTTTTCCAGAAGGTTCAGCTTAATAATGGTTAAAGCTAGGATAAATTTTTTTGCGAATCATCATATCATCGAACCACTCTATCATAATTTTATATATTTATTTAAATAAGCACAGCGGCCGTTGTACGTTATACGTTGTATAAGTATTAAGAATTATATTTTTTTTTTTATGTATATTTTTAATTTATGGAGAAATGTATGAGGAAAAATCTAACAACAACAAATAAATAATAATTAGTAACAACAAACAAAAAACAACGACTGGATGAATATTATGGACGGAAAAAGTATAATAAATATTGAAATACATGATGCCAAAAACGATGCGCACTGTGAATGCGAAATTTTCAAATTTGAAAAAAAAAAATATAAATTTGTATACATTTATTTTACACAAATGGTAGTTGTATTGATAATTTAGCAAAAATAGATTTTCACTAATACAAATAATGATGGACAACAAACAAATAACAAAATAACATACAAAGTTTGCGTTAAAAAAATAATTTTAAAAGCATACAAAATTTTTAAACATTTTTGTAAATTTGTATAAATATAAACAAAAAAAAATTTTTTTCAATTATATGGTCACTCTAGTTGAAGGCTAGAGAGCAGGGATAATATAGTTGGTACAATTGTCCTGTTTTTAGTACAATTGAAACCTAAGAAGTAGGTTGGTAGTCTCGCGACTAATTTGTTACTATTTGAAAATTTTCCCAATTTATTGTTTTTAATTGATATAACCAAGGTTCAGTAAATACACACATCAAACACACAATTTTCTGTTCTAAAACAACCAACACATATTTTTAACTTCATGTCAATTATGTGTGTTTCTAAATTGTGTACTTTGCCAAACACAATCATGAATGTGTTTCGTTTTAATACTTGATTGTGAACACGAACATGTTTCTATCACGTATTGTTTTATTCGTACACATATAAACCACACAGTTTCAAGTGTTCTAAAAAAAAAAGAACATGAACAATACACATGTTCGAGTGTAGCTTTATTATAAGTTCGTGTTCTGGCACGTGTACTGCAGAAAAGCAGAACATAAACAGGTTCAAGTTGAGTGAATAACAACAGTTTAATTTTAACCACACAGAGAAATTTTTATATTTTGTTTATGAATTATTTTCGTTTTTTTTTATTTTTTATTAGTTTTTTATTTTTATTATTTTTTTTATTTTAATTATTATCTTTTTATTTTTTTATACCTGCTAATGAATTCTTTTAGATTTTTTAAATAAATTTGGTTTAAACAATTATCGTCGTTTTTATCGGGGTGTATCGGATTTTTTCAATCGCGAGTGGATAATGTTTTAATTTTTAGCTGTGCGCGTTTAGGAACACGAACTGAAAATAAAGCTACACTCGAACTTGTGTATTGTTTACACGAACGGAACACGAACTTAAAATATAGCTATCTAGACTTTTTAATCCACTTTCTTTCCAATTTCTACAAAAAATATTGAAAATTGTGAACACAATAAATGTGTAAAACTTGTATTAAGTCCAATGGATAGCAATTCCGAAAAGGAATCTTTAGACATATATATCTGTAAGTAATATTGAAAGCGGTATTTATGGATAAAAAGAAATGCTAAGCAAATCTATACAGGGTGGGCCAAAAGTCACCATGGGTGAACAAAGAATCAGAATAATAGAATTTTATTATTTAAATTAGCGAACAATTATTTTTACGCATAGAGCATATCGTCTCCATTTTACCGTCAGAATTGCGCCCTCTGAAGCAATGATTCGTTTCTTAATTGATCGTCACCATCAATCATCGTCATGGCATCGTAAGAGATTTATCTCGAACCGGTAGACCACGTTTAATTCGCACTGTAATTGGTGCAAGATCATCGGCAACGTCTAAATTTTGCAATTAAATTGACAGTTGGCCAGAAATGAAATCGACTTTATTGAAAATCTGATTATGAGTAATGAAACTCATTTTCATTTGAATAGCTTTGTTAACAAGCAGAACTGTAAGTTCTGGGGTTCTGAAAATCCAAGAGACATTCATCAACGTCAATTGCACCCAATTAGGTGTAACGTATGAAAATGAAGATGGAAGTGCTTTAACCGTAAATGGAGGGCGATATCGATTTATGATAGCACATATTTTACGTCCTGCTCTTGAAAACAGATCTGAGATGTGGTTTCAGCAGGATGGGGCCACTGCTTACACTGCCCGATACACAATGGCACTTTTAAGGCAAATTTTTGGAGAGCAAATAATTTCCAGAAGTTCAGAAATTAATTGGCCAGCGCGTTCGCCAGATTTGTTAGCACCCGACCATTTTTTGTGGTGTTATTTGAAGAAGCGAGTATATGTGAACAAGCTCGAGACAATCCTTGAACTCAAGGCCAACATTGTTGCAGAAATTCAAACGCACAGCCACAAATTTTGAAAAATGTTTTGTAAAATGCTCTAAAACGAGCCCATCATTGCGAAACTAAAAACGGGGTCATTTAAGTGACATTATTTTCCATACTTAGTGTAAAAAATATCAATTTTGCATATTTTACAATCTGAAAAAAATATATATATATGTACATATATAAACGAGAAAGTTTTTTAATTTTTAAGAAACTTCAAGAAATATAGTTAACTTTGACTACGAAATTTTTAATTTTCTACAAAAAATTTTGTTTCTGGTAGATCCGCTTGTATAATACATCTTTAATAAAAAATATTCCCAAATTAAACTGAAAATTTCAATACCATTAACAACAAATTCTGAGCTTTGACCGATGTAGATGCATTACAAATTTGTAAAAATTAATGTATTTAATTTTTTTGGGAGTTGATGTTTTCAGAGCTTTCTAGACTTATAGCAGGAATATAATCAATTCCACACTCATTACCGAATGTGGAAAGAATATTTTCGTATCAACATATTATTAAAACAAAGGAACGGTATAGGTTGCATGTGCCAGCGGTTTCTAATCTAATCCAAACAAAAGGCTTATTAAAAACATATGATTCCAGTTGCTAAATTTTTCTTATCAAAAAATTTTTGATTTTTATCTCATTTTACTTTTTATGTACCTTATTTCACACATGAATATGTACATGTATGTATGTTCATACATAAGTTGTTTTTGTTACCTTTATGTTACATGTAGAAATGTATTTTAAAAACGTTTCGTTTTTGTTTAAATTTCTAAATATGAATGTATGTATAAAAAAAAAAATATTTTAGTACTATTGGGGTCGAAAAAATACAATTTTAGAAGTTCGTTGGTACGAAATTAGTTTTCTCATTTATCATCCCTGCTAGAGAATATTTATAACTCTTTTCAAATTAGGCCGAGAAACTCTCTTTAAATTAGACACAAACTTCTAACTCAGTTACACTTGTAAACACTGAAATTTAACTTTTGTTACAAGTATTTTCGTGAATTATTTTAAGTTAAATAATTTAATGTTTTAAACATTTTAAATAATTATTGTTAAATATTGATAAATCTATTTTGTAGTTTTAGAAACAATTAGTGTTAACATTTTACTTGACAATTTTAATAGTTTGGAATTGTTCCAATTGTTTTTTGTAAGAATATTTTATACTTATATATAAATAAGTACTTTGACATTGATCTTCAGATTTAATATATATATATATATATGTATATATTTTTTTTTTCAATTAAGTATAAGATGGCACCAACCTACGTACAATTTTTTATATATTTAATATTATGTGATTTTTTTCTTCTTATGTCTAGGAATTTTACTGTATGAAAAATGTTTCATGTGAAAATTTTTCTCTATTTTTTCTATATTTCAGAAGGCGAGAGTTGTTCTATACAAAACATTTTCCAAAAAGAGAGAAATTTTTTCAATGAAACTTCTTCATATGAAAAATATTTTAGAAGTCAGAAGAGTGTTTTACAAAAAGTGTATGAGTAATCATATTTCTGCATAAAAAGTTTCTCAGAGTATGAGAATTTTATTATAAGAATATCTCAAAATTTGATAATTTATCTCTATAAAAAATATCTCAGAAGTTGGAATTTTTTTTATAAACAAATGCCTCAGAAGTTAAGAACTTGTCTTTATAAAAAATGTTTTTGAATTTAAAAAGTTTTTATATAAAAAAATATTTCAGAATGAGAGATTTTTAGGGCCATTATTACAATTTGCCTTTAAAGTAAATGTTAGTTAAAGGAAACTTTAGCTACCTTTAACTTCTTTTCGTTATTACAACTTCCCAGTCAAATAAAATTAATATTTTTAACATTGTGGCAACACCAAAGGAAACACCGATTGCTTTTAACCAAAGAACTGGTTTATCAAAATACCTAGTGGCATCGTTCCTTTATTTGTTCGCAAATAAACAATAAAAACAACAGAATAAAAACCAAAAAGCTTTATTATAAGTTCCATAATTGTTGTAAATGTGTAGTAAAACTTTTTAAAAAATATACAAGAATATATTAAAGTATATGTAAATAAATTTATTTCCAAAACTAAATATAATGTTTTCTTCATAGATCAGAAAATATGGCAATATTAACTACATAAACCTCACGTTAAAAGTTAAAGGCAACAATATCTTCCCTTTAGCTTATCGGTCACTTTTAGCTTAAAGTATACACCCCCTGTTCCTGAAACCTATCACAAAAAAAAAACTCGTAAATGAAAAAATTCTTAAATCTACGAGTTTTTTGCTGTTCTCTAATTTCAATAAGAATATTTTTTCTCGTTTTAATTCACATAGAAAAGGCTTTGTGAAATCAAAACAAATGCCCTTTTTTTCTACTAAGCAGGTCTTAAGAGATAAAAAACTAATTGATATTTAAACTCTAACATGTTTTTTATTGAACCTTGTCATTATTTAAAAAAAATTAGACATTAATTTTATGAAAAAAAAAATGATTTTAAAAAACGTCTACATTTTGCGCTGATTAAAAAAAACTCGTAATAAGTGGTCGATGTTAATAAAACACACTTTTTGCGATGATGCTGTTCTATAACTATAATAAAAACTTTTTATTTACACAATCTATTTTCCATTATAATTTTTTCAATTATAACATAGATTCTTTATGCACTAATTATTGCAAATAAAGGAATTAAAAAAAAATTTTCATCAAATCACATATTATTATTTTTTTGCATATGTTCGAAACAGTAGTGATGCCAGTCAAATCCAATTTATTTGAATATCGAAATTTTTTTTGGTGATACCTTTTTAAAAATAGAAAAGTCATTTTTAATTGAATGAAATTGAAGAACAAAAATAATTAAATGAATAAATAAGTTGTTATTTTAAAAGAAAATATGTTTCTTTATACTTTTTCTTTAAACTTAAGAAAAAACATGTACAAAATACTTAAAAGTTTTTTGTGAAACTGAATAAAGAACCATATGGCACCTCGGTTTCTAGATAACATATGTTCTTAACTCAAACATACGGTTTTTAACTCAAACATATGTTTCCATTGAATAAATAAAAAAAGTGGTTTCAAGAAACCCAAAATTTCAATTTTAAATTCACTCTTGTTCAAATAACTACATTTCAAGAACAGGGCTGATAGTTGTAATAACGAAAAACGTTAAATAAATAAAAAAAGTGGTTTCAAGAAACCCAAAATTTCAATTTCATGTGATTTTAAATTCACTGTTGTTCAAATAACAACATTTAAAGAACAGGGCTGATAGTTGTAACAACGAAAAACTAATAATCTGCCCGATAACATCCTTACTTTAGCTATTGGCAAGTTGTAATAATGGCCCTTAGTCTACGAAAAATATCTTAGAAATTCAGAATTTTTCTGCATGGACAATGTTTCAGAATGGCAGACAGTTTCTATAAGAAGAATTTTTCAAATTGTATATCGGTTTGTCCGATGTCATTTGCGACCCCGTGAAGTATATATATGTATTCTTGATCCTTATAACAACTCGAGTCGATGTTCGTCCGTCCGCCTGTCCGTCTGTCTGTCTTTTGCAACCATGCCCATTCACAAAATAAACCATTTACCTGCGTAAAATTAGGATAATATTGTTTATCGTTATTTCGACCAGTTTTGTATTTAAAGTAGGGTAAATTGGACATTATTATGCCAAAATGTGGCCTAAAATATGAAATAAAAATTAGAAAAATCCAGTGTGTTTGTGGTAATGATTTAGTAGTATTATTAAGTTTATCAAATTGTAAACCCAGGTGAAGGGTATCAAAGATTCAGAATAGCCAAATTTGGCACTCTTACTTGTTTTTATACGGAAAACGAATGTATAAATTTTTCTTCATTTGAAAATTTTAGAATGGAACAATTTTTCTTTATGAAAAATATCTTAAAATGTTAGAATGCTCGCATTTGAATAAAAAAAAAATTCTCAGAATATAAGAATATTTTTTTATACCAAAAATGTCTCATAATTTAAGATTTTTTTAATGAAAAAATGACTTAAAATGTATGAATTTTATACTATTTCTCTATAGAAAATTTTTCAGCATGTAAGAATTTTTATAAACGGAAAATGTTTTACAATTCAAAAATTTTTTTAATGAAAACATTCTCAAAAAAATTAAAAATTTTGCTGTTTAAATTATTTCTAAGAATCTTCTGAGAATGAGAGAATTTTTCTGCATACAAAAATGTTTTAGCATGTCAAATTTTTTATCTATGAAAAATGCTTCAGTATGAGAAAAGAATTTACTCTATAACAATATATCTCAGATATTGTGAATTTTTCTACAAAAGAGTTGTCAGTGTAAGAACTTGAGGACTTGAGAATTGTTCAGTAAAAAAATAAAAATAAAAAATCGCGCCATTTTTTTTTCCAAATTTTCATTTAAATAAAGATGAAAAAATAAGCGGTTCAGGCGAAATACATTTAAATAAAAACAAAAAAATTAGCGCCGTAGGGGAAAATTTGGAATTAAAAATCGCGCGGTGCTTTATCACACTTCTCATAATGTCATAACGCCTACGGTCGTTATCGCACTTCTCATAGTGTCATAACGCCTGCGGGCGTTAATGCATTTTTCTCAGTGGCGTTATCACACTTTTGGGAGTGCATTAACGCCCATGGGCGTTATGTCACTATGAGAAGTGCTATAACGCCCGCAGGCGTTATTGCATGTACCCGTCTCAAAATGTAATAGAAACTTTTCTAACCAAACTTTAGAGTCGAAGGCATTTGTCAGAAATTGAGAATTTTTATTAATAAAATTTAAATATTAAATTTATTATAATTTAAAAAAAATGTTTTTATTATTACTATAAATAAATTTATTATTTATATTTAAATTTGTATTAAATTTATTTATCATATTTAGTGTAAATTATTTAATAAAATTTAGACGCTCCTCAATTTATTTATTAAAAAATTATTGAATTTGAAAAATTAGTAATAAAAAATGTATTAATAAATATTCATATTAATTTTTTTCATTTAAAAAAAAACAAAAATGTTTTTTCAAAAATTTCAAATACTACATCGAGTAAAAGTAGGGCTAACTGTTAGAAAAATTGTGTAAAAATTTCATGACTCTCATTAATTAGAAAAAAGTTACCATTATAAAAATGATGCTGCTTTTAAAGTTTGCGAAGAAATGGATTGCAAAGAGCCAAAGAATGGATTGATAATTATAATGGTGAATCTTCGCCGTCATACTAAATGGTTAAAACGTGGTATTCCGAATTTAATCGTGGTCGTACGAGCACAAATGATGCAGATCGTACTGGTCGTCCAAATAAGGCAGTTACCGAAGAAAACGTAAGAAAAGTGCAACAAGTTGTGTTGGATGATCGAAAGATTAAAGTGAGTGAGATTAAAGTGAGTGATAAAGATATCAACAGAGTGAGTCCGTCATATTTGACATGATCATTTAAATATGAAAAAGCTTTCTGCTCAATGGGTGCCGCGATTTTTAACAGTTGAACAAAAACTGCAACGTATTCACGATTCAAAGTATACTTTGGAGATGTTTGAAGCATCTGAATTTTTACGTCGATTTATAACAATGGATGAGACGTGGATACATAATTATACAACAATCGGCTGGAAAGGAAATGGTTAGTGTTTTTTTTGGATGCACGTGGTATAATATTTATTTATTACTTGGAGAAAGAAAAACCAATAACTGCCAAGAACTGCGTTGAGTTATTGGATAGATTGGATGAAGAAATTAAGAAAAAACGACCCCACTTAAATTAGAAAAAAATCTTGTACCATCATGACAAAAATTTAAGTTTACATTACGAATTGCTTCCCCACCCCCCCGTATTCTCCAGATCTGACCTCCAGCGAATATTATTTGTTCCCAAACTTTAAAAAACGGCTCCAGGGACAGAGATTTTCCACAAATGATGAAGTCATATTAAAGACTGAAGCCTTTTTTGAAGAGTTTGAAAAATCGTATTTTTTCAAGGGTATCAAGATGTTAGAAGATCGTTGGAAGAAGTGCATTTCAATTAACAAAGATTACTAAGATTTATTTTGTGACCAATATTATTTGTGAGATTTTTTTTATTTTTTCGGGCTAGTTATGGTAAATTAAAGATTACGTTGAAGAATAAAATTGAGTTCAAATCCAAAAACCGGGTTTTTCGTTGTTATGCCACGAACAATATATCAATACTTTAGAATTTTCCGATAAAAAGTATCTCAGAATGTAAGGCTATTTCTCTATAAAAAAAATATTTGAGAATGGAGAAATATGTTGCTGATTATGACAATGCTTCAGGATGAAAAATTCAGGAATTTTTTTCTATGGAAAATGTTTATAAATGCCATTATTTTTTCTGTAACTGGTCGAGAATATAAAAATGTTTCTCTTCCAAAAAAAAAATAATTTATACCTACATATATCGCACCTGTACCTCTAAAGTGAGTCAACTCAAAATTTACAAATTTTCAGTAGAGGCAAAAAACGTTTTTTTTTTAATATTTACTATAAAATTTTAAAAAATTTGTTTCAAGAATCGCGAAAAATAAGTATACAACAGTAGTTGTTTTTGCTATTTTTTCAGTGATCAGCAAAAATAACAATTATTTTGGGTGGAACTCAAAATTTGTCTTTTTAGTGGATTCTAAAGAAGCTACTCGTATAACACAAAGAGGGTTATAACTGTATTTTTCTTTGCAAAAGACTAGAAAAATCGATGTATGATTTTTACAGTGGATAGATATGACCAATGTGTATCGTTTTCTTACAAAAAGTGAAAATTGAAAAATTTTGAGTTGACTCACTTTAGAGGTACAGGTGCGATATGTATGACAATCTGAAAACCTGAGAATAAGTTATAGTTTTTAGCGCACACAAAATATTTTAGCGATTCCAAATTATTTTGTTGTCTAGTGTAGGCATTTGTGTACCCAATATTTTATTTTTTTTTTTTGTTTTGTTTTTTCTTAGTTCTGTTTTCGCTGCAAAGGAAATGCAAATATAGTGGGAGTTTTTAAAATCATGAAAACAACGTGATTCAATTGTAATGATGAGTAAGTTAATGCCCTATTGTTGTTATTGTTTTTACGGTTTTCCTTCGACTTTATCCCGGCCTGAAGAGACGCATGACTAACATGAGACAATAGACTATGATGAGACTTTGTTGTGCACCAACTACGAGTATGGAAAAGAAGACAATAACACATAAATTCTTCCTTATTTTAAGAATTTTATAACTTGCAAGACGACAACTAGACGGGAAAATGCAACTCCAAATTTAGTAGTAGTTCTAGTATAAAGAATAACTCTACTTACTATGACTACTTTTTTGTGTATTGTTCTCAATAGAGATGAGCAAGTGAAAAACTTTTATTTAATATGCCAGCAACAATTTGGATCGAACATGAAAAACTCTTAGTTTGAAAGAGAGGACTGACAACGGAGAAAAAAGACTTTACTCCGGCTACAATTTATGACATATTAAAATAAGTGAGAAAGCTTATTTAAATATTCTTCAAGTTTACTTAAACAAGAGCGAAAGTCCTTATTTACAATGATAATCTTTTAAAAAGCTTATAATTTATGCGGTGGAATTAACAAAAAGCAAGCCTTTATTAAGGATCGTAAGTCATTAACCCTTTCTATATAATTCTCACTAGTGGCCACGCTCCCATCTCTGTAACTTACTTTGTCTTTATAATCGCGTACAAGCACTATGTATATGATAAGGCAGGCCTTCGTGTATGGGAATAATTTTACGGTGCTATGTTGTATGTGTAAAAACGACAACAACAACCAGAGTTGAAGATGGTTTACAATGGTCTGGCCTGGGTGGGAAGTGATAACAAGTTGAATAAAAAAAAATATATGTATGTATGTCGTAAAAAAGGGAAAAACCTATAAAAAAAAAATCAAAAAAAATAACAATAAGAATTTCAAATGAATACGAGAAAAACAATGATAGTTGATAGTATCATCGTACACGGCAGTCAACTATAAAAAGCTGAATTTATAACGAAAGGAATTATAAATATGAAAATTATAATATTTAGATCTTAAACGAACTGGTGGGTAGGCTACACAACTTTTAAGGCGGAAATAAAAATAAAAAATAATGTAATAAATTTTAAAGAATTATATTCAAATGTAACACCTCTAAATACTTCTTTGTTTATTACAAAACTTCAGCGATTATAGTCTTATTATAACGGAATACTGACACATCATAAAAAGTGTAGGCATTGCTTCCAAAGAAATAAAAATTGATAGGTAGTTATTATAAAAATCTACAATCATCAGATAATCAAATATTGTATATGGAGATTATTCAAATTAATATTGGGAGTTATCGAAGTGATATAAAAACAAATAAATAAATAAATAAATAAAAATGAATCAATAGAAAGTAAATTGCTAGAAAAAGTAGCCGCGGACCTGAATATGAAAATTTGATATATGTATTAATAAAAATTTTATTAAAATATTTTGAGTTACGACCTTTTTGCCATTGACATATTGGGAATTTTATTTGTTTTTTTAGAAAACCTACGTAACGTTTCTGCTCATTATTATTTTTTTTTTACAATACAGAAAACGCAGTATGGCAACCATAAGTACCAGAAAAAGTATTCGTACATTTATAATTAGGGGAATCTCACAAATTATGCAGCGACGCGTCGTACAGTACTGTTATATCGATTTAATTTTAGAAAAGAGAAACTTGTTTGTGTAAAGTTAATTATAAAAATTCTTTTGGAAACCATATTTTGCCATGAGTCCCAAAATCAAAGAAATCACTACTGACGAGAGAAATATGTATTATTCTAAAGCTTAGAAATGAGAGTAAATGTTTTCGTGAAATATCGCTGATCATAGGCAAATGCTACTTTTTAGTACAGTACGTCGTTCCAAACTACAAATCCCACAATTCAATTTTGTCAAAATCTAGTTCTGCCCCCTCCAAACTAACTGAGCACCACGAAAAGCGTACTATTTTGGCTTTAGTAACAGTAACAGAATCTTAGAATTACTGTTTCCCAAATTAGTTCTAAAATCAAAGAATACTTCGGCAAAAACATTCATGAAGATACCGTTCCGAAAATATGAAATTAATTTGACTATCATGGTCGTGCAGCACGTCCAAAGCCATTCATTTATGTACGTTGTCAATACAAAAACAAGAAAGAAAATTATAGTCGGTCTAGACCGACTATACGATATTCTATACCATGCGTTTAGAGACCCCATCTCTTAGGTCCAACTAATTAGATATAGCAAATAAGCATAAACCATATTTGAGTGGCATTGTTATTAATTTTTTGCCTATGGATATGAACAAGTTCATATCGGTTGCTATATCTATATGGGGACTAGGTCAAAAAATGGATCACTCCTGAACAATTTTGGTAAGATAACTTATGTTTTACAAAAACATATACAAATCAAATTTTAGGAAAATCTGTGCAAAATTTTTCTTTTTTGATAGATTTAAGTGGAGATCGGGAATCAGCTTTATATGGGGACTACGACTAACAATTGTCCTACAGGATTTGTAGTTGGATTACTGATGAATGGATGTAAAAAACATAGACAAACCCCATTTGACCGAGATCTAGGTCTGAACATTAACCGATTTGCACCAATTTCAATAGCGTTCATCCTATGGCCGATATGTACAAAATTTCATCAAAATATATTTGTGACCTGTAGTTTGATTATAAGGTGTACATAGACATACAGACGGACTGTCGGACATCGCTAAATCTCTAAATCAGAAAGTGATTCTGAGTCAAACATTTTTGATAGTTACAAACATCAGCACAAAGCCATTATACCCCGACCACATAGTAGTATAGAGTATAAAAACATTTTCAGATGAAAGCTAGTTTTTCATTTTCGACATTAAAGGAAGTAGTTATAAAGAAATTTGTTTGCCAACGATTAAACAAGGTTGGGGGTTGTGTGGCAGGCAACGGGGTTGGTAAGCTCGTACTCGTATTTATTAAGACTATAACGGATCAAATTGTATGCATAACCATTTTAAAACAAAACAAAGCGCATAACAACTGGGCCTTGGAGAAGATTTTTGATTTCAACAGGATAATGATCGAAAATCGTACGGCGTACAATACCAAAAAATCAATTGAAATCACCACCACAATTACACGATCTTTATCCTATAGATTTATATAGGATTAACTGAAGTGCTGAATCCGTCAACATAAAATAACCTCAAAGTGTAATTTTAAATGAGTGGGGTAAAATAAGGATACTTTAAAGTCGAATGCAAATCAACTCACAGAGGTCCTCTAGCGCAAAAGTTAGTCTGCAAGTTTTTTAACTTAAGCAGTATTTGATTATTATCGTCTTTGAAGTCATGGTGTGAAAATATTAAAAAAGGGGAACAATGTGGAAATATTCTCACACTATGACCTGAAAGAAGTCAATGGCTACAATTTTTTGCGATTTACGAGCACTCGACTTTGAGACCTTTCGATTGATGTATAAAATAAGGTTGCTCTTAATTTAGAATATAAATATAGAAATACACTTTTCGAAAAATGCAATAATGCGACATTTTTTTGTCAGAAAAGAAAACGGCATAAATTATGTTCAATAAAGTGCATGTAGTAGTAGTAGTAGTAGTAGTAAGAATTCTTTATTCAATAATGTTTTTTTTTTTTTCAAATTACATTATAAAACTTAAAAGAATTTACGGCGTTGACTACGTCGTTAGCCGGAAAAGAGATTTTATAAACATATATATGTATATAAATATTATGTTTTGTGTTTGTAAAAATTAAGTGTTGTATTCAATAATTAAGGTTTTTCTATACGCCAAAGCATTGATTAAATATTTAACTAGTTTTTCCCAATTATCTTCACCATTTAAAATTGTAATGAGCTCATTTTCTGATATTGTTATTTTTTGGAACCAATGCTGTCGAAAGTTATTTAATATAGGACACCTTCCAATGAAATGATGTAAATCTTCAATGTCCTTTTTATTACACAATGAACAATATTTAACAACTTTCCTCGAAAGCCTTAATAATTGTTGCAGTGGAAATAAAGGTGTGCCACTGAGGTATCTATTTTCTTGTAAATGGATTCTGTTTGACTTGCTCGAGTTAATCGACTTTGGTGATATTTATTTTCTAAACAATTTAAAAACAGTGCTTGGTTTTCATTCCGTTCCCTTAAGGTAATATTTGTTGACCACGATATGTTGAACTCTACACCAATCGTATTTAAACATTTCACCCAGGATATATTATGTTCCAACACAAGTCTACTTAATTGATAAGGTAGACGAGAGTCTTGATAATGAAAGAGGGTGCGTTTTATGTATTGCATGTGAAGGTTTAGCATAAATAAATGGCCATCGTTCATTCCAGGGAGCAAAATATCTTTGGAGCTTATCCACTTCTTCAAAATGAGAATGCCCCCATACTTGTGCACCGTATGATTGTACTGACCTGCAAACAGAATTAAAAAGGTGCATTTTAGTTCCAAATGCGATATCTCTTTTAGTTAAAGAGCTACTCCATGTTGAATTGAGGCAGGATTTCGCAACATTGTTCCTCTTTTCTACATGCCTTGTGAAGACACATTTTGGAGTTATAATCATACCAAGGTAACAATATTCCGAGACTATTTCAATTTCTCTTCCAAAGTATAACCATTTCTCATTGCTGGCCAAACGTCCGCCATTTTTAAATACCATTATTTTTGATTTTGCCAAATTTACTTCTAAATTCCAATAACTGCAGTAAGTTTCTAGGTTGTTTATCATTTTCTGTAGTACTTTAACATCATCTGATATCAACACTATATCATCCGCATATAAAAGCAATCTTACATTCATATTCCCAATGTAAAGTCCACCTCCAAGTTCTTCATGCAAGTCATTTTATACAGGGAGAAAAGCAAAGGGGACAGTAGACACCCTTGCTTAACTCCTGAAACAGTTTCAAATTTATCAGATAATTCTGTTCCATTCCAAACCGTGGAACAAGTGTTTAGGTATAAGTTTTCGATAAAACGAACCATTTTTGTTGATACACCTATGGCATGCAGTTTGAACATTAGGGACTTTCTTACAACTTTATCAAAGGCAGCAGTGAAGTCAACAAAAAACGCGTAGACTTTTTTTTTTCTTCAAACTTCAAATGAACTATTGTCGTTAGGTTATAAATATTATCTACTGTAGAATAGTCTTTTCTAAATCCCGCTTGGTATTCGGTAATAATATTATGTTGATATACCCAGCTATACATCCTTTCCGTTATTATGCCCATTAAGATTTTTGCAATACAATTCATAAACGAAATGCCTCTATAATTGCATGGCTGGTTTATATCACCTTTTTTAAGAATTGGAAAGATTACGCTGGTTGTAAACGTTTCATCTACTTCCATGTTGTTAAATAGGGTATTGTATGCGTTTGTCATTTCTATAATAAGTTCATTTGGTGCGTTCTTAAAAAACTCGTACGGAATCCTATCTTCACCGGGGGCTTTGTTGAGTTTTGCTTTTGAGAGTACTTGATAAACTTCATTTACTTCTATATTTCGATCCAAAAAGTAATCTGTTTGATACAAGGCTGCATAATGTACATCATTTGCTGTTTGAAGCGGATTTAGTAATGTAACGAAATAGTTTTGAAATTCGAATGTCGATATATTGGGTAGTTCATGAAAGTCTTTATTTCTAATTTCATTTCTAATTTCATGTTTTTAGACGTTTATCATGTAACACTTGTCATTGTTATTGATTATTATGCATAATCTAACATAAATCGTACAATTAGTACTTCTACAGATGAAAAATTAGCAAAAAATGATTATGCTTCACCCTCTATATGACAACACACATTCAATTCACGTTGTGGCCACTTGAAAATAATACTTATAAGAGAAATCAGTTTTTTTATTTTGATCCTTTGTATTTTTTTTTCCTGAGAAACAACTGATTATGGGTGGTATGCCGTTAGAATCTACTGCCATGGGGCTTTCACCTGATATATGACAACCCGGATTCACATCGGCTAGATATAACTGTTTTGGCCACTTGAACATTAGATGCTGTTTAGAGCCGTACTATCACAAGTGCGACATGTGCAATCGTACTGGGCCCCCTATTTTTGTGGAGCCCCCAATTATTAAATACATTAGAAAAACCTTCTCCAATAGCAAAAATAAAAAAATACTTCGAACTAAAAAGCGGAAAACAGCAGAATTAAGTAGCCTTGCTGTATCATTAGATACGTTTTTTAAACGAGGCGAAAGTTCATCAATTTCGAACACTAATTAAATTGAAATATGTAGTCAATCTTCAAAATATTTATAACCCTAACGAGAATGTAGATGATGAATCAGGATCCAATAGCATAAATATTGATGAAATTTTATCTGATAATATTTTAGAAATTAGTAATAATCCGCAACTACAGATATATTAGACCCTGCAACTTGGCCTGTTGAAATCGACAACTTTTTTAGTCGAACAGTCACCAAAAAGAATTAAAAGAAATACTCGAAAGAAATACTGAAAAAGAATTAAGAAAGTGGCTTTATATTCTAACTCAACAGGGAACATTAGTCGCCCTTGCTGTCGTTTGTTTTCATCGATAAAAATAAGCTTAACTTTAAATGGATTTTCTCACTATGCAGACATACGGTTATCTGAACATGAATCTTCGAAGAAACATCTAGAATCAGCGTATAAATGGCGATTCTAGAATTTAATAATAAACGCAGAACAGGAATAGACCATCTCAATGAAGATGTGTTCAATAAAGAAAAACCAAGGTGGTGAATAATTTTGAAATGTATCGAAAAAGCGATATTGTTTTAAAGTGATCTAAATTTAGCTTTCAGCACCAGCAACGAAAAACTCTTTGAACCAAAAAATGGTAATTTTTGGAAGTAATTGAAATGCTTTCTGATTTTGATCCAGAACTGAAAATCCATTTAAAATCAATAACCGAAACGGAAAAAGAGCTACATCATATTTTCCCCGAAAATTCAAACCAAATTATCTTACAACTAGCTTCTATTCGAGTAAAATATTCAAGTAAAATATTTAAAAATTAATCTGAAGGTGCCCAGCGATACTCGATGGGAATATCACTTTAAAAGTATAGAAGCCGTGAAATACCAGATTAAAGGAGAAGAACGCCTCCAAGATCAAATTGAACCAATTGAATTGATGAGCTTATTCCTGAAATTGATGATGATTTAAACAATCTTATTTTAATAAATTAATCAATATTGTGAAAGATTCATTCCAAGAACGATTTGAGTCGTATAATTCTTTAAATTAAATTTTTGGTTTTCTTTTCGATAATAAAAAAATATGTGAGTCCGATCACAGGGGAGATATGTACACATCAATTAAAATCAAACTGTAAGCGCCATCTATGTATAGCAAGCAACTGCCATGGTTGTTATACTTGACGGTTGCAGTTGTTTGCTATACATTCATAGCGCTTTCTGTTGGCTGTTCAATCAGCTAAATAAATTTAAATCATAATCTTTGCACCAATACACTTACATATACCTCACACCGATTTTCCCTTACGCTGTTTTTGTGATTGTATTGTGAAATAGATTTTTACCCCCCTGAGCGCATAGATGCTTATACATCAAAATGCTGAAAACTGCGAATACAAATGAATTCAATACTAATTGTACAAATCTGGTAAGGAGGTGGAATTTAATTATACTATTATTGAGAATTTGGAATTAATTTTAGAAAGGAATTTGGAAGAATTATATCCAAATTAATGTATCGTATATCGATCGTTTTCAAAACAAAAATTAGTTGAAAATTATCTGCGGTCTACAATGTCACAGGAAAGACTTTTTGGTTTAGCAATACTGTCGATTGAAAATGCAACAATGATATAATTGATGAATTTGCCAGCAAAAGAGCTGAAAAAAATTGCTTTATAATTTCTTTGTATTATGTTTTTAAAATTAAAATCAATAAAAATTAATTCAATAAAATTAAAAAAAAAATTAGTGTCTGCAAGGGCCCTAAAAAGTTATAGCACGGCGCTTATGCTGTTATTTGTATTTGTATTTATTTATTAAATGCGATTTTATTCATTAAATGCAATTTACAGTAATGGAATCAGATAAGTTATTCACTATATATTTAATATCAGTAACTCTTAATCTAAATTTAAAATATTATAAATTACAATTAAAAAAGATTAAAAAAAATCAAATAAAATCAATTAAAGTTTGGTATAGTAATTTTCTAAACCCTATTGCGTTGCTTGTATTTTGCATGACATTAGGAAGCTGATTCCAGAGACGAATAGTTAGAAGAAAAAATTGACATTCAGAGGCATGGTCCCGGTATTTAAATTGAATTATTCGATTCCCTCTGGAAGATCTTGCGAACTTTAATCGTTCAAAAAGATATTTTGGAGCCTTTGTTATAATAATTTTATGTAGGAATATAATGTTCTTGAATTTAATATAGTTGTCAAATGACATGTGTAAGACATGACACGAGTATTGGGATACATGATCAAATTTTCTTAATCCAAGGATATAGCGAATAATGTTGTTGAAAGTTACAGTAAGTTTCCTGTTATCCCTAGAGTTGCAATCTGTGAAAACCTCAGATGCATATAGTAATGTTGGTAAAAGATATGTTTTAGCAAGTAGCAATCTTATTTTCAGTGGAGTGAAGTGCTGTGTTAACCATAAACTTCTAATCATACTATAAATTCTGCCACAGGATTGATTAATATGATCTGACCAAGTCAGAGTTCCATTAAACACAACTCCGAGATTTCGCACAGAGTCCACGATGTCAATTTTAGAGCCCCCAAGGAAGACATTAATCTCATTCTCCAAATGCATCACTTTCTTCTTTATTATAATACACTTAGATTTATTTGGATTAAGTTGTAGGCCATTTGCCGTTGCCCAATTTAGAATACGTTTGAGATCATAATTTAGTTCTTGAGTTTTGGAAATAATTGAATCCTTGGTACTACTTAAATATAGCTGAATGTCATCAGCGTACATCTGAACCTTAGAGAATTTAATTTGTTGTGGAAGATCTTTGGCATATATCGAATAAAGTAGTGGTCCAAGGATTGAACCCTATGGTACCCCTCTTATTACTTGCAGTGAGTTTCAGATGGAGCTACCATTAGCAACAGATTGGTATCTGTTTGTGAGATATGAAAATATGAGTCTAACTGCTAATGTAGAAAAGTTAAAAAACCTCTTCAGTTTGAGGCATAAAATTGAGTGGTGCACCGTGTCAAATGCCTTTGAGTGATCCAATAAAACCAAAAAAGATATTTTTCCATCATCCATGTTACTTCTTAACTCTTTAATTACATCAGATAAAGCGGTTATACAGCTATGTTGTGGCCTGAAACCAGATTGACGCTCTGTAAGTAAGTTGTTGTCGTTTAAATACCTAAAGATTTGTCTGTGTAAAAGGTGCTCGAAAACTTTTGAGATATGGAAGAATTGCAATCGGGCGGTATTCGTTACTCGTTTTTGGTATTGGTATAATTTTGGCATGTTGCCACTCCATTGGAAAGATGCTTGTATTGATTATGGAGTTAAACATTATGAAACGGACAATCCATGGTAAAATCATTTTTATAAATCTGGGGTGTATATTATCAAGGCCCACTGCATTCGATTTAATAGCATTGAAACTTTCAATTACCTCTGTTAGTGTTACACACTGAAAGTTAAATTTGGGAATGTTTAAATTATTACAGGGAAAATCATCATAAAATTCGTTATTTACGGCTGGTAGAGGAATATTTACAAAAGCTTCATTTAACGCATTAATGTCAACATTCATTGATTGATTAATTGTCTTATTTATTCCAATTTCGCGTATTTGTTTCCAGGTTTTTTTACTTCCAATAGCTGTATTAAATTTATTAAAATAATAGGAAGACTTATCATGCCTTATTTTGGAAACAACCGCTTTCCTAGCCATCTTATATTCGTCATGATATTCTGATATCCTGTAACATTTCCACTTCTGATACAGATTATCACGGTTTTCTATTAGCATCTTGGTTTCCATTGTGAACCAAGGTCTATCTCTATTTTTAATAGTTTTCGTTTTGTTGAGGACACGTTTGTTGTGAATTCCTAAAATTTTACCATTAATAAATGACAGTTGTTCTCCAACAGTCGGTAAATAGAAAATTTTATCCCATGGAGTAGAACAAAGATCATATCCCAAAGCCAAGATATCAATATTTTTAAAATCACGATAAGTAAATGTTTGGGGCTGGGTTTCTATTGCAAAATCATATGATAGGAAGAGTAGATCGTGCTTCGAAAATGCTGGTGCTGCTAACTGATCATAATGAAGGACTTTACTTTCTTTACTGGTAAAGAAAAGATCAAGCAAAGTGCTATTTGTTGACGTGGAGTGTGTAGGTCTCGTTGTGTTGACAGCTGACAAGTTAAACATCGATATTATAGTGGTAAGATTTGAGTCATCGAAAAGATTGTTATTATGCGAATATACATTATTTTTTATACATATTAAATTAAAAAATAAAACAATTTTATTATGTGTCAGATATATGTTTATAGTCTAAATCTTATATATTAAAAGAATTTATGAATAAACTTTGCATTCAAGATTTTTTCAATATTTTTCTTCTCTCAAACCTCTATAACTAGAGTTCTAATTAACGTAGGCTGTTGACATAGGTCTAAGAACACTCAGTGGATCAAGCTCCTTCTTTTGAGCTATTAACTGCTTATATTCGTTGGGTTTGAGGAAAGTTATGCGTGGAGAATCAACTTTACTTTTACTGTACGTTAACTTATCTTGGCATATTTTGGCATTACTGTACGTTAACTTCTCTTGGCAAATTCGTTGGGTTTGAGGAAAGTTATGCGTTGACAATCAACTTTACTTTTACTGTACGTTAACTTCTCTTGGCATATTTTGGCATTACTGTACGTTAACTTCTCTTGGCAAATTTTGGTATTATATTATAAAAACAAGTAAAAAAATTATAGTCGGTGTAGACCGACCATACGATACCCTATACCATGTCCTATACCCTATACCCTATCTCTTAGGCCCAACTAACTGGACATTGAAAATAAGCAAAAACCAAATTTGAGTGGGATTTTTATTAATTTTTTTGGCTGCAGATATGAAAAAGTTCATATCGGATGCTATATCTATAAAGGGACTAGGTCCAAAAATGGACCGATCCTGATCATGTTTGGTAAAGTCTCTTGTATTTTGCAAAAATATGTACAAACAAAATTTGAGAAGAATCAGTGCAATATGGGGTCAAAGGGATCATTTTTGGACTACTCATTAGTGGATGTAATGAACGCATACAAACCCAATTTGAGTAAGATCTATATGACAATTTGGATCTTATGGCAATTTATGTCGATTTCATATGGGTAATTTGTATGGGGGCTAGGTCTCAACATGGACCGATTCTCACCAATTTCAATAGCGTTCATCCCATGGCCGATGAAAGCTTATATACTAAATTTCGTCAAAATATATTCATATTTGCGACCTGCAGTTTGATTACAAGCTTTACATGGACACACAGACGGACGGACGGACGGACGGACGGACGGACGGACATTGTTAAATCAACTCAGAAAGTGGTTCTGATTCGATCGGTATAATTAAAGATGGGTCTAGGTCAAATATTTTTGGTTGTTACAAACAGCAGCACAAAGTCATTATACCCAAACCACATAGTGGTATAGGGTATAATTAATATAATATAATATAATGCTGCGGAGCAGCAGGGGTCCTCTAGTTTAATTATTAAAATATTTAGATATTCGTTTTTTACTTTAATAAAAAATTTCGTTGGCTGATGTTAAGCACTTAACAGAAAATGTTAATATTAACATTCTATATTAATATATTAATATTCTTAAGTTTTTTTTTTAGGAGGGGTTAAAGTTACTTTTGTAGACGTTGAGAGGAATTTATATTGGATTATATCGAGGGACTCATGTTAGAAGGGCTTAGCGACCACTTTTTTTCGGTTCTGATATATTTGTCCGTGCATTCCAATTGTTAAATGTAAGTACAATTAAAAACTTTCTATATTTTTACTCCCTTTATTTTAGCTCGTAGTGTCTGCTTGTCTGCCGAAAAAACTTTGGATCGGTTTTTAACCCTTTTCCCCAATCGAGCTAAAACTTTGCAAGCAGACTCATGGCGACGATGAAAATAAAATTATTGAAAAAAAATTTTTTTGACTGTAAAATTTGCAATTGTTGAGTAAGACTGAAACGATTCGGGTAAACTTAATTTACAAAGAAAGGGAATATGTATAATAAAAACTTGGTTTTTATGGGTTACTTTCTTTTCACACATAAGTTGTGTGCGTTTACCCGCTACAATTTACTATGTTTACCATTTGTACGACTTTTACTACAAAAGCGACTTTTACGTACAAAAACAAGCAATAAATTTTCGGATTGTGACAGGAAAATAATATTTACTACCATTTACCCATTTTCTGTTCTTTTGCTATATGGATTTTTTTCTCCCATGAGAAGAAATTTTTCGTTATATTCGTTTACTACTTTTAATACACTATTACTACTCAAACACATATTTGAATATTGTTCCGTATAAGTTTAATGGATTGAATTTGAATTCACTAAATTATTTATAAAAGTATAAATTTTTTAATTTTTAGTGCACAGTTTCCTTTTTGAAAAAAATTATAATCACATTAGTTGAATGATACAAAAAAAAATACAACTTTCAAGAATCGATTAGAAAAACTTCAGTATGCAATTTACAGGGAAAACAAAAAAATCATTAAAACTTACACATTTTATACCTACATATAAGGAAATATTGAACATTTTTAATAAGAACAAATAATAAAAATATAATAAATTTGAGATTAAAAAAAAATCCTAGATATTGTTTTTAAAATTATTACTAATATGTGCCTTATATTAAGGTGTGTAGGGTAACCATGATTAGGAAATAACAGAAATTAGTAGAATACTAAAAAAGAGGGAGTTATATGAATGAATGGATGGATGGATAGACAAATGGGTTGGTGTTGTTTGTGTAAACGAGGATGGATGTTAGTATACAATTAAATGAGAAATCTGTGGTAGAGATTTTTTTGTTGTTGTTTCGAGTCAAATATGAAAACGAACTATGAAGCAAAGACAACAAGACAAAAAGAAAGGTAGGGTCGGTCGGTTGGTCAACTGAAAAATAAAAGGAAATCCTTTTTTATGCAAAAAAAAAAAAAAATGAATGCAAAATCCACTTACCCAAAATAAAATATTGATTAACACCATTAAAAATTTTACACATGAACAGCAACCGTTGAGACCCATTTTTAAGTTGTTTTGTTTTTAGATTTATTTTAAAAAATTACAACAAAATATGTTATGAGATTTTACTGTTGTTGTTTTTACGTTTTGATAACAAGGAGTGTAATGGAACATACACACACACAAACACTCTTTTCAAACGGGCTTACACACACAATAATATATTAACTTTAGTTGCACACTCGGTGTAATATGTTGTTGTATTTACTTCATTTATTATTTTGTTGTTGTTATTTGTGATTTTTTTTTTTCTTAACATATACACACACTCCGTACTCTACTCTCAATCGCAACTCTGGCAACTACAAAACTGGGGCTTCCTTTGACCTCTTTAAACTTTTCTTTCTATCTTTATTTTTTTTTTCTTCACCTAAAACGTTTGCAAACACTTAAGTAGTGAATGAGGCTCGTCCAGAATTTATATTCTTTTTTTAACTATAAACTAATTAATCATTCAAAAAACACTATTTGCCACTTTAAATATTTTGTAAATTAATATTCTCTACTTTATTATTTATGCATGCACGCAACATCCTCGATTTTTTCTAAACGCGTCTTTCGTTAAATTTATTTTATTTAAATCTTTTCTACCGCTCTGTTCGTTCTCTCGCTACTATCTGATTTAAAAATTTATAAAATATGTTTTCCCTTCTTAGGATTTTCCAAAAATGAAAAAAACACACTAAATGTAGAGATACTTGAGTATAGAGAAAATGCTTAAGTAAATATGTCATGTCAATCTCTCGCTCTCTCGCTCTTTGTCTCATTAGTGTTGGTTAAACAGGCATTAATTGTAAAGATATGAAAAAACAAACATATGGAGTTATTTTTTAATATTACCTGAAAACAGTCAAGGCATCCAGCCTTATTTGAAATTATTTGCTATACCGTGCTGTTGATGATGTATTTTTAGAGAATAAGGGAATTTTAAGATATTTTTAAAAGGAATATTGCGATAAACTTGGAGCATTTTTAATACAGAGAAATAATTTTTCATTATTATTTCAACTGTTTTAAAAATTTTTATCATGAAATTTGTGCATTGACTAATGTAACCACACAGAGTTGCAGAAAAAATGTTACAATTAACTCAAATATAACGTTTTTCACAGAAACCCCTTAAAATTACCTCTACTTTAAATTTACCCATCACTGTTACTAACTATAGATAAAAGAATGAGTGAAACAAACCAGAGTTGTATTTTATAAGCACACCGCATTGCATTAAAACGTACTACCATCTCTACAGCAACACAAAATGAAATATAAAAAAATCTTTTGACATTTTGCAGATGAAGAGCAGAATAGAAAAACCAAATTTGCTTTGCTAAAACTTTTATAATTTTTCCACAAGAGGTTTTATAATGAAATATAAAAAAATCTATTAAGAATAGTGAAAAGTGTATAAAAATATAACAAAGATCATAAGAAATATAACGTGATTAAAAATAAATCAAACACAAAATTAGAAAAGAAGAAGGCAGAAACTATGAAATATTTATAAGAAAAGAAAAAATAAAGAATTTGTAGACGGATATTGCCTAAAGGTGAAGAAGTGAAGAATAAAATATAAGTGAATGGGGGTACTTTAGCCAAAACAACAACAGCAAGGGGTATTTCTTTTCGAATGCCTTTAAAAAAGAGAACAAAAATCAAAACTATTTGCGGGTCACATCATACAAGTGAAAAGATACATACAATTAAAACAATCAAAGCGCGTTTATAGTCAACTAAACGAATATGGCCAATAATGTCGCTGCTGCTACGGCAGCTACTGCGGTCGCCTTAATCAAAACACCATTACAGTGGAATACCCAACAATTGACCGTGGTGTGTGTTATAGACACCCAGCAAGGTGATCATCTAAAGGATCGCGAATGTGCCTTGGAAGAAATAAAACAGGCTGTTCTATCAGTGGGGGCCAATTTTCAACGAGTACAGGTAAACTTCGATAAATGGTAGTTTCATTGTAACAGAGCTTTAAGCGTATTAATTCATAAATAAAAAACATACATATTTTAAATGAAACAAATTTTTAGTTACTAATATTTTCAAAATATCGAAATGATTTCTCTTAAAAATATGACAATATTTAAAAATCTGAGTTGAATATTTTTTCTTATATGTACATATAATATATAAAAAATATATTATAAAATTCTTTTTCAAAATCGAAGACAAATTTTAGAAAATCGTATCTAATATTGCATTTACAGATGCTGGTCATCTTGTCTAGCTTGAAGTAGGTTGGAAGGCCAATCTAGTTCTTATCTGGTAGATTGGCCATTCAACATGAAATTTACCATTCAACTAGATTTTTCGCTAATCTACTTAAAAAAAATTGATACTTTGCGTTTTTCCAATGAGAATAGTGTTTTTTTTTTCGTATTGTTAGTATTGTTACAAAAAACGACAATTTTTAATAAAAATAACAGTATAAAAGATAAATTAATATCTTAGCTTAATTGAAATTAATTTAATTTATTGAAAAATGGTTGTAAAAAGCAGACGTTTTTTATTTTTTTGCCAATTCAAGAACAAGATTATCAAGCATATTAAAACCCAGATCTAGTAGATTAGTTTGCCAGTGTAAATACACTATAAGAACCAATTATCATCTAATCTATCATAAAAATATATTTCCTGAAAATTTAAATTTTTCTTAAAAATATTTATGGAAGTCTGCCATAAAAGTTACAGTTTCAAAACAAAATACCCAGAATCTATGGCTATTTTCTATGGACAAATTCAATGCTACTGAGACAATTTGCATAGAAAATTTCTCAGAATCTAAAAATTATTTTTTTAAACTATTTTGGAATTCAACAATTTTCTAAAAATAATTTTTTTCTGCAAACAATTTTTTGGCATCTGAGATTATTTTTAATAAAAATGGTAAGAAAATTATAGTCAGTCTAGATCGACTATGCGATACGCGTTTAGAGAATGGTTTTATGTCCAACTAATTGGGTATAGAAAATAAGTACAAACCAAATCAGAGAGGAAATTTTATTAATTATTTTGCCTGCAGATGTGAAAAAGTGAAAAAGTTCGTAGCGGATGCTATATTTATGTGGGGACTAAATCGAAAAATGGACCGATCCGACTATATTTGGCAAAGTCTCTTATTTTTTTCCTAAAACATATACAACCAAATTTGAGAAAAAATCTGTGCAATATTTTTGTTTTTGATAGATTTAAATGAAGAACGGAAAGCAGCTTTATATGGGTGCTATGAATAGGAATTGTCCTATAGAGTTTATATTTGGAATACTGATTAATGAATGTAATAAAAACCCACAAATTTCATTATAAAGGGTGATTTTTTAAGAGCTATAGGAAAGTTTTCCAAAAAAAACACATAAAATTCAGAAAAATGCATGAAATCTTTATTTGAATCGATAGTACGATCCATATAATTTAATGTTTGAAGATTATTTCATGCAAATGTTGACCGTGACTGCGCCTCAAATGGTCCATCCGCTTAGTCCAATTTTGGCATACTCTTTCCAACATTTCGGCCGGTATCTCACGAATAAATGCTTCAATGTTGTCTTCCAATGCGTCAATTGAAGCGGGATTGTCTGTATAGACATGAGCTTTAACATAGCCCCACAAAAAATAGTCTAAAGGCGTTAAATCGCACGATCTAGGCGGCCTATTGACCGGTCCCGAACGTGAAATAAAATGTTCACCGAACTCGCCTCTCAATAAGTCCATTGTTGCGCGTGCTGTGTGGCATGTGGCACCGTCTTGTTGAATCCACATGTCATGCAAGTCAAGCTCTTGCATTTTGGGCAAAAAAAAGTTGGATATCATCTCTCGGTAGCGCTCACCATTCACAGCTACGTAACGATTCGCATCATCTTTGAAGAAGTATGGTCCAATGATGCCACCAGCCCATAAACCGCACCAAACTATGACTTTTTCTGGATGCATTGGTAGCTCTTCCAATGCTTCTGGCTGATATTCACTCGAAAATCGACAATTCTGCTTATTTACGTACCCATTGAGCCAAAAATGAGCTTCGTCGCTGAACACAATTTTCGGTAAAAAAGTGGATCTTCGGCCAACTTTCCAAGAGCCCATTCACCAAAAATTCTACATTGCGGTAGGTCGTTCGGCATCAATTCTTGCACCAGCTGTATTTTGAAAGGCTTCACACCTAAATCCTTCCGCAAAATTTTCCACGTTGTTGAGTAACAGAGGCCCAATTGCTGCGAACGGCGACGAATCGATAATTGATGGTCATTATTTACACTGGCCGATACAGCTGCGATATTTTCTTCAGTTCGCACTCTACGTAAGCGTATTGGTGGTTTAATGTCCAACAATGTAAATTTGGTGCGAAATTTAGTCACAATAGCCCGAATAGCCGCTTCAGTGGGTCGATTAAACTGACCATAAAATGGAAGAAGCGCGCGATGAACTTTCTTAACAGAGCACGCATTTTGATAATAAAATTCAATAACTTGCAAGCGTTGTTCGTTTGTAAAACGATTCATGGTTAAATTATAGACCAAACTGAAGATGTTTGACAATGAAACAAAACACGAAACGTGCGTCAGCTGTTTAAACCGGTGTTACCAAAAAGATAATAGCTAAAAAATCACCCTTTATTTGGGACCTGTAGTTTGATTGCACGAAAGTGATTCTGAATCGATCTGTATAGAAAAAGGTGGGTCTAGCTCAAATATTTTTGGTAGTTACAACCAACAGCATAAACTCATTATACCCTGTCCTAATTATCAAAATGCTATAAATAAAAATTTCTTACAACCTAAAGCTATGTATTTTCCAATTTTCAGAATCATTAATAGAAATTGAATTTTTTCAAAAATGTTTATTACAATTTTAAAATAATTTGAAAAACAAATTTCTTTAATC
This sequence comes from Cordilura impudica, assembly GCA_963682025.1. NCBI lineage: Eukaryota > Metazoa > Arthropoda > Insecta > Diptera > Scathophagidae > Cordilura > Cordilura impudica. The sequence goes on from OY821517.1 coordinate 346,204,855, forward strand.
TAAAATTCTTTTCTAAAACCAATTTTCTTTTTAGAATCTGAGACTATTTCAATAATAAAAATTTTCAGAATTCTGTAAATAAAAATTTCTCAGTATCTTATTTTATGTATTTCAGAATCGTTGAGAATTAGAAAATTAATATCTGGCTATAATAAAATTTAAAAAATATAATAATTCTGGGATTAATTTCATTAAAAAAATTTTTCAGAATTAGTCAATTAGGGCATAAAATTAAAAAACTATATTATAATTCTTAGAATCTTAAAATAATTGTAAAAAAAAATTTAGAATCTGAATCAATAAAATCTTAACGAGTCTGAAAGTTAATATTTTATTAAGGAAATCTGCTGGAATCTAAAGCTCTTCAACATAGAAATAATTAGAATATTAAGCTAATTTCAATAAAATACATTTTTACCATAGATCCGCGTATCAGAATTCTGTTTAAAAAAAATACTCAAAATCGAATATTCACAATTTTCTACTAACATTTTTAAATTTTCAATAATTTCAATAATTTTTTTTCAGTTTTTTAAAATCAAAATTTTCTGAAAGAGACTCCGAATCTCTTTATTTAGAATCTTAAGCTTTTTTTGAAAAAAATATCATAAAATCTGAAAATAATTCAATTTTCTACTTACTTTTTGTAATCTGTGAATATTTGCAGTACTTTTTTTTCAAAATTTTAAAACAAAATTCTCAGAAATCTTAAAAAAGCTATTTAAGTTATTTCCATAAAAAATCTTCAGAATCTGGGATATACAATTCCATTAAAAAAATTTTTCAGAATCTGTGATTTTTTGTCAGTTTCTGAAAATCAGAATTCTAATAAAATTCTCCGAATTTTTAAAATCTGAGACTAATTTTTGTAATCTTGAAAAAAATCTAGATCTAGATTTCTTCTCAACACAAAATTATTCTGATTCCTCAATATTTTCAATAATTTTAAGCTATCTTCAGTAAAAAATCTTCAACATCTGATAATTAAAATCTATTAAAAAAATTGCTCAGAATCTAATAAAATATCTCACTAATATACGAGTAATTTGTGAAAATTTGTAATAAATTTTTTGTCTGTTTCTGAAAATCAAAATTCTAAAAAGAAATTCTATGAGTTTTAAAAATCTAAGTCTATTTTCAATAAAAATATTTCTTGAATAAAATATGAAAGCTAAAATAAATCCAAAACTTTAATTAAAAATCTGAGACTATTTCAAATGCTTGTAATATCTAAAAATCAACACTATATAAAAAATCTCAGAATCTATAACTATTTCCAACTCAGAATTATCTTTAACTATGTTCAAAGAAAAAAGTTTCAGGATCAGTAAAAATATTTTTAAAATCTGAAAATCTGATTTCTATAAAAAAAAACTATATTTTAAAATATTAAGCTACTTCAGTAAAAATTTTTTAACCTGAGAATCAAATTCAATAAAAAAATTGCTCAGAATCTAGAAAAAAGTTTTTTTAAACAAAATTCTCAGAAAGCTAAAAAAGCCATTTAATTTATTTCCATAAAAAAATCTGTGACTATTTGCAATTATTTTTTTTTTTGCAACATTCTGAAAATCAGATTTTCAAAAAAAATCTAAAAATTTTTAAATCTAAGACTATTTTCAATAAAAATATTTTTAAAATCTTAAAATAAGAAAGCCAATACAAAATTCTTTTAATCTAATGCCGTTTTCTTTTCTGACAAAAAATGTCGCCCTTTTTTTGCCCTTTTTTCGAAAAGAGTATTTTTTTATATATTCTGAATTAAGATCAACCTTATTTTATACATCAATCGAAAGGTCTTAAAGTCGAGCCCTCGTAAATAACAAAAAATTTCAGCCATTGACTTCTTTTAGGTCATAGTGTGAGAATATTTCCCCATTGTTCCCCTTTTTTTTGAATATTTTCACCCTATGACTTCCAAGAGGATAATAATCAAATTTTTTCGCATTTATGCACACAGTACTTTGAGACCTTTCGATTGATATATAATATAAGGTTACTCTTAATATAGAATATATAAAAAAATATACTTTTCCAAAAAAGTGCAAAAAAACGGCAAAAATTCTTTTCTAAAAATATTTTTTTTCGAAGCTGAGATTATATTAATTATAAATATTTTCAAAAACTGATATTTAGAATTCTATATAAATCAAAAAAATTTTATAATCTGTAACTATTTTAAATATTTTTTTTAATCAGATTTTGAAAATCAGAATTCACAGAAAGAAATATTAAAAAAAGATATTTAGGTATTTTCGATGAAAAAAATCGTTAATGTCTCTTTTCAACACAGTATTATTTTGAATCTTAACCTATTTCCAATAAAAATATTAAATATTTTTTATCATATAATTTGAGTTTCAGAATTTTATTATAAAATGTACTCAGAATCGAATAAAATTTCTCACTAAGAACTTTTTATAATCTGGGACTATTTTCAAAAAATTTTGTTTGCCACATTCTGCAAAAAAAACTAACCCATAAAAAGCAAATTTGTATTATACTCTCTTTCTATGTAAATTAAGTTCACCGTATAATTTCAGTCTTACTTAACAATTGTAAATTCTACAGTAAAAAAAAATTTTTTGCAATATTTTTTTTTCTTCATTGCCACGAGTCTGCGTGCAAAACTTCAGCTGGATCAGGAAAAGGCTTAAAAATCGAACAAGCAGACGAGCAAGCAGACACTACAAGTTAATATAAAGGAAGTAAAAATACTTCTAACCTAAAACTTTGATAAATAAAGAGACAATTTTTTTAGAATCTGAGGCTATTTTCAATAAAAATGTTTTTAGTAGTAAAAAAACAACACTAGAACAGAATATAAAATTATTTTCAACACAGAATTCTTTAGAATCTTCAGCTATTTTCATTAAAAAAAATTCAGGATCAATAAAAATATTTTTAAAATATAAAAATCGTAATTTTTTCAAAATCTATTTTTTTATAATCTTAAGCTATCTTCAATAAAAAATTGTTAGAATCAAAATTCAATAAAAAAATATTGCTCAGTTTCTCAAAAAAATTAATACTAATTTTTTTTTTATAATTTGTGAAATTTTCACTAAATTTTTTTTGCCACATTCTGAAAATAAAATTCACAAAATTTTTAAAACTATTTTCAAAAAATATATTAGAATCTTAAAAAAAGCTAATCTAAAAGTCGTCTAAAAAATTTTTTTTCTTTTAGACACTGAAACTATTTTCAATAAAAATGTTTTTTATACCTGAAAATCAGAATTCTTTAAAATTTCTAAATTTTAAAATTTTTTTAAAATCTAAAGCTCTTCAATTAAAAAATTTCTGAACCTGTCAATCAAAATTCTGTAGAAAAAAAGCTCAGAATATAAAACTCTTTTGTACCAACAATTCTTTTTATAATCTGTGACTATTTTCAATACATTTTTTTTCTCAGATTCTCCAATCAGAATTTAAACAAAATATTTTTCAGTATCCAAAACTCTTTTACAAACAATTTTTGGGCATCTGAGTTTATTTGGAATAAGAAAAATGATCAGATTCTTAGATTTTCAGTCATAATATATAAAGTCCTAAGATTATTTGCTATAATTTCAAACTTTTAAATTGCCATCAATGCCATTCCTTGAATTCTGGCATAAAGTCCATGGAAATTTCCATTCTATTTCAAACGTTTAAATTTAAAAAAAAAATTCCGACATTAATGAATTTCTTCTTTACAGTTTGATAAATTGGATTTTGGTGAAACCAAAAAGTTGGAGACTTTCTACAATGCAGATGTTGCCGTCATTGACTTAAGCATCCAGACCCATCAAAGATCGTTGTCTTATCACTTGGGTGTTCGGGAATCGTTCAATATGAAAGAAAATATCTTAATATACAATGATGTTTATTCAAAACAAACGTTAAGCTTAAAGGTAAGATCGACATTCATTTAGTGTTTGTTTTGAATATATGAACATTTGTACATATATTTAAAATTTCCGTTTTTTGAAAACGAATTAATTCACGTTTTTAATGCATTTCGAAGAAAACAAAAAAAGAAAAAAGAAACACCCACTCGTTAAAATTAATTTACATAATGTTGGTTTTTCTGTTTATATCAATGTTATTGATATAGATTTACACCTTTTTTTATGAATTTGATTATCAGCCATTTATAACACAAAAAATAAAAATAAAACAGCCAAGAAAAATTCAGAGCATTAAAGGAATTTCATTCTATATAACACGATTTACCATATTTCTTTATCTCTAACATAACTAACATTACTTCCTTCTGAATATAAAAGACATCTTTTTGAAACAAATGTGCTTTCATAAAAATAAACACGTTGGGGATCTTAATCTAGAATCTTCTTTTTTTTAAATGTTTCTATTTAAGTTGTTGCCAAGTATAATTTAACGGCGTTTTCTTTTCTGGCAAAAATGTCACACGTTTTTCCCACTTCGCACTTTTTTCTCTTTTTGTGTTATTTTCTAAAAATATGTCAACCTTGCTAAGGGGTAACGTGTTCTTTTCTAAAAATGTCACACTATAAATATGTGAAAAATCCAGAGGAGGAGAATAACACGATAAAACAGCTGACATTTGTGTTGTTTATAAATGTGTATTTGTGTGAAGAAACAAAAAAAAAATAAGGAAAAGTGTAATTTTTATTGTTTTGTTAAAAATAAATTATTAATATGGAAAATACAATTTTTTAATTTTTTTTCTTCCTTTTTGGTGTCCAAGAATAAAAATGTCAACAAAATCAGCTGTTCATTAAAAAAGTGTTGCATAGTTTTAATTTTATGTTCTATTCTGATCATTAAAAATGCAACATCTTTAATGTGTGAGGCAAACATTATAAAAATGTAACATTATAAGGTGTAACATATTTTTTCAGAAAAGAAAACGCCATAAAGTAGTCTATCTATCAATTAAATATAAATAAATAAATAATAAAATATAATTAATAATCTATCAATTGAATATAAATAAAAAATCATGTGAGTCCGATCACAGGGGAGATGTGGAAACATTTAGTAATTAAAGATATTTTATGGCACTTTTTTAAAACAAACAGAAAGCTTCATCTACATATGTATCACTTATAGCAATCAACTACAGGGTCTCTGCTAATATAAAAATATTTATTATTATTTATTATTTCAACCGGTCAATTTTTAATTTTTGGTTTTTTATTTTTCATTTCTCATTTTTTATTTTTCATTTCTCATTTTTAATTTTTTATTTCTCATTTTTGATTTTTCATTTTTCATTTTTAATTTTTCGTTTTTCATTTTTATTTCTCATTTTTAATTTTTTATTTTTCGTTTTTCATTTTTAATTTTTCGTTTCTGATTTTTCATTTTTTATTTTTAATTTTTATTTTTCATTTTTCGTTTTTCATTTTTATTTTTCATTTTAAATTTTTCGTTTTTCATTTTTAATTTTTAATTATTCGTTTTTCATTTTTTATTTTTAATTTTTTATTTTTTAGTTTTCATTTCTCGGTTTTCGTTTTTCATTTTTTATTTTAAAAATTTCGTTTTTCATTTTTTATTCTTAATTTTTTATTTTAAATTTTTCGTTTTTCATTTTTTATTCTTTTTTTATTTATTATTTTTAATTTTTTAGTTTTCATTTTTAACTTTTCGTTTTTCATTTTTAATTTTTCATTTTTCATTTTTAATTTTTTATTTTTCATTTTTCGTTTTTAATTTTTTATTTTTCATTTTTCGGTTTTCGTTTTTCATTTTTCGTTTTTCATTTTTCATTTTATATTTTTCATTTTTAATTTTTTATTTTTCATATTTCATTTTCCATTTTTTAGTTTTCATTTTTCGGTTATCGTTTTTCATTTTATATATTTCATTTTTGATTTTTCATTTTTAATTTTTTATTTTTCATTTCTCATTTTCATCTTTTATTTTTAATTTTTCGTTTTTCATTTTTTATTTTTCATTTTAAATTTTTCGTTTTTCATTTTTAATTTTTAATTTAAAATTTTTCGTTTTTCATTTTTTATTTTTAATTTTTTATTTTTTAGTTTTCATTTCTCGGTTTTCGTTTTTCATTTTTTATTTTTCATTTGATATTTTTCGTTTTTCATTTTTAATTTTTTATTCTTAATTTTTTATTTTAAAATTTATTTAAATTTTTATTTAAAATTTTTCGTTTTTCATTTTTCATTTTTTATTCTTAATTTTTTATTTATTATTTTTCGTTTTTAACTTTTCGTTTTTCATTTTTAATTTTTTATTTTTCATTTTTTATTTTTCATTTTTAATTTTTCATTTTTCGTTCTTTATTTTTAATTTTTCGGTTTTCGTTTTTCATTTTTCATATTTTATTTTTCATTTTATATTTTTCATTTTTTATTTTTCATATTTCATTTTCCATTCTCCATTTTTTATTTTTCATTTTTTAATTTTCATTTTTCGGTTATCGTTTTTATTTTATATATTTCATTTTTAATTTTTCGTTTTTTATTTTTCATGTTTTATTTTTAATTTTCATTTTTTATTTTCCATTTTTTATTTTTCATTTTTTAGTTTTCATTTTTCGGTATCGTTTTTCATTTTTGATTTTTCATTTTAATTTTTAGTTTTTCGTTTTTCATTTTTAATTTTTTATTTTTCATGTTTTATTTTTAATTTTTTATTTTAAATTTTTCGTTTACATTTTTTATTCTTAATTTTTTATTTATTATTTTTAATTTTTTAGTTTTAATTTTTAACTTTTCGTTTTTCATTTTTAATTTTTTATTTTTCATTTTTCATTTTTAATTTTTTATTTTTTATTTTTCATTTTTCGTTTTTAATTTTTCATTTTTCGGTTTTCGTTTTTCATTTTTCGTTTTTAATTTTTCATTTTTCATATTTTATTTTTCATTTTTCATTTTATATTTTTCATTTTTTATTTTTCAAATTTCATTTTCCATTTTTCATTTTTTAGTTTTCATTTTTCGGTTTATCGTTTTTCATTTTATATATTTAATTTTTAATTTTTTATTTTTCATTTCTCATTTTTCTTCTTTTATTTTTAATTTTTCGTTTTTCATTTTTTATTTTTCATTTAAAATTTTTCGTTTTTCATTTTTCATTTTTAATTTAAAATTTTTCGTTTTTCATTTTTTATTTTTTAGTTTTCATTTTTCGGTTTTCGTTTTTCATTTTTTATTTTTCATTTTAAATTTTTCGTTTTTCATTTTCAATTTTTTATTCTTAATTTTTTATTTTAAAATTTATTTAAATTTTTATTTTAAATTTTTCGTTTTTCATTTTTCATTTTACATTTTTTATTCTTAATTTTTTATTTATTATTTTTCATTTTTAAGTTTTCATTTTTAACTTTTCGTTTTTCATTTTTAATTTTTTATTTTTCATTTTTTATTTTTCATTTTTAATTTTTCATTTTTCGTTTTTTATTTTTAATTTTTCGGTTTTCGTTTTTCATTTTTCATATTTTATTTTTCATTTTATATATTTCATTTTTCATTTTTTATTTTTCATATTTCATTTTCCATTCTCCATTTTTTATTTTTCATTTTTTAGTTTTCATTTTTCGGTTATCGTTTTTCATTTTATATATTTCATTTTTAATTTTTCGTTTTTTATTTTTCATGTTTTATTTTTAATTTTTTAATTTTCATTTTTCATTTTTCATTTTTTTATTTTTCATATATCATAATTTTTTCACCAATCCAATCGTAAGTCACACCGATTTTGTCTTATGCGTTACATGTTACACTGTTTTTGTGATTGTATTGTGAAATAGAAATTTACCCCCCTGAGCGTATAGATGTTTACACATCAATAACAATATCTGATATTTTTATTTTAAACTTTCTGTAATTTTTTATTTTTTTTAAGCAAATTTCATACAAAAAGTATTCATTCTTTTAAGCTTAATTTAATACAACAACAACAAATTGACTACCTAGTTACATATTGTACGAGACTACAACAAATATTGTACAAACGGCGCTTCTTGCCTCCATGGCTGTGTGTTTAATTGTATCTCCGCTTGTCTTTAGTTGACCCGTTGGTTTTGTTTGTTATTAAAATGTTGTTATTGCTCTTTTTTTATGTGGGCTGCATAGGTATTATTGTTGTAATTTTTTCTCTTTCTTAAAACTAGTTTTTCGGCTTTTTTGTTGTCCATTTCATATTTCAGTTTTGTTGTTTCTCTTTATTTATATTGTGCTTTTAAGTATTTATTTGCGGTTTTTGTTTTGCTCTTCGTATTTGGTTTTGTTTACATTAGATTGTTTTTATTATTAAATCATTTTAATTGCTTTAACTTTATGTTTTTTTCTTTTTGGTATTTTGTTTATTTAAGCTTCAAAAATAAACAGCAAAAAATTAAATATTTATTTTTATTGCTGTCTTTCAAACACATTTCATTCATTCATATTGTTTATACGATTGTGTAACGTAAATATTCACTCACTACACACGTATGATGGATGATATTTTGTAACAAAACAAATATGACAGAAGCTTAAATTATTGTAATGTTCACAGAATCGAGTATTTCTTAAAATGAACAAACAAATTAAAGAACAACGTCAATTTTTAGTAGAACCAAAGAAAGCTTAGCATTTGCAGGTTCCATAATACATACATATACATACATGCTTTATAGTCAGTCAACAAAGTTTAAGTACACCCAATAATATTAAAAACAAATAAAGATAATATGAACACTTGCTAGAAAAAGTATCCGTACACCTAAAATTAAAACTGTCATACTACGAACAAATAAGAAAAAATTAACTAAGTTGAATTATTTTTGTTTCAACTAAATTATTAAGCTATTTAGTAGTTTTTTTTAATTCTTTTAGGTTTTATTGCCATTAACCCTTCGATTACTGAGTCTCCCGTTGGTCTTAAAATAGTGAAAAGTTCCGCAGGGACCTATTATTTTTTGTTTAAATTAACCAACACTCAGGGGATGCCCCCTACAAATGCAGTGCATTGTGTTGATTTCAGGAAAATAGGTTATGGGAAGGAGGAGAGAGGGAGTATGTTTACGGATATTTTACTTAAATTTTATTAGATTATAACTGTCAGGAAAGACCTCTGCGGGGAGTTTATTCCACATACGGCTAATTCGACTGATAAACGAGTTCTCTCTGTATTGCGTTGTGCGGTCAACTGGACAATAGACTACAAACGGATGTGATCTACTAGAGAATCGGGTAGAGCGAACTGAAACTCGGGCATTTGGAATAAGTTCGCTAATCTCAGAAGAACATTTCCCATGGTAATATCTCTAGAACAGTGCTACACAACCCACATTCCGACGATGTTCCAATGAATCAATAGAGTTGGATACCCTACTGTCATTGATGAGCGCCAACGCCCTCCTTTGCACACGGTCCAGCAGCTCCAAAATAGACTGAAGCTCCTGCCCATATATGGGAGTTGTATTCCATTTTCGGTCGGATGTAAGTGGTATATATTTTAAGGAGATCAGAAGGAGTGAAGTAATTTTTACACTGTTTTAGAAAACCAAGACACTTGAAAACTTCTTTCAACGCTTGAAAAACATGCTCGTTCCAACGAACTTCACATTGAATTCTCATGCCTAGAACATCAAGAGTATCCGATTCCTCAATACCTATACCACCCATATATGCAGATGACATTGTTGATTCCATAGCCCTATGAGTCAACATACAACATGGAGTCTTCAGCGCACTTAAATCAACCCCACTCGGAGATTGTTTACAGGTCTTGATTGAGTGTATCATTCATTGTCTGCCTTTTGCCCCCAACCGCTAAGAGGCTTGGCCTACAATTAAAGGAAAATGAATGACAAATGCTGCTGTCATCTGCGAAAGAGTATTAAAAGTTTGACCAAGTAGGTCGTTCAGAAAGATAAGAAAAAGAGAAGGAGAAAGAACGGAACCTTGGGTTGCCCCTGAATTAAGCTGAAACTCTTTAGATGAGACCCCATCAATAATAACACATAATGTTCGGTCTCTGAGGAAGCTCGATATAAATCGAGAGAAGCCATTACCGACCCCAAATGCAATAAGCTTTGATAGCAATGCACCGTGCCACACACGATCGAATGCCTTGGAAATATTCAGAGCAACCACTTTACTTTACTTTCGCCAAAATTGCTAATGGATCGACTCTAGCGCTAAGAAAGTAGAGCTAACGGGTCTCCCGTGGAACGATTTCTACGGAATCCATACTGTCCATCATTAAGAAGTGAGTTGGCCTCTAGGTAGTTCACAAGATGGAAATTGATTATGCTCTCCATCACCTTTGAGAGCGCAGAGCAGATTGCAATTGGATGGTAATTTTCAGGGTTATTAGCCGCACCCTTTTTAGGGATTGGTTGGACATTAGGTTGGCCAATGGACTGGCTAGCGTCGAAGAGCACTGTTTCAGCACCAGTGCTGGTATACCATCCGGTCCCGAAGACTTATTAATGTTGAGCTCCGAAAGAACCTTTTTAACTGCACATGCTTGAAAGAATATTTTAGACATAGTACAAGATACACTTTCAAGTTCGGGCAGAGGTTGATCGCTATCCGGCAAAAACGAGTTTTTTGCAAAAGTTCAGCTAAAAGATTAGCCTTATCAACCGGCTCAGTGAATATTTGGTCATTCATTAAAAGAGTTGGGATAGCAGAACTAGCATTATTCTTTGCCCTTTTAAGAAATGACCAAAAGCTCTTACTACTACCCAGAGGAGCAGAGAGAACTTTAGCACGAAGACGCTGATCGTAAAGAAACTTTTGGCGCCTTAGATTTTGGCACATTCAGTTCTCGCCTGTTTGCGTTGCATTTATTTAATATTAAAATAAGAGAAAATTAAATGAATCACTGTTGTGATGCTTCCTGCTGATTTTCCAGTTCCAGTGTGCAGGTATTTTAACGATGCAACAGTGTTGAATGCTCAGCACAAACTGCTTTGTTGCAAGTAAAGCAATACGCTCTGGATTTACGCTGGCGTCCGTACTCCACACGACATAACTGGCATGACGGCCAATTTGAACGAGGCGCAAAATAAGGCGCAGCTCCTGCTGTCGGTCTTGTTACTACCTACAAGGACAACAAATAATTACATTTTCCGCTTTTGTGTGTTTCAAAATTTTTGTATTTTACCTTTACATTGAATTCGTCCATAGCCCTTCGAATTCTGGGATATTTCGTTACACGTCCATTGGTGGCTCGTTCTTCTATATTAGGCAGTGCCAATTGTGTCGTGGGCAATTGCAAAAATGAATGTCGCTTATCGGGTTTTTTTACTGGCTTAATTTCATTATATATGATAAATGCAGCAATATCTACCATATTGTAGAACATTGCAAGTGGCCACCGGTTTGTTGTTCGTTTGAGGAATATGTGCCAAGCATCTGATTATTAGCATTGTAATCCATGGGTTTCCTTTTTTCAGTTGTGTCTACATCGCAAGTATAGTGTATTGTAGACAGCAAAATTACCGCTTTAAGCCCTAAACACATAACGGCGAATTGCGAGTGCGAGTAAAAACTAAGCTTTTTGTGATTTTGTGCTTGTACAAAATCAAAAAAATGCTTTCGAGCAGCTGATTGTCCTACTGTCAAACATAATTCAATTGTCAATTGTATACAAAGCTGTTCATATAACAAACAATAAATATAACAAAATGAATAAAATCGAAACTATTAACGGGTTAAATAAAGTAATTACTCATTCTCCTGTCATATGTTCATAAATACAGCTGATTCTCCTGTCATCTGATTTTTCTCGCACTGAAAATAGAATCAATTCTATTTCCCTTGCGAATGTTTTTAAAACGCCACACAAAAAAAACTTTACTATCGATCTCGCTTCCATATATAGAAAGAATCATACTGCCTCATTCTCGTTTTTTCACGCACTCGCAACTCGCCGTTATGTGTTTAGGTCTTTATTCTCTTCGAAATATATGAGCACAGGACTTTTCAGGAACTCACGTGGTACAATTATTTTATTTGAGCGTGCTGTTCCAACAAATGCAGCTTTCTGCCACATCAGCATAAATTGTGCGGCGTGTTTTCACATATCTTTCCACTAATTGATACACAATATTCTGCCCTTGATTTACCTCACGATCTTGACCATGTAACTTCCCAGAGTAAATCATTCCTTTGAAAGGATAAAATGATTTAGAATCGCATAGCCCCATACCTTTATTCCGTACTTGGCTGGCTTAGACGGAATGTATTATGTAAACCATGTACGGCCTCTGTATGGGAATAATTACTGTTGATTAATCGCTCCCGTCGCGTATTTGTGTTATCAAAGCTAATAAATTTTTTGATGAGCATAAATCGATCGTATGATAACGCGGCTTTGTAGATTGGATCATGGGTTTTATTATTATTTAATTTGTTGTTGGTTTTCTTGCTGGTATACATGTTCGTGTAAATTTTAAGGGTAGTCAAGATAAGTGTGCGAAGATTGTTCTGAATTGTTCTACAATGTTCCAAAACGATGAGTTCCTAAAATATAATTTGTACCGGTAAATCGAAAAAAAACTAATTTTAAACTTTGCCCCCACTTTTGGAAAAAAATTAATTGGCGGTTGTTCTAGGCTGTTCTAGTTGTTCTAAACATTGTTCCAAAATAGATATGTCGCAAACCGTAACGTATTTTGTATTTTTTTTTGTTTTTATACCCTCCGCACGTCAGTGGCAGAGGGTATATATAGGTTTGTCATTCCGTTTGTAACGCACCGAAAAACTAATTTCCGACCCCATAAAGTATATATATTCTTGATCCTTATCACAGCTCGAGTCGATATAGCGATGTCCGTCTGTCCGTCTGTCTGTTGAAATCACGCTCATTCACAAAAAAAGCAATCTTAATGGATAAGGCTACAATAATATCATTTGCCATAATTCCCAGCAGGTTGGTATTGAAAATTGGCTAAATCGGGCATCATCGTGATTAGATACGAGCAAAAATATGTAGATACCTCTAAAAAAACATAAAACCCAGTGTGTTTGTTGTAACAGTTTAGTGGTTGAACATTATAATTGTACAACAACATAAAAAAATGCCACAACAAAATTATGCATATATATTAACAATACCAAGAACACAATAACATAGCTCATGTTAGTAGTATTGCCACATATATTTTTATCGTTATTACGTTATAATAAAAGAAAATCGTAATATGAAAGAAAAAATTAAAACGAAAAATGAAAAATGGAAAATGAAAAATGGAAAATGAAAATGGAAAATGGAAAATGTAAAATGTAAAATGTAAAATGTAAAATGTAAAATGTAAAATGTAAAATGTAAAATGTAAAATGTAAAATGTAAAATGTAAAATGTAAAATGTAAAATGTAAAATGTAAAATGTAAAATGTAAAATGTAAAATGTAAAATGTAAAATGTAAAATGTAAAATGTAAAATGTAAAATGTAAAATGTAAAATGTAAAATGTAAAATGTAAAATGTAAAATGTAAAATGTAAAATGTAAAATGTAAAATGTAAAATGTAAAATGTAAAATGTAAAATGTAAAATGTAAAATGTAAAATGTAAAATGTAAAATGTAAAATGTAAAATGTAAAATGTAAAATGTAAAATGTAAAATGTAAAATGTAAAATGTAAAATGTAAAATGTAAAATGTAAAATGTAAAATGTAAAATGTAAAATGTAAAATGTAAAATGTAAAATGTAAAATGTAAAATGTAAAATGTAAAATGTAAAATGTAAAATGTAAAATGTAAAATGTAAAATGTAAAATGTAAAATGTAAAATGTAAAATGTAAAATGTAAAATGTAAAATGTAAAATGTAAAATGTAGAATGTAAAATGTAAAATGTAAAATGTAAAATGTAGAATGTAGAATGTAAAATGTAAAATGTAAAATGTAAAATGTAAAATGTAAAATGTAAAATGTAAAATGTAAAATGTAAAATGTAAAATGTAAAATGTAAAATGTAAAATGTAAAATGTAAAATGTAAAATGTAAAATGTAAAATGTAAAATGTAAAATGTAAAATGTAAAATGTAAAATGTAAAATGTAAAATGTAAAATGTAAAATGTAAAATGTAAAATGTAAAATGTAAAATGTAAAATGTAAAATGTAAAATGTAAAATGTAAAATGTAAAATGTAAAATGTAAAATGTAAAATGTAAAATGTAAAATGTAAAATGTAAAATGTAAAATGTAAAATGTAAAATGTAAAATGTAAAATGTAAAATGTAAAATGTAAAATGTAAAATGTAAAATGTAAAATGTAAAATGTAAAATGTAAAATGTAAAATGTAAAATGTAAAATGTAAAATGTAAAATGTAAAATGTAAAATGTAAAATGTAAAATGTAAAATGTAAAATGTAAAATGTAAAATGTAAAATGTAAAATGTAAAATGTAAAATGTAAAATGTAAAATGTAAAATGTAAAATGTAAAATGTAAAATGTAAAATGTAAAATGTAAAATGTAAAATGTAAAATGTAAAATGTAAAATGTAAAATGTAAAATGTAAAATGTAAAATGTAAAATGTAAAATGTAAAATGTAAAATGTAAAATGTAAAATGTAAAATGTAAAATGTTAAATGTTAAATGTAAAATGTAAAATATAAAATGTAAAATGTAATGTAAAATGTAATATGTAAAATGTAAAATGTAAAATGTAAAATGTAAAATGTAAAATGTAAAATGTAAAATGTAAAATGTAAAATGTAAAATGTAAAATGTAAAATGTAAAATGTAAAATGTAAAATGTAAAATGTAAAATGTAAAATGTAAAATGTAAAATGTAAAATGTAAAATGTAAAATGTAAAATGTAAAATGTAAAATGTAAAATGTAAAATGTAAAATGTAAAATGTAAAATGTAAAATGTAAAATGTAAAATGTAAAATGTAAAATGTAAAATGTAAAATGTAAAATGTAAAATGTAAAATGTAAAATGTAAAATGTAAAATGTAAAATGTAAAATGTAAAATGTAAAATGTAAAATGTAAAATGTAAAATGGAAAATGGAAAATGGAAAATGAAAAAAGAAAATTGAAAAATAAAAAATTAAACATGGAAAATGAAAAATGGAAAATAGAAAATGAAAAACGGAAAATGGAAAATGAAAAATGGAAAATAAAAAATGAAAAATGGAAAATAGAAAATGGAGAATGGAAAATGGAAAATGAAAAATGGAAAATGGAAATTGAAAAATGGAAAATGAAAATTGAAAATTAAAAAATTAAAAATGGAAAATGAAAAATGGGAAATAAAATATGAAAAATGGAAAATGAAAATTGAAAAATGGAAAATAGAAAATGAAAATTAAAACATGGAAAATGGAATATGAGAATTGAAAATTGGAAAATGGAAAATTGAAAAATGAAGAATGGAAAATGAAAATTGAAAAATGGAAAATGAAAAATGGAAAAGGAAAAATAAAAAATTAAAAATGGAAAATGAAAACTGAAAAATGAAAATTGAAAAATGGAAAATGGAAAATGAAAATTGAAAATTGAAAAATTAAAAATGGAAATTGGAAAATGAAAAATGGAAAATGTAACATGAAAATTGAAAAATTAAAAATTAAAAATGGAAAATGGAAAACGCAAATGGAAAATGAAAATTGAAAAATGGAAAATGCAAAATAGAAAATTGAAAATGAAAATTGAAAAATGGAAAATGCAAAATAGAAAATTGAAAATGAAAATTAAAAAATGGAAAATGAAAATTGTAACATGAAAATTGAAAAATTAAAAATGGAAAATGGAAAACGCAAAATGGAAAATGAAAATTGAAAAATGGAAAATGAAAATTGAAAAATTGAAAATTAAAAATTTCAAATTAAAAATTAAAAATTTAAAATTTAATAAATTAAAATTACAAACTAAAAACTAAAAATTAAAAACTAAAAATTAAAAATTAAAAATTAAAAATTAAAAATTAAAAATTAAAAATTAAAAATTAAAAATTACAAACTAAAAACTAAAAATTAAAAACTAAAAACTAAAAATTAAAAATTAATAATTAAAAATTAAAAATTAAAAATTAAAAATTAAAAATTAAAAATTAAAAATTAAAAATTAAAAATTAAGAATTAAAAATTAAAAATTAAAAATTAAAAATTAAAAATTAAAAATTAAAAATTAAAAATTAAAAATTAAAAATTAAAAATTAAAAATTAAAAATTAAAAATTAAAAATTAAAAATCAAAAATTAAAAATTAAAAACTCAGGTGGAGGGTATCAAAAAATTCGGCACAGCCGAATTTAACACTCTTACTTTTTTTTTTTGTGATTTTTGTATTTTTTCTCTTTTTTAATGTGATATTTGTATATTTTATGTTTTTTTTTTTGTTTCTTGTGATTTTTGTATTTTTGTTTTTTTTTGTGATTTTGGTATATTTTATGTTATGTTTTTTTTTTGTTTTTGTTTATTTTTGTAATAACTATATATATTTTACATTCAGATGCCTTTCAGGATACCTTTGGAATCTGTACGTCAACTTTTGTGTTGTATAAAAATATTGATATCATTTAATAACGCTGATATCGCGGAAAAAATTATTTTCGTTCTCATTTGCGTACGTTACGGTTTGCGACATATCTGTTTTGGAACAATGTTTAGAACAACCGCCAAATTTTTTTTTCCAAAAGTGGAGGCAAAGCTTAAAATTTGTTTTTTTCGATTTACCGGTACAAATTATATTTTAGAAACTCATCGTTTTGGAACATTGTAGAACAATCCTAGAACAATTCAGAACAATCTTCAAAAAATTGTATTTCCAAAAATGTGGGGCTAATTTCGCACACTTAGGCAAGATGTAGCAAATTTTATTTTGGCATACAAATCGCTGTTGTAAGCATGCAATTGAAAAAAGAAGTACTGGTAACAAGAAAGAAGAACATAATTTAACAAAACTCATTAGCGATTTCTAATAATAATAGTACAAGTTCCGTAGGTCACTAATCCATGTACAAACCGTCATTAAACCTCAATAAATGTGAACTATTGCTCGTATCGCTTCCAAAACCTGTTCATGTATTTTCTTGGAATACATGTACGGTTTGGGTATTCAACCCATACAACAATAAGGAGTTGTGAGGCTTTGAAAATCAAAAAGGTCCACAGAGACCTTCTCATTAAACAGAAGAGTTAATGAAGCTTTTTTTTTTCATTAATTTTTTTTCAATGAAATTTATTAAATATTTAAAAAGACTAATATCGCAAAAAGAGGTCTAAAAGTATCTATTTAAGTCTATAAAAAATGTATGTTTAAGGCATCATTTTGAAAGAAAATTTTAGGAATTTAAAACTCGAACATTGATACCGAATATTAATGTCAGTCACTGTAAGTTTTATAATTTTAATATTGTTTGTATTTTGAATTTTTATTACTATGTATTATTCATTTCCGTTTCTCAATAAAATTTTATTACATTTTTTTTTTTAATTGTCTATTGTATATTTTTCTATTTTTTTTCGTTTAGCTTTCGTTTCCAAATTATACATTTTTATCGTACAAACTTAACACAGAATATGGTGTCTGTAATTTGACCAACTTCAATAAAGAGTTACCAGCTGATACTAAAATACCAACATTACAAACCAGGCTAAAGCGGCTGCTGCAAGATGTTGAAATACAATCAAAGTAAGTTAACATCTTATAATTCTATTCAAATGATATTCATATTTATTGTTGTTGTTGTTTTATTTTTCTTACAGAGCCCATATGCGTGAAAAGTTCTTGATCGATTTAAGACAAGCTCGCGAAACATTTGCTACCAATTCTACAAAGCTGCAAAGTATTTTACATGAAATGCGCAAACGTTTAGATGATGCTCATGTCCTATCCGGCGAGGTAGTTCACAGTTTTATGTGTTCTCTACGCGATGTCCAAGACTATGATGCTATGGTCTGTTTGGTTAATGATTTGAAAAATATACCCAATACTCGTAAATATGTGGAAACGGGTAATATGAGCTTCCTATATGCATTTGCCTTGAATCGCCGCAATAAAAGAGGTGATCGCGAAAAAGCCTTAGAGTCTTCCTTGAAAGCCTTGGAAAAGAAAGAAAATGAATTTCCCGATATGTTATGTCTATGCGGCCGCATCTACAAGGATATATTTGTAGAGTCTGACTACAACGACACCGTTAGTTTGAAAAATGCCATTAAATGGTATCGTCAAAGTTTTGAAGTACAACCGAATGAATATGCCGGCATCAATTTGGCCACACTGTTGGTTATTGATGGCAAAGAATTTTCAAATACGGCTGAATTGCAACACATTGGCATGACCTTAAATAATTTGATAGGTAAAAAGGGTAGTTTGTCGTCGTTGACGGAATATTGGGATGTTGCTACATTCTTCGAGATATCCGTATTGGCTGAGGATTATGCTAAAGCCATTAAGGCTGCTGAATGTATGTTCAAGTTGAAACCACCCAACTGGTATTTGAAATCAACCATTGGCAATATCAGTTTAATACATCGTTTCCGCAAGAAGGGCGAAGAACATAATCCCACAATAGAGGAACAGATATTTCAATTTTGGATGGATTTCTTTTTGGATGCCACCGAGTGTACAAAAATTAGTAATATACGTTTTCCCATATTGGTAAGTTATTGGCCATAAAATAGAAACATTTAAATCTAATTTTCATAAAAACATAATTTTTGGAACAAAAAAAAAAAAAAAATAGAAATTCGAATTAATTTCTTATCTTTTTTTAATTTATTTGAATTAATATTCGTTTTTATCTTAATTTCGAGCTACAATAGATTTCGTTGCATTTGATTAAATTTACATATAAAATATATCTACCAATTTGCAAAAATCAAACTGAATTCAAAAAAAAATTGCTATTAAATATTTTTTATTGAACTTTTGTTTGTATAATTGATAATAAAGGTTCTCCGAATTTATTTAAATTTAATTTATTAAAATTTTCTCCGAATTCGTATCTAAAAATTTGTTAAGATTTAAATTAAATTAAATTTGTTCGATTAAAATAAATTTCAACTTCAGAAGAAAGTTTTTTAATAGGAATTTATTTAATCGTTTATTTTTTTATTCGGAGTTACAATTTACGACGCAAATTTGCTCCGAATTTTGAGCTTTTATTTACTAACAAAATGTTCAACAAACTTAGAAATCAATTTTCTTCGCATCGTACAAATTATTAAAATTCGGAGTTCGAGTTTAAAAAAAATATATTTTTAAATTCGAAAAACCAATGCATTTGGAATGATAATACTCAATATTAAAATATTTTACTTACTATCTAAATGTTCTACAAATTAAAAAAAAAAACAAATTTACTCCGAATCCGACAAATATATTTTATAATAGAAATCCCACAAATTCGTAAATTGCTTAGGAATTGTACAAATTTGTTTAAAAAATTTATTTCGAATACGAAAAATATATTTTATTATAGAAAAACCTACAAATGCAGAATAAATTTTAATACTCAGAATTTTAATTTTAATATACATATTAACAAAATCTTATTATATAAAAATTTACTCCGAATCCGATATATATATAATAGGAGTTTTCAAAAATTTACTGCGAATCCTGAAAATCAGTTTATAATAGAAAAATCTACAAAACTCACAATATATATTTTAATATTCAGAATTCTGAGTTATATTTTTTTAAGAAATTGTTCTCCGAAATTATTTAAAAATGTATTCCAAAGCCGATATATAAAATAGAAGTTATAAATTATAAAAAAAAATTTACTCCGAATCCTGAAAATATACTTTATAACAAAAAAACTTACGAATTCAGAAAAATGATAGTATTCACAATTCGGAGTTTTAATTTGTAAACAAATTGTTCTTCAAACTGATTTACTCCGAATCTGATATATAAAATAGAATTTAAATTTATTTAAAAATGTACTCCGAATACTGGAAATATGTTCTAAAATAGAAAAAATTTAATATTCTGAATTCAGAGTTTTAATTTACTAATGAAATTTGCTCAAATCCGATATAGAAATTAGAAGGTACAATTTATAACAATTTACTAACAAAATATTATTAAAAATAAAAAAAAATTGTTCCAAATCCGAATTCGTAGGATTATATTGTATAAATGAATTATGATACTCAGTTGTCGGAGTTTTAATTTACTAACGAAATGCTCTTCAACTTTATTAAAAAAATTACTGCAAATCCGAAAAATATATTTCATACAATATTAGAAATCCATATGAATTCGGAATAAATTAAAATATTAACGAAATGTTCTTTAAAGTGTAATAAAAAATTTACCTCTAATCGCTATAAATTATAATACTTAAAATTTTGAGTTTTAACTTGCTAATGAAATATTCTTAAAATTTCTAACAAAAAATTGTTTCGAATTCGAAAAATATATTTTCGGAGTTACAATTTATAATAGAAAACCCTACTAATTCGGTATAACAACAATGCTGAAAATTTCTTCGAGAAATATATTTTCGGAGTTACAATTTACTATAGAAAAATCTAATTAATCGGAATAAATTGTAATGCTGAAAATTTCTTCGAAAAACATATTTTCAGAGTTACAATCTGTAATTGAAAAATTGTCCGAATTAGGAAATAAATAAAATATACAAATTCCCAAAAAATTCCCGAAATCTAAATAAGAAATTTTCAAATCAATGTTTTTCTATATTGATTTTTTTTAAATTTCTCATAATTTGGAGTTTAAACTAATAACGAAATGTGTTCCAAATTTATTATCTATAAAATATATATGCAGAGTTCAGAAAACCTACAAATTCAGAATAATTATAATACTCAAAATTTTTAATTTACTAATGAAATATTCCTAAAATTTATAAAAAAAAAAATACTTAGAATCGGAATGAATAACAATACTTAGTATTCGGAGTCTTTATTGACTAAGAAAATATTCTCCAAACTTATCAAATACGATATATGTAATCGTATGTATAATACTATACTATTAAAATGTTTCCTACATTTTTAAATGAAAAATTTACTCCGAATTAATTTAAAAAAGAAAAGTTCTCCAAATTTAAAAAAAAATCCTTAAATCCGTAAAACATATTTTTGAAATACTGCGAAATCGAAATACATTTTAATACTCAGAATTAGGAGTTCTAATAATTTAAAGAATGAAAATTTAATCCGGAGTTACAATTTATAATTGAAAAGTTGTCTGAATAAGAAAAAAAAAGTAATTTAGAAAAATTTTAAAAATTCGGAGTTATTATTTGCTTCCAAATCGATTATTAGATGCTACGGATCCGAATAATAATTTTTTTTTATCATATCTTGAAAATTTCGCAAGATTTTATCTACTAACGCTCTACTAATACTCTAAGTTATTTAAAAAATGTACTCTGAATCCAAAAATATATTTTCGTAGTTTAAATTTACTACAGAAGAACCTACGAAATAGCAATAAATTTTAATACTCAGAATTAAGATTTTTAATTAATTAACAAATCTTTCCTAAACTTATTCAAAAATATACTCCGAATCCATAAAATATATTTTTGGAGCTACAATTTATAATTGGAAAACTATCTGTATTAAGAAAAAGAAAAAATAATTCAGGAAGATTCTAAAAAGTCGGAGTTATTATTTTCTTACAACTCGATTAATAGATTACTACTAATCTCAATAATAAATTTTTAAAATCAATAATGTTTTTATATATTGTATCTTGAAAATTTCTCAGAAATCCAAGTTATTATTTCCTAACGCCAATATGTTTCACATTATTTAAAAATGTACTCCGTATCCGAAAAATATAGATTTTACAAAATTTTTCTTAAATTTATATGATTATATGATAGAAAAACCCACGAACTCGGACTAAATTATAATACTCAAAACTCGTAGTTATAATTTACTAACGATTTTTTCTCAAATTTTATAAACAGAACAATTACTCCGAATCCGAGAAATATTTTCGGAGTTAAAATTCAATATAGAAAAACCTATCAAATTGGTTTATATTATGATACTCAGAATTAGGAGTTTTAATATATTAAAAAATGGTCTCTAAACGTATTCAAAAATTTACTCCGAATAATAAATATTTTAAATCCATAATGTTTTACATATTGTTTTTTGAAAACTTCTCATATATGAATAATATAATATCTACTAACGAAATATATTTCAATTTATTTAAAAAATTTACTCCGAATCTGTAAAAATACATATTTTTCAACATGATGCTTGAATTTCTAAAAAAAAAATTACTCGAAACCGAAAAATATGTTTTATAATAGAAAAACCTATAGATTCGGAATAAATTATAATGCTCGAAGCTCGTAGTTATTATTTACTAACGAAATGGACTCCAAATTTATTTGAAAGTTTCTCCAAATTTTAAAAATATATTTTCAAAGTTATGCCTGGTTTTCACTATGTCATATAAGCTGATAACAAACAATTGCCTCAACTGACATCTCGTAATTTTCTATTCATGACGTATTCATTACATCTTATATACGAACAAAAAATCCGGCTCTCAAACACAAACAAATTGCCATGGCTGGCCAACATGCTGGCAATTTCATTTCAGATGCCAAATGTTGCCAGGGACTGTAAATGACAAGACATTAAAACCCGTTTTCATAGAACTGACAATAATTGACAACAATTGCCATTGAAAATGACATAATGAAAACCAGGCATTACAATTTATATTTGAAAAATTGCAATGTTGAACATTTTTCAGAGTTCGAATATTTTATATATACGCGAAATATTTTCCCAAGTTATTAATAAATTTACTCCGAATTCGAAAAATGTATTTTCGGAATTACAATTATTAATTGAATTAGAAAAAAATATATAGAAAAATTCTTTAAAATCTGAGTTATTATTTGCTTATAAATAGATTACTATGTAGATTACTCCGAATTAAAATATTAAATTTTCAAATGATTCTAGATTCCTTCTTGAAAATTTCTCAGAATTTTGAGTATATATTTACTAACGAAATGTTTATTAAAAAATTTACTCCGAATCCGATAAATATATTTTCGGAGTTACTAATTTTCCGAATTACGGGAAAAGGTAATATAGAAAAGTTCGAAATTATTTTTAAGCATAAATAAAAGAAAATACTTACTCCGAACCTGAATAATACATCTTTGATATAAATAATTTTTATATTTTTTTTTCTAGATTGTGGAACCTCAAAAAATCTACATGCCCAGTTATGTGAACATCAATATGGATGCTGAAGAAAAATCCATACAAATTATTAATATTTGTTTGGCTCATGCCAAAAATGAATGTAAAAAGGTGCATGATTTTGTATTCACTGCCTCACAAATCAAATCCGTCAGTCTGTATAAACGTGACGATCGTTGCGCCTATTTGTATGTTCATCATAATTCAGATGATTTTCAAATATATTTTCCCTCCACCGAATGTCGTCAAAGATTTTATGAATTGATATTGGAAATGGCATCCGATCAGGATGTATTTGTTAATCTCAATGAAGAGGAACCACAACAAATAGAGGTGAGCGAAAAAGATTCTTAAAATTATTTGTGCTTTAGTTCTAAAATCATATATCGTTATTTTTGTTTCAAGTATGAATATGATTATGATGATCAAAATCGTAAAATTGTTTTGGGCAAAGGAACTTATGGTACTGTTTATGCTGCTCGTGATAAACACACTCAAGTGAGAATAGCCATCAAAGAAGTGCCAGAGAAAAATTCCCAAGATGTTCAGCCATTGCATGAAGAAATCAAATTGCACTCCCAGCTAAGGCATCGTAATATTGTTCGGGTATGTTTAGATGGCCGTTTTAAAAGTGTGTTGAGGATTTGTATTTATTTAATTATTCCATTTTAGTATCTTGGTTCTCTATCGGAGGATGGTTTGTTTAAAATATTTATGGAACAAGTACCGGGTGGCTCTCTTTCCGATTTATTGGAAAAGAAATGGGGACCGTTGAAGGATAATGAATCGACCATGGCATTTTATTCAAAACAAATTCTCGAAGGTCTTAAATATTTACATGAACAAAAAATTGTCCATCGTGATATTAAGGGCGACAATGTGTTGGTCAATACATATAGTGGTGTGGTGAAAATATCCGATTTTGGTACATCCAAACGTTTGGCTGGCATTAATCCTATGGTATCCACCTTTACCGGCACATTGCAATACATGGCTCCGGAGGTTATAGATTTGGGATTTCGTGGTTATGGCCCGGCTGCTGATATCTGGTCATTTGGTTGTACTAATGTAGAAATGGCAACCGGCAAGAGGCCATTCATTGAATTGGGTTCGGCCCAGGCAGCGATGTTTAAAGTGGGCTATTATAAAAAACATCCCACTATACCAGATGAATTGTCACAAGCTGCTAAAAATTTTATATTAAAATGTTTTGCCATTGAAGAAACGGAAAGACCTTCAGCAGCTCAGCTTTTGGAAGATCCATTTTTGACAGAGTAAGTTTAAAGCAGAGGATTATTTATGGAGCGACATGTTGATATGATTTTCTTTTTAGTAAACATCGCAAATTGAGATTGGGTCCACCGCCAAGTGCTGATTTTAATCGTAGTATATCAGTGCCAGCTGATCGTTTAGTCAGCCGGCCTAGAGCTGGCAATACACCAACGACACCGGAAATAGAGTGAGTTGGTTGAGAATTAACAGTTTTTCAACAAATTAACAAAAAAAAAATAACATAAAATATATTGGAAAAAAATCGAATAAAATTCAAGATAAACGTCCGATAGAAAAAAATATTAACACATGTTTTCTTCTTATTTTAGAGGTTATCACAGCACTTCTGTGGACATAGAAAACCTACCCAGTCATCAATCATTTACCATGGAAAGACGGAACTCTTCTGGCACCCTCTTGTCGCCCGAAATTGAAGTTTCCACACCCTCTTTACGAACTGGGGCCAGTTCAGAGACCAGCGAAACAAATGATTTCTATCATCTCAAAAAAGAATCTCAACGTCGCACAACTTTATCGAAAGTCTTAGCAACGGATGAGTCTAAAATTTGTGATCTTTGGCTGGAAAAACTACACGATGAACACAGCAATATAGTGGCCATAACAAAAAGTGTACTACAAAAGCTAATACACGGCATTCGTGAGTATATAATGAATGAAAAGGAAAAACAATTGGAAGCCTGTATAAATAGCTTAAAAGAAGAACTAAGTCATGATGCTGCAGCCCTCGATCATTTGCATTTGGCTTTGTATTCATTTCAAGATGCGGTTATATCCGTCCTAAGGCTACACTCGATAAAGCCGCATTGGATGTTTGCTTTGGACAATTTAGTTAAACAAGCCGTGCAAGCCTGTGTTATGATTTTATCCCCCGAATTGGGCGATCTCTTGGGTAAGGATCCCTCGTTGATCGACGATGAAAGTGTTTACAATCAACAGCAAACTTCCACGGATAGTCAAGAGAAAGTTGTGGCCTATGACCCCAATAGCAATGCAGCCAGCAGCAATACTCCCGCTATGGACGAAGACAACAATAGTTTTTCGTCCAGTGAATGTGTTCGTCTCCTCAGGGACATCAAGGAATCCAATCGTAAGTTTCATCATCAGCATTTGGAGCATCAGAAACAAAGTCTGAAGGCTTTGCAAAATATAAGCCGCGAATTGGCGCACTTCTATATGGGTCGCAAACGTACAAGGCGTTCCAAATATACGGCGGCCAGTAAAAAGCCTAATCGCCAATATAAGCGACAATTTGCTAAAAGATCTGTTAGCAGCAGCACCTCTTACAATGGTGGTCTCGAAGAGGTCGATGAACAGCTGGAGGAATGGTTAACCCAACATGATATTGATGAAATATCAAAGAATATCATTTTGAATGAGGGCTTTTCTTATGATGATTTCATTTACAATATGGAAAAGTTGGATTTAATGAGATTAGAATTAAGGTAAGTGGAAAAGGCACAAAACAAATTTTAAACAAATCAGGCTATTAACTTATCCAGATTATTTAAATTCTTTTATCCACAAAAAAAAATTAATAAAGAATTAATTAATTTATCAAACATTTTCTTTTTAAAAACATTGCACAAATGGTCTATTGATTGATTGATCTCATTTCATACTAAATTTGCTCTCATCTTATTTTTCTCTCCATCTTCTTCTCCTTCTTTTTTACAGATTGGGCGTTGAAGTCCGCCTGTGGTCTTTAATTGCACAAAAACGTTCAGAGAATTTTTCATCCACCATTAACTTAGAGGATCGACAATCAAATTCTTATGTCAGCAACAACATTAATAACAATGTTGATGGCATCAGCAACATTAATAATATCAGCAATAATAATAATTTTAATAATAATAATAATTCAGTGGCCTTAAATCATAAAAACACTCTCAGCTCTTTAAGACGCAATAGTAATAAACGTTGTGACAGTGAATATGATTCTTGTAGTGAATAAGTTTAACAATGAAATCAGGAAAAAATAATAAAAAAAAATAAATAAATAAGAATTTAATGAAAAAGAAAAATGCTTATTACAAAAACAACGCACAAATTCGTTGTTGTGTATTTTTATAATTGCCTGTACATGTTTTTGTTATTATTGTTAATTTTTTCTAACAATATATTTTATTTTTATATTTTATTATTATTTTTAATTATTATTGTATAATTTGTATGCTTATATTTTGTGTAATGTTTAATATAATTTTTTCTTTTTGTGAAAAAAAAAATCTTAACCTTTGTTTATGAAACTAAAAATTAATAATTTATTAAGTTGAGAAAAATTAAAACAAAAAATAAAAAGTGTTACAAAAATTTTAAAATGTTTGGTTTTTATGCCCTCCACACCTCAGTGGCAGAGGGTATATATAGGTTTGTCATTCCGTTTGTAACGCATCGAAATAAATTCCGGAAACCTCAAAACCATATATTTTCTTGATCATTATAACAAGGGAAGTTGATTTTGCGATGATCGTCTGTCAGTCTGTCTGTGGAAATCACGATCACGCCGTCAATATCAAAGCTAGACCGTTCGTTTTTGTATAAAATCGTTTATTAACATCCCAAAGGAGTTGCTATTTAAAATCGGTTATAGGGGTCACGAGATATGAATGAAACTTTGATAAAACTCTTGAAAATATTAAATTTTTCAGTGTGTTTGTTGTTTTTCTTAAGATATGTTGTGTATGTTGTAATTATTATTGTTGAAGTTATTGCAGTTGTGTGTATATTAATAGTGCACGTGTCGCATTGGCCTAAGCAAGTTTTACCACGTATTTTATTTTATTTTTTTTAGTTGGGTATGTTACATACCGTTGTAAAGGTTAATTTGTCTAGTTTCTCAGTATATGTTTTATTTTTAAGATTTTAGAAACACTTACACACTAATAGAAAAAAAATTCAAATTAGTGCATATGGTAAAAATTGAAAAACCGTTGTCTTGAGTTACAAAACATTTTTTTTGATAGATATCCAACTCGCATCCCACTAAGCGACCAAAAAGCTCTTAAAGGAAAAAACCTACTCTTTTGAGCAAAAAAAAAAATCCTTTAAAAAAAAATCAAAAATATTTGATTTTGCAAAAAAAAAGGCAAAAATTTTTTTTTATTTTTTTAAATTTTTTTTCCGAAAGAATGAAGAAATAGCTATTTAAAATATTTGGGAAAAATTTTGCTAAGAACAATAGGTAAAAAGTTACATGGATGAGAAAAAAAAAACACCTGCTTGGCCAAAATTTCAAATTTTGACCCCTCTAACTCAGAGAGTTCTGGACCGATCTTGTTGAAAAATTGTGTCTAAACTACTATCCGATAGGACTAACCTTAGTGCAAATTTCATCCCGATCGGGAGCAATCGGTTTCAAAAGTTGGATCACTTGACATGAAACGCCCCATATGTACACTCCGTTTCACTTGAAGAGCACACTTGGCAAGATGCATTTCATATCACGATAGCTTTTAAACAAATGAAAGTAAAGAATAATTCTTGGCTTGAATTTATAGTTAAAGTATTTAGTTTATATTAGCAATAAACAAAACCAAAATTTATTGAGTATTTTCCAAGTTGCAGGGCTTACAAAGTAAATAATAGTGCATTTACCCGAGGAAAATCTAGTAGATTTTAGCTGAAATCTATTTCAAAATCTATATCGTTTGCATCTAACTTTTTTGACATTTTGTGAGATTTTGTTTAAACAACAATAAACAGCTGATTAAAATAAAACATATATATGTACTAGAAATACCAAAAATAAACAAAACAATAGGAAAATGGAAATATGGAAAATGCTAAGAAGGAACAGATTTTATAATTATATTATGCATCAAAAATAAAAAAGCACAAACTGAAATAGAAATTTTGCGAAAAAAAAATCAGCATTTGTTAAATGTATTGTCTGAACAAATTCATTTTCCACAAATATTATTTAGCAGATTGGAGTGGGCACATGTCAGTATAAAAAGTTATAACTTCTCACTTACTAAATATTTTATTATAAATTCATAATTTTTTTTTTTTATAATAATTAATATTTAATTTCTTTTTATTCAACTTGTTTGCTTTTGATTTTAAATAAAAATTTTCAGCCACTGCGTTGTAATTTTCTACTACAATATTAAAAAAACACAGTAGTACCATTATGTAGTGCCCAAGTTTGATAAGATTTTGTGAGATTTTGCACAAATCTAGTAACGAGCTAGATTTTGTTTTGTATGGGAAATCTAGTAAAAATAAGCTAGATTTCGCTCGAAATCTCGTATATACTAGATTTTGCTTAGATGTAAATGCACTATAACCTAAAAATAGCGCGTACATTTTGTTTCATTTGAATAGCACACTTTGTTTTAAACTATATTAAATATTATATGGTTAATTTTAAACAACTTGTTTTGGGTTAATTATATAAATTATTAATTTATAAATCTAATTTAATAATGGGTAGAACCTCCTTTGTTTAGAATAACTTCATAAATCCCATTTGGTAAGGAATCATAAAGCTTTTTAATATAGTCAAAGGAAATTAAAGCACATGCTTCCCGAATATCCTGAATTAGCTCAGCTTTGGTAGAAAACTGTCTCCTTGACTCATAAACTTTTCTGGCCAACGACCCCCAAACATTTTCGATAATGTTAAGGTCTGGCGAGTATGGAGGCCAGTTTAAGAGATTGACATTTTTGACATTTTGGCAAAATCCCAAAAAGAATTTCTAGTGGGGGAAAAGTATTTTCCAATAATCCTTTGTACGATTGAGCGTACATCTTGGGAGTCAAATATTGAAGCTCGCATGTACCAAAATGGGATATGGCTCCCCAGACCATAACCCCGCTAACTCTGCTGTGTAGACGTTCCATTGATGGGTCTCCTTTCTTATATCATGGAAATAATAGTTATACCCGTCAGGAACCTCAAAATTAAATTTTTTTCTCATCAGAGAACACAACACGCTGCCACTCTGTCTTCCATGACATGTACTTTCTACAGGTACTAAGCCGAGCTTCTTTACGTACCCCTCTACGTGGTGGTTTTTTCTTTAAATTTAGGTGCTTCAGATGTTTAGCTTTAGAAATCACCCGCCACACAGTAGTTTTACTTGCGTTAACTCCAGCTTTTGCTCTTATTTTGTCAACAGAGTCATACGAATTGGAAGCCTCGCGCAGTATTGATCGCTTATCTGCATTGGAAAGTACACTATTTACACGACCTTTCATATTTTTTTTCCCATAATTTGAGCTGTTCTGAATAAAATTATGTATATACGACTTTTCTACTTCTAATTTTTTTTTGCTATTTCAGACACAGAGAGGAGGTCACATTCCTGATAAGTTTTTATTTTAATTTGTTCCTCGTTCGTTAAGGCTGTACCACGACCCATTATTATTGAATATTATTAAAATATATTTTAAATATTCAAAATAATGGTTTATTTTAACTTGTCGATGATCTGCATGACGTAAATCAAACTTAAACGCAAATGTGCTATTCAAGTGAAACAGAAAATGCATTAGAATTTGAAGCAAACGAAAATGAAATGAACAGAAAACTGTAACGGTAACTCTCAGAGCTTCAATTTTGTCGCAGAGAATGTGGATAGGAAGACGAACAATATAGTACAAAACAAGTACAGTTCAGTCAATGAATATAGTAATCAGATAGAAACAAAAAAATGGTGTGTGCTATTCAAGTGAAACGGAGTGAAATAAAAAGAAAATTTCCTAGAATTTGCGCTTGAATTTCGAGTGCTGGGTTATACTAGTACAGTTTATTGGCCTTGTTGGCTTTTTGTATTATAGTGAATTATAAATAAATAAAATATATCTTGGCACAATGATGCCCGATTTACCCCATTTTCAATAGCAAACTGCTCGGAATAATGACAAACAATATTATCATAACTTTAACCAGGTAAATGGTTTATTTTTTGAATGTATGTGATTTCACTATATCGACTCTACTATATAAACTCTCTACACAGTGGTGTGGATGATATAAAAATTTTAAACTACAAATCCAAGCCATTTTTTAGAAATGTTCAATAATATGTTCAAATATGCAAATATATTCATTTTCAGCAACATTTGCAAATCGATCGAATTTTGTTGCAATTTTATTGAATATCTGTATGAAAAAGTTCAATAAATGAGCATTTTGATGAAAATGAGCAAAAATATGAATTTTAAGCAAAATATGCAAAAGTGTGCAACTACAAATCGATGGTACTTCGTTGTAAATTATTGATTCATATAAATATTTATGAAAAAGTCACGTTTTTAACTCCAAACACGTAAGAAAATTATAGTAGATCTAGACCGACTATACGATACCCTATACCATAGGTCTAACTAATTAGATATAGAAAATATGCATAAACCAAATTAGAGTGGCATTGTTATTAATTTTTTTGCCTTCGCATATGAAAAAGTTCCTATCGGATGCTATATTTATATGGGGACTAGGTCGAAAATGGACCGATCCTGACCATATTTAATAAGCTTCATCACGCACCTTATTCGCTAGATTTAGCTCCCTTAGATTACTATTTCTATTTCCAAATTTGAAAAAATTGCTCGGTCCTAGAAGATTTGCCAACAATGAAGAGGTAAAGTCAGCGGTTGAAGGCTATTTGAAGGAGTTAGACAGTTCTTACTATAAACAGGGTATCGAAGTTATCGAGTTAAAAGGAGATTATGTTAAGATATAAAGAAATTTTTTCCGAAATTTGTTTTGTTTTCTGTGTCAGGTCGGGTTGTTCCCGGACCGTAAGTGTTAAAAATTCAAACTTTACCTAAACTAAGTTTAATTGACATCCCCCAAATTCATCCTTAAACTAATTCAAAGAGATGTTTTGTTAATTTCTAACTTTTAATAAGTTTGCATGCTCTTTATTATTTTTTTTTCAACATTTTTTTTTGTTTGTTTTTTCGTCCTTAATGACATTGCAATTTTTTTTATATAATTCATTTTTACTATATAAATAATACATAATCGGTTTAAATAACAAATACAACATTCAAAAAATAATTAAAAAGTACTTTAACGAAAGCGTTTGTTCTGTTGCTGCAGTTGGTGGTGGTGTTGGATGACATTACGCTACTTTGAAGACTAATTTAAGCCTTCGATTCAGCATCGGTTGCCTGAGAAGTAGCCTCAGAGGATTTGCCATCATCAACTTTGCCAAAGACACAGCAGGGACATTTCTCCTTCAAAGCCACACGATATTTAGGATGGCTGGAAGATAAAGGACAAAAATAAATATTATAAAGAAAGAGAATATAATTCCGTTAAAACTTTGTAATACCTGATGCCATAGACAATTGGATTGTAGACGCCGGCCGATTTGGCAAAACAAGCACCCCAGATGGTATTTAAGGGAGTGATGCCTTCAAATTCAAATAGACCCATACAATTGATGACCATATAGGGGGTCCAGGCCATGAACCACAAGGAAATGGTTACCAAGGCTACTTTAGCTAATTTTCCTTCAGCACTCTTATCCGCATCCTCAGACGAACGCAAGGATTTGACATTCATTTTCTTGGCTTGCTCGCGCATAGCATTTTCGTGAGCCGATACAGCCTTTTTAAAAAAAGAATTCGATTTATAAAAGAAACCTTGTCATCTCCGATCTTGCCAAAATATACTTACAGCAATAATGAACCAATAGGAATAGCAAATCAAAAACAATGGA
Organism: Cordilura impudica; assembly: GCA_963682025.1. Lineage (NCBI taxonomy): Eukaryota > Metazoa > Arthropoda > Insecta > Diptera > Scathophagidae > Cordilura > Cordilura impudica. Next base: position 346,236,944 of record OY821517.1, read on the forward strand.
ATGAAGTAAACAAAAATTGTATAGAGGATCAAATATGAACGTGGATTCCAGTTACGGTCAAAATAATCAATACCGCAAGATGTTAAATTACCCTCCGGCACATACCTATCGAAATAATAACCGTTATTATTAATATTTTAAAGTTTATAGAATAAGAATATTGCTTTGATTTTACCTGCTCCATCCAAATATTGGTGCTAAGGTCCAGATACTACTCATGGACCAAATAAACAGAATTTTTACTAGGGCCAATTTAATGGTCATAGGTCTGCCGGCCATACCCTTGACAATAACTTGATAACGATCCAATGAAATCATACACATCGACCATATCGAACTGCAACCAAAGGCCGAACCCAAGGCCGCATAAACGTCACACATCAATGGACCCAGTACCCAGGTTTCGAAGTATAGATTGGTGCCCATCAACGGTGTATTGACAAGCATAATACCGAAATCTGAGAGCGCCAAATTGATGACTAACAAATTCGCCGGCGTGCGTAACGATTTTGTGGTAGAGAATATATAGATCACCGTGCCATTTCCACACCATGCTATCATGCCAATTATAATCATGTAGGCTGTCAAAATTTTCGCCCATATGGGATCCATAGCGGGAAACTGATTCCAGTAGGGATCAATTAAATGGGCCATGTCAGGTAAAACCTAAAAATTTTTAGGGAGTTATGTGAAAAGATAAAAAAACACAAAAATTTGTATAGATTAGTTTCATAAGAAAAACTTAGGTAAATTTTCGTTAAATCTGTGGTCACAAGCATTAACCGCCTAAGTCGAAAAGCATGCTTTCGAGAAAAATAAATTTGTACATAAATCTAATGGGGCTTCATTACGCCTTAGGTCAGTATGTTTTTAAAAAACATTGTTAGAGAAATGAGGATTTCACATAAATATAAAGTTTTGTTAGTAAACTATGATACAAAACTCAAATTGTTCTAAGTCGATTTAGGCGGTTATCGATTGTGGCCACAGAAATATTTAAATTTGATATAAAAAAAAAACACATTTTAGATATGAAATTTGAATATATAGTTTATACAAGTTCTTAGATAATTTGTTTTGTATGTACGCAGGCAAAAAATACGAACCGCAAAGCGTTGGCAAAGCACTCCTCAGGATAGTACAAGTGAAGATCGAATGTTAGATTTTCAACTTTAAAATGATTTTCCAGCCCCAAAAAGATAACACCATTCTGGGCTTGGCCCAAACGTTGGCAAATCATTGGGAAATGAAAATAAAGGACTTAAAATCTATTGAAGATATTTATTTGAAAGCAATGCCATAATTTGATAGCAATGCCACTAAAATTAAAAATTTTAACGACCATTAGAGTACTCATGAAATATGTGGCAAATGTCTTCTCTCTTTGGATGAATTGAGGGTAAAAAAGATATATTAAAAAGTTGATAACAGGTAGTAGAACGGTTTGATTTTTTTTGTTACTAACGAGTACTGGCATGAGATTTGACATTGCTTTAAACATATTTTAGTTTAAATTCAACAAACCAAGAACTATTAAAGAACATGACAGCATTTTAAAATTGCTTAGGGCTTAAGTGCTCAGTACTTTGTCAGTACTGTATTTTTTGTACAATCGACAATTTTTGGCCTGGCTAAAGTTTTGTAGTAAACTAAAAAACTTATAAAAGATTATAAAACTTCTAACAGATTATCGCGGACTAAGTCTCTGTGTGAATCTAAAAACGCAATTAAAAAACTGTTTGTTGTTTCTTTCCAAGATATTTTTTTTTTAAACATTCGTAACACCCTCTATAAATATCGAAAAAATAAACTTTACGATAATGGAGACTTCTATTTTAGAACAAGAAAGAAAATAAGCTTGTTCGAACTCGCCCTTTCTAAATTTATTAAAATTTGATTCAAATTACATATTTAAAAATTTGATCTAACAGTTGTTGAACTGGAAAAGCGAACAATTGAATTTTCTTCAAAATTTTTTAGTCTACAATTCCAATTGGGGTCTCACTTAAATTGTTTTGAGACTTTATTTGCAATAGGTCAAAGGTCATTAACACCTGATTCTGAATTTTGTGATGGAACATCTAAAAAAGTGATATTTTAAAATTAAAAATATATACATAATATGTAATATATACAATAATATGTATTACATATGTATACACAGTGGTGATATTCGAATTTTTTAACAACCGGTACGCATGGAAAAAAATCTATTGTAGGTTATATTTACTTCATAATAGTTATTTATTTACATATTTACATAAGAAATACATATCTATATATATAAAATTGAATGTGTGTTTGTTTATTTGTTTGTTTGTTTGTTTGTGTGTACCTTATAGGAGACCAAACCTCTGGACCGACCTTCCTGAAATTTTTACAGCATTTAACTGGGACTCTGGCATGATTAATAGGGTACTTTTTTTTTGACCACGCCCACTTTTACGCCCACTTTTTTAAAATTATGTAATTGCTCCCATATAGTTTTTAACAGATTTACTTCAAATTGTATACACATTATACTCCAGGCGAGGTAGAAATAAACATTTCTTACGCCACGCCCCCTTTCACGCCCCTTTTCACGCCAAATTTTGTTTGAAAGTTTTAAACTTTTTTTTCTCTGTACAAATTTGTTCCTTCCAACGGATTTTTTTATTTGGTAGTATATTGCTCTTAATACTGTTAACGTCGCCATATAACTATGAACCACGCCCATTTCACCGCCCCCTTTTTTTTACATATACCACTAACAATGTTTGCTATACAAAATAATTTTTTTGTAATATGTATTTATCTAAAGTTTTATACACTTTTTATCTACAGGTAAGGTAGCCATACATTTTTTTATTACCAAGTCCCCCTTTTTCGCCCCATTTTACCTTAAATCATAATTATTCTGCTTTCAATCTATCTATATATATAAAAATGAATGTGTGTTTGTTTGTGCTTTATAGGAGGCCAAACCAAAGAACCGATCTTCCTGAAATTTTCAGAGCGCGTTACTGTGACTCTGGAAGGAATAATATGCTATATAAATTTTTGATTGGACAAAGGGGCGGTGCCACGCCCATATAACCCAAAATTTGAAAAAGTCATATCACGGGAATTTTTTTACCTACAGCAGTCATATTTGGTACATATGGTATTAGCATGAATAGAAATACATACAAGAAGAAAAGTGGGCGGGACCACGCCCCTTTTTAGAAAAATAAAAAATCGTAATATCTTCTAAACTACTGGAAGGATCGTCATGAAATTTTCACAAAAGGATATTTTTGCGAAATAATAAGACCTTAGCTATATAAAGTTGTTAGTGGGCAAAGGGGCGTGGCGTATATATAAAAACGTTGATGCATTTGATTGTAACGAATGATCTCCGGAACCATAAGAGCTGTCGAGGTAGGATTTCCAGCATAGGTTCGGTTCGAGCTCTTCTGTGTTTTTTTTTTTAGTTTTAACCCTCTAGCTGGCGTTGGGGTCAAGTTAAAAACAAAAATTTTTACTTTCAGCGCGATTTGACTGCAATTCAGAATGAACGTATGTTTCGTCATAAGAAATTTTTGTATGTATAAATGGACCCGATAGGTGGAACTGGGTAAAGTTATTTCGAATATTCTTATTTATGGTGTGATTTTAATGAAACTAAGAATGTACATATATGTATGTTAGAAACATTTTTTTATTGGACCCGGTAGATGGCGCTGTCGTTCGAAAAATAATGAGTTGTCAAATTTATATAAATTTTAATAAATAAACTCACAAACGTTTTTATATATAAATATTCTAACGAAAAAGAAGGAAAAAGCCGCTACATTATTGCATGGTGGCCGCACAGCTCATTCAGCACTCAAATCACCGTTAAACGTACAAAAAAATGAGAATGCCGCCTGTAATATCAAAAAACATTCCGGTATGGTAAAAGTTCTGCAAAAATGCAGTATTTTTATTTGGGATGAATGTACCATGGCTCACAAACATTGTGATTTGATTTGATAAAAGATTTGAAAGGCAATGAAAGATTTTTTGGTGAAGCTCTCATTTTATTATCTGGAGATCTTCGTAACACATTTTATATAGGTATATACAGATTCTAACTAAAATAAAAATTCATTGAGGGCAAAACAACGTTTGCCGGGTCCAGCTAGTATTATATATAATAGTATAAAAAATAGTATATAAAATTAATTAAATAATTTCCAAATTAAATTTTGGTTTTGGGACGGCAAATTAGGTGCGGCTGCTTTGACACGTTTGTCACTTGCCATATGATGCCCTTCGCGCAACCATAATTTAACATATGGTGTTGCATCAAAATCCTCAATCGATTTTCCCATTAAATTTATTGTCATTAAATGACTTGTTGTTTCAATTAACAACGAATTTCTCTTATCATAAATGATATTGTTCATTGTGCTGAATCCTCTCTTTCAGCTTCTGCGGAATTAACAGCAATTACATTTAAAATTCTTTTTGCTCTCAAAATAGTATTAATATTTTTAGATTCTCTATCTCGCACATCAACAAAATCTCGAAAATCATTTACTGGAATGATGTATTTGATTATTTTATTTAACTGCTCTAACCTATTTTCACCTTCAATCCATGGTGCTTCAAAAATATCACCCGGCCATGTTTCTGGATTTAATAAATTAAAGCAATTTAAGAGATTATTATAGTTTTCATTTTTATCGTCTAATAGCAAACGCGTTTTCATATGTTTTTCTAAACAATCAAAAAATTTATCTCTCGAAACAACAATTGATGTTTTTTTTCTATTAATTTCAAATGGAATATTGTATTTTTTCGTTTTAATAATATCATCTGCTTCTTTTTCATATGTTCCTTTATTTAATTTTAAATGTTGGAATAGATTTATCGTTCGCCTTATCAATCTATCAGCTCTAATTAATGAAATATCTCTTTCTTGTAAAGCTGTAGACAGTACAGAAATTTCTTCTAATATGTCGTTTATTAAACCTAAATCTTTTAAAAAGTTTTCATTTTTGAAATATGACATTATTCCAATTTCTTTATTTTGACTAAAGTGAATATATAAGGCCTGATATGATTTCCAAACTGCTTTGGCGGTCCTAGCGCTACAGGCTGCCCATCGAGGACCAAATATTCTACCTATTTTGTGTACTTCAGTGCCAAGTTCTTTAGAAACATTATTTAATTCTCGTTGATGTTTATTTGAAGTATGATAATACGAATAAAGTTTATCGAGAAAATATCTAAAGTTATTTACTTCATTTATTTCTTTGATAACATCATCTAGAGTTAACTGAATACGATGAGCTAAACAGTGACAGATGCTAATACCTGGAAAATGTTCTAAAATTCTTGCAGAAACTCCAGCCTTTTTTCCTAACATTACACCGTCTGAGCAAAATCCAATAAGATTTTCATGTAAATATTTTTCATTAAAACCATGTTTTTCAAGAACTGATATTAAGGTTTTAAAAATTATTTCTGATGTTGTTCCTTCTAATTCGACAAGATCAATAAAAACTGTTACACTATCATCGGAATCTTGAATTTCAGATTTCAAATAAACTACTAAAACGCTTTTGTGTGAAACAGTTGAGGCTTCATCAATAATAATTCAAATTTTACAACCTGTATTTATCAGTTTTCCAAAAATAATTCTTCTTATTTCTGTAGATATAAGCTTTGCGACAAGTGGAACTATAAATCTGGAATGTAATGAAAATCCAAAATCTACATTATTTTTTTTCTGTAAATCAATTAATTTTTTAAAATCACTGAATGGGTAATTGTTTTTAATTATGAAATATATAGTATTAAAAATGTTTACTGTGCTGTTTAAATACTTTTCATTAGCCACATCGAAAGATTTGGAAATTATATTTGTTTCACCAATTTTTATTATTTCCCCAGCTTTTTTATGTGAAGCTGATTCATTGTGTTCCTTCAATTTTTTTCTCATTGATGATTGCAAATTTTCTTTGTTCGAGCCATGAGCTTTGACAGAACATGATTTCCACTCCACAGAAATGTGTAAATGTTTAGCAGTTTCTAAATTTAACGATTCTACTTTCGAACACCACTGACATCCCACATTTTCATCGCTAACAACAATAAGCCACTCGTATTTAGTTTTAAAATAATTTAGTTGTTTATCATTCCAAAAATGTAATAACGCAGCATCACGAGACGTTCCAACTTTTTCCGATTGGTGTTGAACTTCAGGAGTATCATTTTTTTTCTTTTACCTGTTTTGTTTGATTAAGGTGCTATTACATGATGTGTTTTTTACATATGTACTGTCAAATTTTCCCACAACAAAAGTTGTACACATCGTGTGATACATATGAAACATTGTTTATGTACAATACATGAGGAAAGTCACATGTACATTTTTCAATTAGAGCAGGTTCTATTTTTGTATGACAAACATGTGAAAATACAACACTGCTTGTGGCGACAGAAAAACAGAGTAAATTATAAAGATTAATATTGAAAGAATAATAAATTGTTTAATATTAATTAACAATTAAAAAATATAAAACTTTTTTTTAACAATAAATTTTTGTAAATTCACAAATTAAATCAGCTGTTGTTTACATTTAGAGGTTATGTCATACGGAAATATATATGCACGTGTGATAGCAAAAATTATGAATCGTATGTAAAAGACAATTTTGACAGACATGAGGAATTTCATATGGATAAAAAAAGTGACAGTACATATGTAAAAAACACATCGTGTAATAGCACCTTTAGAATTAGTAATATTCTCAGCTTGCTGTTCAGGGTTTTTGGTTATTTTTATAGATTTGCTAAAAAAAGTCATCCAAATTACCTTGCCTTTTCATTCTTAGGTTGAAACAAAGAAAATATTTAATAATTAATTAATAATTAATTAGAAATTTAAATTAATTTAAAAACTTCATACTTGCACGTTAAAACTGAATTTAATAGAGATTAAAAGTAAGGGATAACCATTCACCATAAAAATATTTATACTACTAAACTTTTTATTTAGAGTAAATATATCAAAATAAAAATGTATTCAAAAAGGGAAATTCCCTTTTTATTAAAAGAAAAATATTTTTTTTTACAGAATTTTCCGTTAACCCATTCAAGCTAAGTGGTTACATACTTTTACTTAAAAACATACTTTTTTTTTAATATACAACAACCGGTACGGAAAATTTTAAAAATGTTAACAACCGGTACGAGCGTACCGCCCCGTACCGGCTGAATATCACCACTGTGTATACATATATATATTGTGGCTGATTATGACTTTAAATTTTGGTTTTATACTTTTTTCGGTTTATCAATAGATTTTGCAATTTATAAAAGTCAAATAATGCAACTGTAAGTTTGAATATTTTTAAATACTCATCTTCATCTAAATTTTTTTTGTTAAAAAAAAAAATTAAATAAAAGAATAACATTTTCTTTTTGTACTAAATTTTATACTTGACATTGAATTTTTATTTAACCAAAAAGAAATTTAGCCAAAGTGTGGAGAAAATTATCGCCAACAACATATATATATATTAGGGTGACAGCCATTTTTTTTGGAATTTCAAGACCTGCGGGTCGGATTATTATGACACTGGATCTAAAACTTTAGTGCGCAAAATTTGAGCCAAATCGGATAATGCTTTCTGGACGCGCATTGAGTCCAAAGTTCAAATATGAATTTATATGTAAAAATTATCAAAAAAAAAATATTTTTTCACAAAAATTTTGATATTAATAATTGCGTTTCAATTAAACTAATTTAAAACCTTAATCTAGAGTAAATTATCTTTCTAATAAAATAACAAAACAGCCAAGTTATATCAAGTTCCCCAGGCAATAAATGCGCCGCAGGCCACTTGATTAAGAAAATCGAGCTCACATTTTTAAAGACATTGAAATAATTTGCATTCTCCTGATCCCAAAATGATCTTATGTAAAGTATTTTGCATCTCGTCTATTGTTATGTCGTTCTAAATTAATGCCAAAACGGTACGTATTTTTCAGCACTATTTCAAAATCTCCAATTTTACTTTTTCAAAAATTTTTTTCAAGAAATTTTCCGAAATCAACGATTGGACTTTAAGGTCTTATTAACAAAATATATACAAAAAAAAAAATGCCGAACATTGTAGGTATTCTGTTCTTAATTTGGCGAGAGCGGCGTTTTTATTTCAGCGGATTTGAAGAATAGTGTGATTTTTCATACTTTTTCAACTGTTAGGCTACATCTTTTTGGTGTTTTCATATTTCAAATATCTTTTATCAAAATAGTACTACTTGATATAAGTTCTCAATCTTGTAAATTAAGGTTAAATTGAAGCACTATAAATTGTCCCCCTTCAAGATCAATGGTCAAATTTGAGGATATTTATTTTTTTTAAACAAAATATCGAAATAATATGTATTTGTGGAAGGATTTCGATAAAAGTTGTTGATAATATTTAAGTAATTCTAAAAAATAATATTCTGGATTTATTTTCTGAAATTAACCCGTGGGGTACTCTTGATGTCAAATTGACTCTCTATGAAAATCTATAAATATTTCCTTCATCAGGATTTTTTTTAATAAAACAAATTTAATGTAATCGAAAAATTCCTCAAATTTATTCGTTATGAAAACTGGCAGATTCCAGCCCTCGAAATTCGAGTGCAAATTCTAGGAGATTTTATTTTTTCATTAAATAAAGACCCTAAAGGTATGCTAATCAATTATAGCCAATTCACAAATCAACACAAAAACACAAACTCATTTTAATTACAAACACAATAACAAATTTTATAAACACACACATAGCATTGTATAATTTTATGTATGTGTTAGTAGCAACTTTAAATGCAATTTACTCAAAATAAAGGAAAAAATTTTAAAATCTGTAAATCTGCAAGTCGGCTAAAAAGAAATACCTCTCAAATAACATACGTTTGATCAAAATCGGGATAAAACGGTAGAACAAAACATCGGTCACAAGAAATTGCCTAGCCTATTAATATTATAGATATTTAGATTAATTGGTTTTTATATTTAATACAGTATAAATAAATTTGTATATTGAGGGCTTATATTCAAAAAGTGCTATCTGCATTAATAATTATTTTAAAGAGAGCGTGTAAAACTAATTTATTAATAAGATCTGAAAGTATTTGTCGATTGATTGCCACAATTTCTATTAAGAAATAGTCGTACTAATCATGAATGATATCAAAATTAATATTATATTTGATAGTTATATTAGGGCATAGTTTGAAATCAAAAATTAATATTGCTGTCAAATGTAAATAGCACTTTTTGAATATAAGCCCTCGATATATCATTATATGAATATAATAATTCTGAAAGAAATAACTAAAACTAGGTTAATTTTAGAAAATAAGTCCAGAATATTATTTTTTAGAATTATTAAAATATTATCAACAACTTTTATCGAAATCCTTCCACAAATATATATTATTTCGATATTTTTTTTTAAAAAAATTAAATATCCTTAAATTTGACTTTTGACCTTAAAGCGGGACAATTTATAGTGTTTCAATTTAACCTTTATTTACAGGATTGAGAACTTGTATCAAGAAGTATAATATTTTGACAAAAGATATTTGTCATATGAAAACACCAAAAAGATGAAGCCTTAAAATTGAAAAAGTATGAAAAATTAAATTTTTCTTGAAATCCGCTGAAATAAGAACGCTGCCCTCGTCAAATTAAGAGCAGGATACCTACAATATTTGGCATTTTTAATCACATATATTTTGTTAATAAGACCTCAAAGTCCAATCGTTGATTTCGGAAAATTACTTAAACAAAATTTTTGAAAAACTAAAATTGGAGATTTTGAAATAGTGCTGAAAAATACGTACCGTTTTGACATTTATTTAGAACGGCATAACAATAGACGAGATACAAAATACTTTACACAAGATCATTTTGGGATCAGGAGAATGCAAAAATATTGTTGTTGTAAATTATTTCAATGTCTTTAATGTGGGCTCAATTTTCTAATCAAATGGTCTGCGACGCATTTATTGCCTGGGGAACTTGATATAACTTGACTGTTTTTCAACCGATAATAGATTTTGTTATTTTATTAGAAAGATAATTTACTCTAGATTACGGTTTATTAATTAATTTAATCGAGACTCAATTATTAGTATCAAAATTTTTGTGAAAAATTATTTTTTTTTGATAATTTTTACATATAAATTCATATTTGAACTTTGAATTCAATGCGCGTCCAGAAAGCATTGTCTGATTTGGCTCAAATTTTGCGCACTAAAGTTTTTGATCCAGTGTCACAATAATCCGACCTGCACACCTCAAAATTCAACCAAAATTTTTTTTCTATACAAACCGCTGTCACCCTAATATATATATATATATGTGACCTTCTCCGAAAAAAGGGACATAGTGTGTGAAAATTAAGTTTTGAGAAAAAAAAACCGCATTTAAAGTTTCTACACCCTTTTAGGTACCAGAATCCACCGTTTTTGACACAACCCGTTTTTTGACACACTAGGTCCCTTTTCTCGGAGAAGGTCACATATATATATATGTTGTTACAAATTTTAACACTTAATAAATAACACTTATTGAGATATACTTTCCCAAAATAAAGATCATATGATTATAACCTTTGACATTTGGCAAAAAAAAAAATCAATTCATTTAATGTATTAAAGACGATTCCAATACATACCAAACAGTGAACGAGTTTTAAAGATAATCGTAATTTTGTTGAACCACGTTTCGGGAACAATAAAAGCCAGTGGCCCAATTAAGTTGCATAATTTGTTATATTCTTTCATGAATTCTGAGTATGTCAGGAAAGCCCGTTTTAAAATATCAGGCAATGGTGGTATAAGGCTACACTTTAGGATGGAGCGAAATATCAATTGCTTGAATGTGAAATTTAAAAACGATCGTACATAATTTTCTGGCCACTTTGCATTTTGAAAAATGTCTTATTAAAAAAAAATATTAAATCCATCTTTTTAACTGATTACATTCTACGTGATCATGTATATCAGAATTGAATTAATTGAAAATTTTGACAAAGAATATTGCAAAATACAATTTTTTTTTAATTTAATTGTAATGATATTAATCCTATCCAACTCAATTATTTTTTGGAAAAATTAAAATACATATATTTTGTATGCAAAATTGTAACATTGTAATCAAACTACGGGTCGCAAATACGAATATATTTTGATGAAATGTAGTATGTAAGCTTCTATTGACCATGGGATGAACCATATTGTAATTGATGAAAACCAGACCTAGTCCCCATAGAAATGACCCCTACGATATCGACTTAAATGGTCATAATATTCAAATTATCATATAGATCAAGGTCAAATTGGGTCTGTGTATGTTTATTGCATACATTAATCAGTAGTCTAAATATAAACCCCATAGGACAATTTTTAGTCATAGCCCCCATATAAAGCTGCTCCCGATTTTTACTTAAATCTATCAAAAATCAAAAATATCACACAGATTTTTCTCAAATTTGGTTTGTATATATTTTTGCAAAATCTAAGTGATTTTACCAAATATGGTCAGGATTGGTAAAATTTTCGACCTAGTCCCCATATAAATATAGCATCCGATATGAACTTTTTCATATCTGCAGCCAAAAAAAATAATAACTAGCAGATTCCAGCAGATTCGAGTTTAATTTCTAGGCAACTTTAATTTTTCAATTCACAAACCAAAATTTTTTTGGTTTATTATTATTGTGAATGCACAAACTAAACTCAGAAACAAACACATTAAGAAATTTAATAAACACACACATAGCACTGTATAATTTTATGTATGTGTTAGTAGCTACTTTAAATACAACTTACTCCAAACAAAGGCAAAAATCTAAAAATCTGTAAGTCTAGTGAACAGCTAAAAAGAAATACCTTTCAAAAAATCTATGTTTTGTCAAAATCGGAATAAAACGGTAGAACAAAACATCGGTCACAAGAAATCGCCTAGCCTATTAATATTATAGATGCCACTCAAATTGTGTTTATGCTTATTTTCTATATCCCATTAGTTGGACCTAAGAGATAGGGTCTTTAAACGCATGGTATAGGGTGTGGTATAGTTGGTCTAAACTGACTATAATTTTCTTACTTGTTTTTAGTTTAATTTTGAAACCCTTTACAGCAAAAATTAATTTTTTTCCACTCACATGATTTTTTTTAAGCTAAAAGTATATTGTATACGTGTGTTTTTTTATACCCTCCACACCTCAGTGGCAGAAGGTATATATAGGTGTGTCCTTCCGTTTGTAACGCATCGAAATAAATTCCTGAGACCCCAAAAAAATATATTTTCTTGATCCTTATAACAAGGGAAGTTGATTTGCTGATGACCGTCTGTCCGTCTGTCCGTCTGTCTGTGGAAATCAAATTCACGCCGTCAATATCTAAGCTATACCGTTCGTTTTTATACAAAATCGTTTACTAACATCCCAAAGAAGTTGCTATTTAAAATCGTCAAAATCGGTCAAAGGGTTCACGAGCTATGAATGAAACTTTGAAAAAAATCTTGAAAAAATAAAATTTTTCAGTGTGTTTTTTGTTTTTCTTAGGATATGTTGTAATTCTTCGTATTGTTGAAGTCATTACAGTTGTGTGTATATTAATCAGAGTTCAGAAAAAAACACACACTGAATAAAAAACTCGTACATATATGTAAACAAACATAACTTAGACCAACACACACATATTTTTATTTTCATATCAATTATGTTTGTTTTTAAATTTTCTTCGGTGCCCAACACAACCATGACTGTGTTCGTTTTAATATTTCGTTATTTACACGAACATTTTTGTATCACGTACTTTTTGTTTCAATCACACATAAAGCACACATTTTTGAGTGTTGCTTTATTTGAAGTTCATGTTCTGGTACGTGTACTGAAAAAAAAGAACAGAACATGTACAATAAACAGGTTCGAGTTCAGTTATATTTTAAGTCGTGTTGTGTCTCGTGTAGTAAGAAAAAACAGAACATGTACAATAAACAGTTATATTTTAAGTCGTGTTTAAAATATAACTGAACTATATTTTAAGTCGTGTTTAAAATATAACTGAACTCGAACCTGTTTATTGTACATGTTCTGTTTTTTCTTACTACATGAGCCACAACACGACTTAAAATATAACTGAACTCGAACCTGTTTATTGTACATGTTCTGTTTTTTTTTTTTCAATACACGTACCAGAACATGAACTTCAAATAAAGCAACACTCAAAAATGTGTGCTTTATGTGTGATTGAAACAAAAAGTACGTGATACAAAAATGTTCGTGTAAATAACGAAATATTAAAACGAACACAGTCATGGTTGTGTTGGGCACCGAAGAAAATTTAAAAACAAACATAATTGATATGAAAATAAAGATATGTGTTGGCTGCTTTTGAACAGAACATTGTGTGTTTCATGTGTGTATTTTCTGAACCTTGATATTAATACTGCACGTGTCACATTGGCCTAAGCAAGTTTTACCAGATATTTTTTTATCATTAAAATTAAATATTAAAAATTAATAAAAATAAAAAATAGAAAATTAAAAATGAAAAATCGAAAATGAAAAATTGAAAAAGGAAAATGAAAAATGAAAATTGAAAATTGAAAATTGAAAAACGAAAAATGAAAATTGAAAAATTAAAAATGAAAAATGGAAAATGGAAAATGAAAAATGGAAAATGGAAAATGAAAAATGAAAAACGGAAAAAGGAAAATGAAAAATGAAAAATGGAAAATGGAAAATGAAAATGAAAAATGGAAAATGAAAAGTGGAAAATGAAAAATGGAAAACGGAAAACGCAAAACGAAAAATTAAAAATGGAAAATTAAAAATGAAAAATGAAAAATGATAATTGAAAAATAGAAATGGAAATGGAAAATGGAAAATGAAAAATAGAAAATGAAAAATGGAAAATGAAAAATGGAAAATGAAAAATGAAAAGTGGAAAATGGAAAATGAGAAATTAAAAATGAAAAACTAAAAATGAAAAACGAAAGATGAAAATTGAAAAGTGAAAAATGCAAAATGATAATAAAAAATAAAAATTGAAAATGAAAAAGGTGGAGGGTATCAAAGATTCGGCCCAGCCGAATTTAACACTCTTACTTGTTTAAAATTTAATTATGCTTCCCGGCCCAAATTTTTTTTAAATATTTTTTTAAAAAACATTTACAAGTTTTTTTTTTCTCTTTAAAAAAAATATATTACTTATTGTATTAAAAAAAGTGAATTTTTAATTAATGATTTCATTTGGAAAGCGTTAAGGTTAAAAATTTAATTTTCGGCTAATATTAATTTTTAATATAAATGTGTTTTAACATTTTTACTTTATTAAAATTAAAAAAATTTCGAGTAGCTTTGAAAATGAACTCCAATCGGCCTAAAATTTTTTAAATTTATTAAAAAAAAATTCCGTTTAGAGCTGAAGTTCAATTCAAAAGAAAAAAAAATCAAACAATTTCAGTCCAACCTACTATACATTATTAGATATTGTTACGTATTTGATGTCATGGTTTTTTTAAATTGTTTTTTAATTCGCAATAATTTTATTAGAATGCATGAATTTTTCGTTATAAAAAAAATCGCTAGAAGTGAAGAATTTTGATGGCAAATGAGTTGCGACCGGATAAATAGTTCTTTATAGAAAAACTTTTTTTTTTAAATACTCAATAAAAATTCTCACCTTATCTGTAACAGATCCATTTGAAAGGGCCGCAAAATGTGGCACTAAAAGTGGTGTCGAAAACCTATTGTTGTTAAATAAAAAAAAACAAACATAAAAACAATCACTTTCAATTTTTTTTATCCATAATTTTTCACTACAACTTTACACTGTTTTTATTTTACCTTTCCATTTTAATTAATTAATTATTTATTTATTTATTAATTTAACTAAACCGTTTTTAACAATTTACATTTAGTAAAAAAAAGTTAGCAAATTATTTTATCTGTAATAATATCTCATATCCTTTTTAAAAAAAAAAACCGATAAATTATTTTATATTTATATTCGGTTTAAAAAATGTCCTCTCGAGTGGACTACCGTTGCGATATAGTTGCCGATATCAACCTACAAGACGTCTACAAAGTTGCGCTGATTTTATAGTTTTTTGCGGTACAAGAGTCTTCTTTTTGTTTTTTTTTTTTGTGAAAATGAGATTATTATGTTCTTGCGATAGTTGGGAGGCAATGGGAAATATGAAAAAAGAAAATATATATTTTCAATATATTATATTATTTAAGCCTATAGTTTAGTTTAGTTTATACACTCGAAAAATAAGTAAAGTAAATATTTAAAGATATAAAGCGCCCAGGTAGTGGTAGCGTTGTTGCCTATCATGCGGGTTCGTGGGTTCGATTCCCACCGGAGGCTTTGGTCTGTCGCTGCAAAAACCAGCCAAATGGTCTTTGTCACCCGGCTTATCCCTGGACCCAAATTAGAATACAAATTTACTTTGTATTGTAATTAATATAAATAAATAAATATTTAAAGACATTGTTAGATTTCTAGCGTCTGCTAGAGGTTTTTCCAGAAATCTCCTTCAATATAGTTGTTGCCGTTAGGCGTACAATATTTACATTATCCTCACCACTGTAAAATTCTGTGACTTTTTGACTTTCCTCGTAGACTACTGGATTTTTTTAGTAAGCTCCATTATTTAGTTTATGTTTGGCAGCCATTGAAAGCAAATGAAAATGAAAGAAACCTGGATTTCGAGTGCTCACAAATCATTATTTTTCGAAAAAAACCATCACCAAAATCAAGGAAAGGCTTGATAAATACTATGGGGACAACATAAGCTTCGATGGTAAAGAAGCAGTTTACTGCATTCCGTTGTGGTCGTGACAGACATGTGACGCCGAATCGTCTATAAAATCCGTGGACTGTAAAGCCGAGGCCACGCAATGAGCGGCAATGCGGCGAGCGGCAGAGCGATGAGCGGAAAAAATTAAAACATATGAAATACTACTGAAGTGGCCACACAATGAGCGGCATGTGAGTGGTATTTCTGAGCGTCTAAGCTGTGCCGCTCAGGAATAGAACTTGTTCTAATTTTTAGTTGTTTTCTGAGCGGCAAGGAATAAAAATTGCAAAAAAAAAAAGAAATGACTTTTCTTTGTTTTGTCAATCTGCAGCGCGATGCAATTACTTCTCTTTAACGATAATCGAATCGTTAGGAAAAGAAAACAAAATTATCGATTTTGGTATTCAGTAAAATTTTTAAACGATATTGCTAAAGTCAGGTGTTGTTGTTATCTTAACGAAAACCACTTTTGTGTTGTTTTTAAATCGATAAAAGTTAAAAACGTTGAAATGTAGTCAATAAAAATCATAAAATAGTAAAAATATTTTGCTTTTATTATAAAAACTTTTTATATAAATAACAAATAATAACATTGACAATGGCATTTTGAAAACTAACCGCTCAGAAATGACGCTCAGTAATAAGCCACTTGCCGCTCAAAAACGCCGCTCTGCCGCCCACCGCTCTGCCGCTTGTCGCTTTGCCGCTCATTGCGTGGCCTCGGCCTTAGAGTCGACTGAGGGTACAAGTAACGCAACTGAGCGGGTACATCACATTTTACATGTACATTTGGACATGAAAAAGCGATGGGATCCGCATTTGAAACTCTCCCATTAACGCAACGTCATCTCGTAACCGTGGACGAAACATGGAGCCATCACAATACATCAGAGGCAAAGAAGGCCAGTGTGGGGTCTGACGGCCAACAACGTCATGGCGGCAGTTTTTTTTCTTCGGAATCATGCAGTGTCTTCTACAGCTACTACTTGCAGTGAAAACTCCGTGGCCCAACATAGGGATGGATGATAACTGCAAATTTTTTCCTGTATTCAGTAAGGGCCAACTGTTAGAAAAATTGTGTCAAAATTTCATGACATTTCATTAATTAGAAAAAAGTTACAGTTATAAAAATTATGCTGCTTTTAAGGATTGAGAAAAAAAATTCTTTTTGGGTAAAAAAAAAATACTGCTCAAGCCAAAGATTGGATTGATAAACATTATGGTGAATATTCACCATCATATGAAATGGTTAAAAGGTGGTATTCTGAATTTAAACGTGGTCGTACGAGCACAAATAATGCAGATCCTCCTGGTCGTCCAAATGAGACAGTTACCGAAGAAAATGTAAGAAAACGGCATCAGGTTGTATTGGATAACCGATAGATTAAAGTGAGTGAGTTTGCTAGCATCATAAAGATAATCAACAGAGTGATTTCGGCATGATCATTTAAATATGAAAAAGCTTTCTGCTCAATGGGTGCCGTGATTTTTAACAGTTGAACAAAAACTGATCGTGTTCATGATTGAAAGAATGCTTTTGAGATGTTTGAAGTAAGTCGATTTATAACAATGGAGGAGACGTGGATTCATTATTATATGCCAGGGAAAGAGATTTTCCACAAATGAAGAAGTCATAGCAGAGACGTAAGTCCATTTTGAAGAGTTTGACAAATCGTATTTGATCAAGGGTATTAAGATATTAGAGGATCGTTGGAGGAAGTGCATTTCACTTAACGGAGATTACGTTGAAGAACAAAATTGACTTCAAATCAAAATTGACTTCATTGTTAGGCCACGGACTTTTCACTCCATATAGTATTATCTTGAAAATTGTGAAACGTATACAGCCCAATAGTATGTTGAACAGATTCTACCTTGATTTGAAGCAAAAAAACGACCGCATTTGGCGAAGAAAGAAGTGCTCTTCCACCATGACAACCGTGTGTTGCCTATCCATCATATTCAACCTGCTACTATTTTCTGGTTCCAAACTTGAAACAAACTCCTAATTTGAGGCTCTTAAGCAAACTTATTATTTGGAAGGAATAAACAAATTGAAAAAACGCTGGACTAAATCTATCGAAAAAAAAATGTTTATAGGTGTTCATAGGTGTTACAATCAATTCCAAGAAGGCAGAGAAAGCGTTGAAAACAAAAAGTGCCCCAGACAAGAAAAATCATCAACTGATGAACAATACTTTGAGGAAATCAAGGATTTCGTTCTGACGAATCGTCGATTGACAATTATATATCTTTCTGATCAGTCAACATCATTTTTACCCTCAAACGCTTCGAAACTAAATTGGTTCCAAAAACAATCATATTTTTAGAAAAATTATTTCCACTGAATATGGACGATAAATTGCAGTAACTTTAGATGGTTCAAAAATTTATTAGTTCAAAGTTTTTACTTAAATTTTCGAGTGTATATTTTCTAAGATTTTGTCTCATGGTCACGATTTATAAGTTGCAATGTTAACCATTCATTTAAATGGTTTCTTTAAAACAAATGTTTTACAAAAATATCTAAAAGATGGCCCATGATTTCCTTAACTGCTCGTACTGTTTGTAATTATTTGTATTTATATTTTAACATGTTTAAAGAATTTGTTTGCATATTGCTGGAAATAAATATTTCATTATTAGGTTAAAAAAATGTGGTATTTAAAAATCAATAATTTCAATTGCGTCTGACAATAAATTAAGGTTCTGTAATGAACTTTGAAGATTTCAAACTTGAACTAGATAAGCAGTTACAGCTGTCATCGACATTTATTTGCCACAACAATATCAAATCTTTATGAATTTAAATATTTAAACATTTTTTTTTATTTTTTACTACAGCTAGTTGGAGTCTTTGGGTTCGGGATTACAGTTTCTTTTCGAACAATTTGTTTTTGCGACTCCCGTTTCCAAAGAAAAATTTGGCAATTCTCGAAAAATATCAATAAAAGTTCACAAAAGATTTGGAGTCAGAAAATTGATTACTCAGAGTCTCCAAAAACTAACTCCAATTTGTAAACTTTATTTTTTTTCTACTTCAAAAATTGCTTGTAAAGCTAGGCTCCGTACAAGTCCGTTGAAGAACTATGAAGTTTTTTTTTTAGCACAATAGGCACTTTTTTATGAAAAGGTACTTTTTTAAGAAAATGTACTTTTTTAAGAAGAGGTATTTTTTTTAAGAAAAAGGTTTTTTTTTTAAAGAAAATGTACTTTTTTAAGGTAAGGTACTTTTTTTTAAATAAATTTACTATTTTAAGGAAAGACGCTTTTTTAAGGAAAGGTAGTTTCTTAAGGAAAGAATTTTTTTTTTTAATTTTCTTTTTTAAGAAAAAGTGCTTATTTAAGAAGAGCTTTTTTAAAAAAAGGTATTTTTTCAAGAAAAACAGCTTTTTTTAAAAATTAAACTTTTTTAGAAAATAGCTTTTTCAAAAAATTGTATTTTTTCAAGAAAAAGGAAATTTACTTTTTCAGGAATATTTACACTTTTAATAAAATGTTCTTTTTTAAGAAAAAATAATTTTTTATGAAAAGAGACTTTTTTAAAAAAAAGTTCTTAAGAAAAACTTTTTTTTCTAATATGTACTTTTTCAAGAAAAAATATTTTTTTTTAAATTCACTTTTTTAAGAAAATGTAATTTTTTAAAAAATATATTTTCAAGAAAAGTTATTTTTTTTTAAGAAAATGTAGTTTTTCGGACAAATTTTGTTTTTCAGGAAAATTTACTTTTTCTAGAAAATTTTAATCTATATATATAAAAGAAAGTCGTGTTAGTTACTACGCTTATAACTCAAGAACGGCTGAACCGATTTAGCTGAAAATTGGCAGGGAGGTAGTTTAGAGCCAGGAGAAGGACATAGGATACTTTTTATCGACAGCATTCCCGTGTGACTTGACATGAAACGTCAGTCACTATAAAACGTGGTATAACAAAAAAGAATCATACTTGCAATAACAAAACGTACATGACAGCTATGTAATTGACGTATAATGACAGATATGTAATGACGTATGGATGACAATTTGATAGTTGTAAGAAATCAATAATAAAACTATTTCTATTAAATAAATAATTAACAATTATAATGTAATGATAGTGCCATTGCCCATCCGTAAAAAGTGAAGTGAACTATAAAAAAAATTTCGTGCAGCATGTGAAGAATTGAAGTTATTAGAAAACGATAGTCATTGGGATACGACAATCGCTGAAGCCATTATCTCTGCATCTCCAAGTCAGATACGCACATTATTCGCTATCATTATTTCGACATGTTTTCCATCAAACCCATGTAACCTGTGGCACAAATACAAGGATAATATGTCAGAAGATATATTACATCAAATTCGTGTCAGTTCCAGAAATCACGATATTGAGATGAATGAGGAGATACATAATCGTGCTTTACTCTTGCTCGAAGATATGTGTTACCTCATGTGCGGTAATTTATTAATCAGGTTAGGAATGCCAGCACCATATCGTGAAATGAATGACGCATTTAATCGAGAATTGGAACGGGAACGTGAATATGATCACCAGGAATTAGATTTAGTAGTTCAAACGAAAGTACCCCTGTTGAATTACCAACAAAAGGAAGTTTATGATACTTTAATGAAGGCAATAGATGATGAAAATGGTGGTTTATATTTCCTAGATGCCCCTGGTGGAACTGGCAAGACATGCCTCATGTCATTAGTTTTAGCAACTGTTCGGGCGAGATCTAACATAGCGGTTGCAGTTGCTTCTTCTGGAATAGCAGCCACATTGATAGAAGGATGCCGTACGGTGATCCCAACCGATATGCCGTTTGAATTTAAAAGACTTCAATTTCCGATACGTCTTGCATTTGCCATGACCATCAACAAATCACAAGGCCAATCCTTAAAAGTTTGTGGTTTAAATCTAGAACATTCATGTTTTTCCCATGGTGAATTATACGTGGCATGTTCACGGGTCGGAAGACCATCGGCGTTGTTTGTTTTTGCGCCTGATAATAAAACAAAAAATGTCGTGTATCACAAGGTACTTAAATGAAGAGCAACCTATGTACTAAAATACAGAAATAATTATGAATGATTAATGTAGGTATTTAATTTTTTTTGTATTTTTTCAATTAAAAAAAAAATTTTTTCCAATTAAAAAAAAAAATGCTTATTTATTGCCTTTAAGGAGGAACAAAGTTCGCCGGGTCAGCTAGTTTTTAATAAAATGCTCTCTTTTAAGAAAACAAACTTTTTCACGAAAAGAAACTTTTTTAAGAAAAAATACATTTATAAGAAAAGGTACTTTTTTTAAGAAGAGGTACTTTTTCAAGAAAAGGGATTTTTTTAAGATAATTTATTTTTTTAAAATAAGGTACTTTTTAAAAAAATTTACTATTTTAAGGAAAGGCGTTTTTTTAAGGAAAGATTTTGTTTTAAATTTTCTTTTTTAAGAAAAATTGCTTATTTAAGAGCTTTTTTTTAAATGTACCTTTTCAAGAAAAGGTACTTTTTAAAATTTCACTTTTTAAAGAAAATGTACTTTTTTGAAAAAAATAGTAGCTTTTAAAGAAAAGTTACTTTTTTTTAAAGGAATTTTACTTTTTCAGGAAAATTTAGAATTTTAACAAAATGTTCTTTTTAAGAAAATATATTTTTTTGTGAAAAGAGACTTTTTTAAGAAAAAGTGCTCATTTAAGAAAAACTTTTTTTTAAAAACAGGTACTTTTTCAAGAAAAGGTACTTTTTAAAAAAAAATTTAACTTTTTTAAGAAAATTTTTCTTTATTAAAAATATTAGTTTTTCAAGAAAAGTTACTTTTTTTAAGAAAATTTACATTTTTAATAAAATGTTCTTTTTCAAGAAAATTTACTTTCTTATGAAAAGAGACTTTTTTGAGAAAAAGTACATTTATAGGAAAAAGTACTTTTTTCAGAAAACGTACTATTATAAGAAAACGTACTTTTTAAAGAAATTGTGTGTTTTTTATGAAGAAGTAATTGTTGAAGAAAAGGCACTTTTTAAGAAAATATACTTTTTTTTGGCGAAAATGTACTTTTAAGAAAAAGTACTTTTATAAGAAAAGGTATTTTTTTCAGAACAGATACTTTTTTCAGAAATGTACTTTTTTTAAGAAGAATAAGAAAAGGTACTTTTTATTAAGAAAGGGTACTTTTTAAAGAAAATCTGTATTTTTGTGAAAAAGAACTTTAAAAAGAAAACTTAATTTTTTTTTAAATATACTTTTTTAAGAAAATTATACTTCTTAAAAAAATTACTTTTTAAAGAAAATGTAAAATTTTAAGGAAATGTACTTTTTTAAGATAAGGCACTTTGTAAGAAAATTTACTTTTTTAAATAGGTACTTTTTAAGATAATGTATTTTTTAAGAAAGGATACGTTTTTTGGAAAAATTTTTTTAAAGAAAATCTACTTTTTTAAAAGATACTTTTTTACTAAAACACTTTTTTAAGAAAAGTTATTTTGTTAAGAAAATGTACTTTTTTAAGAAGAGGTGCTTTTTCAAGAAAGACGATTTTTTTAAAGAAAATTTTCTTTTTTAAGACCAGCTACTTTTTCAAAAAATTTACAATTTATGAAGATTCTTTTTTAAAAAATTTTACTTTTCAAGAAGAGGAACGTTTTTAAAAAATTTAACATTTTTGAGAAAATTTACTTTTTTTGACATATTATTTTTTCAAGAAAAGGTACTTATTTTTAAAAATTTCACTTTTCTAAAAAAATATTAGTTTTTCCAAAAATAGTTACTTTTTTAAGAAAATTTACTATTTCTAAAAACTTTGCTTTTTCAAGAAAATTTACATTTTTAATAAAATGTTATTTTTTAAGAAAATTTACTTTTTTTATGAAAGGAGACTTTTTTGAGAAAAAGTACATTTATAAGAAGAGGTACTTTTTTCAGAAAACGTACTGCTATAAGAAAATGTACTTTTTTTTATGAAGAAGTAATTCTTGAAGAAAAGGCACTTTTTTAAGAAAATTACTTTTTTGAGAAAATTTACTTTTTAAGAAAAAATGATTTTATAAGAAAAGGTACTTTTTTCAGAACAGATACTTTTTTCAGAACAGGTACTTTTTTCAGAAAGGTACTTTTTTTAAGAAGAAATGATTTAATAAGAAAAGGTCCTATGTAAAGAAATGTGTTTTTTTGTGAAAAAGTACTTTTTGAAGAAAAATTAAATTAAAAAAAATATTGTACTTTTTGAAGAAAAGGTACTTTTTAAAGAAAATATACTTTATTAAGAAAATGATACTTCTTAAGAAAATGTACTTTTTAAAGCAAAAGTAAATTTTTAAGAAAAGGTACTTTTTTAAGAAAATGCACTTTTTAAGAAAATTAACTTTTTTTAAAAGGTGTTTTTTTAAGATAATGTATTTTTGAAGAGAGGGTACATTTTTAGGAAAATATTTCTTTTTTAAGAAAATCTACTTTTTTATAAAATGACTTTTGAAGAAAAGTTATTTTTTTTAGGAAAAGGTAATTTTTAAGAAAATGTACTTTGCTAAGAAAATTTACTTTTTTAAGAAAATGTACTTTCTTAAGAAAAAGTACTTTTTAAAATAATCTTGAATAATGTTACTTTATATTCATAATTGTGTCGTTTAATTTATTTTTTTGCTATTAAATAAAAGTTCCAAATAGTTTGAGATACATACACTTGCTAGGAAATGTTTTGGAGAAAATGTACTTTTTAAGAAAAAATACTTTTATAAGAAAAGGTAGTTCTTTTCGGAATAGGTACTTTTTCAGAAAGGTACTTCTTTCAAGAAGAAATGATTTAATAAGAATAGGTAATTTTTAAAGAAAATGTGTTTTTTTTTGTGAAAAAGTACTTTTTAAAGAAAAATTAAATTAAAAAAAATTTTTTTGAAGAAAATGTACTTTTTAAAGAAAATGTACTTTATTAAGAAAAGTTATTTTTTAGGAAAAGGTACTTTCTTAAGAAAAATTAGTTTTTAAAATAATCTGAAATAATCTTGAATAATGTTACTTTATCTATAACATTAATAGGCTAGGTGATTTCTTGTGACCGATGTTCAGTTCTATCGTTTTATCCCGATTTTGACCAAGCGTATATTATTTGAAAGGTATTTCTTTTTAGCCGTTTTGCAGATTTACAGATTTTAAAATTTTTTCCTTTATTTTGAGTAAATTGCATTTAAAGTTGCTACTAACACATACATAAAATTATACAATGCCATGTGTGTGTTTATTAAATTTGTTAATGTGTTTCTAATAAAAATGAGTTTATTTTTTTGTGTTGATTTGTGAATTGGCTATAATTGATTAGCATACCTTTAGGGTCTTTATTTAATTAAAAATAAAATTTCCTAGAATTTGCACTCGAATTTCGAGGGCTGGTATCTGCTAGTATTCATAATTGTGTCGTTTAAATTTATTTTTATTAATTTTTTTTTATGCGTTACGTGACATGCTATTAAATAAAAGTTCCAAATAGTTTGAGAGACATACACTTGCTAGAGAATGTATCCGTACATTTGAAGATGAAAATGTTAAAAATTAATAAAAATTTTAATAAAATATTTTTAGTTAAGAACTTTTTTCCATTAACACATTGAGAATTTTACTTGTTTATCAAAAAAACTTACGGATCGTTTCTACTTAAATTTTTTTGGTTTCCAACGCAAGTATTCGTACATTTACAATTACGGGAATCTAACCTAGTATGCAACGACGTAAAGGTCTGTTACATAGATTTTTTTGTGGAAGACAAAATTGTTTGTATAAAGTTCATTTGAATTAATTATATTTCTTTTGCAAACTATATTTTGAGATGAATCCCAAAATCAACGAAATCGATGCTGCCGAGAGAAAAATTGTTCCAAAGCATGGAAATAAGGGCAAATTTTTTTGTTAAATAGCTCGGATCATAGGCAGAAGCCATTCCTCAGTGCAGTACGTCTTTCAAAACAACAAATCTACCAATTCAATTTCGTTAAAACCTCGTTCTGGTCGCCCCTCCAAACTAACTAAGCACGAAGAGCAAATTATTTTGGCTTTAGTAAAACAGAATCCCAGAATTACTGTTTTCCAAATTAGTTCTAAAATCACATGATAATTCGGCAAATACACTCTTGAATACCAAAAAAATATGACTATCATGGTTGTTTTGCACGTAGAAAGCCATGTACAACAGAAAAAAACGTATGGACTTTTCAAATGAGTATGAAAACAAGGCTCCAGAGTTTGGTTTTATTTTAATTTTCCGCCTTAAAGAAAAACAGTTAATTTTGCAAAAAAGTTGAACTGCATTAAATAAAGAAAATCTTTTGCCCACTTTTAAATACGGTGGATGTAGCTTTAGAGTTTGGGCTTGGTAAACTTGTATTTATTGAGTCTAATCATAATCATTTTGAAACAAAATTTATAACAAAGCACAAAACAACTGGACCTCGGAGAGAATTTTTGGTTCCAACAGGGTAATGATCCCAAATATACTGCGCACAATGTCAAGCTGTGGTTGTTCTACAATACTAAAAATCAATTGCAATCCCCACCGATCTTAATCCTATGGAGCATTTGTGGGATTTACTAGAGCGCAGAATCCGTCATCATAAAAAGCGTGAGGTAAAATAAGCAAAGAGGATACTTTAAAGTTGGTTAAGTTAATGCCAAAGCGGCTCATGTCCAAAAACGCAAAGGGTGTCCTACGAACTTAAGCAATATTTAATGTAAATTTAGTTTTTTTTGTAATAATTTTCAAATGTATTTGTACATTCTCTTATGAACTGTTTCTTTTGAACTTTTTTGCCTGCATAAAATTTGTCAAGGGCAATAAACCTTAAAAAAATTTAGAAAAAAAAACAAATAAATAACTTAATAATTTATTTATGTAAGTAATCTAACCCATAAAAACAAAGTTTTTATTAAAACTCTTTCTTATGCATATGAGTTTTGAATATCTCCGTGACTGTGCGTGACTTTGCGTGACTATTTTATAATTAATCTTTGGTCCCAACTAGTCTATAGACCAAGTTTCAGATTGATTGGATGAGGGGAAATGGGTTTTAAATCACTCCGTGACTGGGCGTGACTATGCGTGACCGTGCGTGACTACCCCAAAATTAATCTGTATTCGCAGCAAGACTATGGGCCAAGTTTCAGATCGATCGGAAAAGGGAAAATGGGTTTTAAATCACCCGTGACTGTGCGTGACTAAGCGTGACTATGTCGAAGTTAATCTTTCTTTACAGCAAGTATATCGACCAGGTTTCAGATTGATTGGATGAGGGGAAATCCGTTTTAAATCTCACCGCAAGTGCATGGACCGAGTTTCAGATCGATCGGATCAGGGGAAATGACATTTAGATCACTCCGTGACTGCGCGTGACTATGTGTGACTGTGCGTGCCTACTCCAAAATTAATCTGTAGTCGCTGCAAGACTATGGGCCAAGTTTCAGATCAATTGGATAAGGGGAATGGAGTTGCCCCACGACAGAGAGTTGAGTTAAAAGAAAGAGTCTAAAAAATAATAGTTCAACTTATTTTTCGTAATAGGACAATTTTAGTTTTCGGTGTACGGATAATTTTTTTTTCAAGTGTAAATTCAATTTTGTTTCACTTTTCTTATCATGCCAACTGAGTGAATTCTTAAAAATAATAAAATTTGAATATTTTTTTTTTAGATATTATCTGATAAAAAACGTTTTGTTTATAGTTTATTTTTGGCTCACGGTGGACCTTCCCGTGGATGTGCCCATATTCATTTCAAGTTCAAGTGGCAAACTTATTTAGACAAAAAGCTACATAGTAACTTTAATTAAATTTTTATGGAATTAATTCATATTATAATTTATACTTTAAATCACAGAGACTAATAACAAGTAAGAGCGTTAAATTCAGCTAAGCCGAATCTTTGACACTCTTCACTTGGACTTTACGTTTACATTAAAATCTGGTCTGATTGCACTATTTTACAAAAATATACACAAAATATTTGAAAAAGTATTAATTATTATTATTATTTAATTATTACAACAAACACACTGAATTTTTAGCATTTTTAGGTGTCTCCATATTTTAGGCCATAGCTTGGCACATTTATGCCCGTTTTACCCCATTTTAAATACCAACCTGCTCGAAATTATGACAAATAAATATCATTCAAAGTTTTCCCATGTAAATGGTTTATTTTGTGAATGAGCGTGATTTCAACAGACAGACAGACGGACATCGCTACACCGACTAGAGTTGTTGTTATATTTTTGGATGCGTTACAAACGCAAGGGCAAACTGATTTATACCCTCTGCACAGTGATTTGGGGGGTATAAGAAAACTGCTCAAACCAGTAAAATTTTCTCATAAATTCGGATTAAATTTTTCCTAAAAAAATCTGAAAATTCTTAATTTTCCTTGAAACGGATTTAGCACTAATCAATTCGGTGAATATTTTTTCGATAATTTTTCTTGCTTTTCACAGTTGCCCACAAAATTTTCCGTCTCAAATTTTTATAGATTTAATCGTCACGGGGATCATCTTGTGTGCCAATTTTATTCCTCGGTGAAGGCTAATAAGTGGGTCTATGTGCGTAACTGTGGCCTGAAAAATATTTAAATTAGATTTTGAGAATCAAGAAATTGGTACATAACGAGATTTGATAGCAGTTCGTTGAAAACAACTTCGCTTATTTTTTGTGTCCACTGTTCGTCCACTACTGGCATATTTTTCGCAAAGATCTTAGCCTACACCCGTATAATATCCATCTGGTGCAGGAATATCAATGAAGATAGATGTATTTAATATTGAGGAAAAAATAACAACAACGAAAAAAATTATGTTTGAAAAGGATATATAGAACAAATTTTTCGGATAGCGGTCGCACAGCTTTTGATACACAGACAGATTTGCCACTTACAGGAACTTAAATAACGAACTACGAAATAGAATCCGCCATAATATCACTAAAAGATAAAAAAATTCACTGGCCCTAATGAGATTTCTTCTGAAGTACTTAAACTAATAGATACAGATAATATTGCCCTACTAGCCAAGTTGTTTAACCATATTTATGATACAGGATAATATTCGCAAGACTGGCTAAAATCCACATTTATAACCATACCCAAGAAAAACTGCGCAAAATCTTGTAATGACCACAGACTTATAAGTTTAAAGAGCCACGCTCACTAACTCGAGAATATACTTAAAATATGAAAAGGAAATGGGGGAGTCCCAGTTTGGGTTTAAAGAAGGAATGGGTACCCGTGAAGCACTTTTCTCTCTACAGATACTGCTCCAAAAATGTAGAGATGTACAAAAGGATGTTTTCTTATGCTTCGTAGCTTACGAAAAAGCATTTGACATAGTGCACCATGACAATCTAGTGAACATCCTTATGTCAATCGGTATAGATGACAAGGAAATCCGATGCATCAAAAGCCTTTATTGGTACCAATCCGCACAAATTGAGTTTAATGGAGAGCTGTCTGAAAGCTTTTCGATATCGAGAAGCGTTCGGCAAGGTTGTATACTGTTCCCACTATTGTTTAATATATATTCCGAGAGGATCTTCCAGGAATCCATAAACAACATATCTAGGGGTATTTTTATAGACGGCATATATACAAATAATATTAGATATGCCGACGACACCACAGTACTGGCTGATAGTATCACTGATCTACAAGTTTTAATGAAAAGACTGGTTGCATATAGTCAAATATGTGGTTTGAAAATAAATATTCGAAGGACCAAATATATGATTGTGAGCAAAAAACATAACTACGGCACAGCTCACTTAAAAATACAAAACTTTTCCATCGAAAGGGTTCATAACTTTTAATATCTTGTAGTAATTATCAATGACCAATGGGACGGATCAAAAGAAATACGACGGCGGATAGAAATTGCAAGAGATTCATTTTTTTAAATATAAAAAAGTTCTAACGAGTTATAATATAAACCTAGATACGAAAATATGGTTTATCAAAGCATATGTATGGTCAGTACTACCGTACGTACGCAATGGAGGTATGGACCATTACAGCGACAGATATGAAAAAGCTAGAATCCTTCGAAATATGGATTTATCGGCGAATACTAAAAATTCCATGGACCGATTTTATATCAAATAACGAGCTGCTGAGAAGAATGCATCGAAATAGAGAGCTCATAAAAACTATATAAAAAACGGAACGCAGTCTACCTTGGACATATAACGAGAAATTCATAATACAAATTGTTACAAACCACCACAAAGTCGAGAATAGACGGAAAGCCTTCTAAAGGAAGAAAAGAAATGGCTTGGATTTGAAATATTCAGGAGTGGACTGGATTCCGAGACGTAGGATATCTTCTGAATGCGGCAAAAGATAGAGGAGTGTTTGGCGAAATCTTATGAAATTTTTAGTTATCTAACATTTAATTATATGTATTGGTCGCCAACATTCGTATGACAATTTGCAAATAAAGAAAGAAAGAAGGTGCAGGAATTAAAGCCATAAGACCATCATATGCGTCGATCTTTTGCCGATTGGAACAGTCTATGATTTATCTCAAAATTGTATTAATAAACAAAATTGTCACATGTGGAGTGAGACCAACCCACAACAGACCCTACAGACTCCATTACATAAAAAAAAAATGTATACACGCTGTTGGCATTACACTGTGGACCAAATTCAGGTTAGCAAAAGTTAGGACGATTCTGAGAGTGAGGGGTGAAAATATAGGCTAAATTAGAAGACCCGTAACGCGGCGTTTGTTTATGTTTAACTTTGCAGTCAAATGCCGATTTTCGGCATATTATTTATATGGTTTTTTGGCTATAACTCGTCGACTAATTGATTTTTTTTTCTATCTGTAAAAGCCAAATTATTGCTAGAGACCTGTGCAACTATTAAAATTTTTTAAAAAATTGATTTAGAAAATTTTTGTGGTGCTTATGAAGCAAAATGTTGGAAAAATTATTTTCTTTTCATGCTTTTTGAAACTATTTTCCACAAAACTAAGTCTTTTTTGCTTTCTGTTTGATCTATAATATGCTTCTCAGTTTCTTCAATAAATTTCATTTGAAAAGAAAACAATCATAATACAAAACTTGCGTTTTCCAGCTTAATATTAATTTACTTCTCATTTTTTATGTACCAATTTTGTTCAGTGTTGGTTTTAAAGAAACATTGAAAAAGAAATTATAAAAATATGGAAAAAAAATATATTTTTGAAATGTTAGTTATGAAAAGTTTTAAGTAAAAAAATTAAATGAATTAAATTAATGATTTGGCCAGTTGCCGTTTAGCAGGCGGCTGTGGATCAACATCACTGCTCTCTCTAATATCTTGGTCATCGTCATCATCATCAGAAAGGTCGATAATTTCGTCCAACAGATATTCTGGAACTTCATCTTTGTCTTCCCCTTCTTCCTCTTTTTCCTCGTCTTCCTATTCTTCAAAGGTGTGTTTTTATACCACCAACAAATTTCAGCGAGTATTGCATCTGGAGATTTCTTTTCTCTGTACCTGAAACGAAAATAGTTTTCAATCCTTAACATGTTTAAATTGTGCACTCTGACAAAGATATAAGAAAAATCTAGGAATTCAAAATATGCACACTCTATAGTTACCTTATTTCAAATGGAAGTGCAGTTTGGTGATAATGTTCGCCTTGCTCATCAGATTCAGTTGGCAACTGTCGAGCGAGTTGATCAAGATGCTGATGCAAGAGATGAATTTTGTACGACATATTAACCCCAGTTTCATCGAAAGCTGCCAACATGTTTGCAACAGATTGCCTGTAGTTGCCTTTGCGTTCTTAATCCAAAAGTCCTTTAATGCCTGCTTTCAATGCGAGCCATGCATTTAATTCTCGGTCTATCAGAACTTGGTCAAAATCTTGACGACTCATTAGTTTCCGTATGTCGGGACCATTAACAACCCCTTCCTGAATTTTGGCGTTACTTATACCGTTTTCTTTTCTGACAAAAAATGTCACCCTTTTTTGCCCTTTTTTGGAAAAGTGTATTTTTTTATATATTCTGAATTAAGAGCAACCTTATATTATATATCAATCAAAAGGTCTCAAAGTGTCATGTTTATAAATGCAAAAAAAAATTTATTTTTATCCTCTTGGAAGTCATAGCGTGGAAATATTCATAAAAGGGGAACAATGAGGAAATATTCTCACACTATGACCTGAAAGAAGTCAATGGCTGGAATTTTTTGTGATTTACGAGGGCTCGAATTTGAGACCTTTCGATTGATGTATAAGATAAGGTTGCTCTTAATTCAGAATATATAAAAAAGTACACTTTTCGAAAAAAGGGCAAAAAAAGGGCGACATTTTTTGTCAGAAAAGAAAACGGCATAAGTCTTGGGAAAATGTCTTTTAAGCGGTTGAATACTGCTGGACTTTTTACGATACATTTCAAAAAATGTTTAGCGATGCCAAGTTTAATGTGGAGCAACGGCAACAAAATTTTCATTTCCGGAACAAGACTTTCATATAGCATATTGTCTTTAGGCCATTTCCGTCCAATGCGACTATTCCAGATATGCTGTTTGTACTGGTCCTTCCTTTAATACCTTCTCCGTATCATGAATCCCTATCGCACAAAAAACACTGGTATTTTGGTCGGCCAGATGCTGTTAAGCCTGTAATAAATGAAGCTATTTTGAGGTCGCAGCAAATGCGCCACTGGTGTTCGTTATATTTGACTACTTGCAGAATGTGTTTCAAATTATCGAAATTTTCACTAGTGTCAGTGATATACGCAATCAATCGGAACAGAAGGCATTCTATTTGTCTTGTGCAAAAGCACAACTTTAAAGCTGATTGGTGAACTATCGATGAATAAACGCCAATCATCTTTTTTATAGGTTAACCCTATCGTCTCCATTAACTTTTCAATATCGTTGCAATTTTTTGCATCATTCACATTGAAGAACTTTTCTAACTCTTTTTGGCGTTTTCGATATGCTGTTACTTTGGTACCTTTCGCCAGCAAATTATTTCCTTTCAAAAATGAAGCCAGTAGTTCTGATTTTTTCTGAGTCAAACACAAATTTGCAACAATTCCATCCAATTCGTTTTGTGTGACTAGGATTGGGTCTTTTGATGTTTCGTAGCATGTACCTTCACCAGGGTCGTATTCTGAGAAGAAATCCATGGATGTGGCTGCGGCGGTTGTAGTACTGATATCTGTTTGAAGATCAAAACTTCGGTATGTGTTGGTACTGGAACGAATTCTGTGTGCGGTAATGGTAATTGGACACTTGGCACTGCTACATAAGTTTTATTCTTTGCTTTTCTTCTATTCAAAGTTTTATGGTAATTGCAGAGTTCAGAAAAAAACACACACTGAATAAAAAACTCGTACATATATGTAAACAAACATAACTTAGACCAACACACACATATTTTTATTTTCATATCAATTATGTTTGTTTTTAAATTTTCTTCGGTGCCCAACACAACCATGACTGTGTTCGTTTTAATATTTCGTTATTTACACGAACATTTTTGTATCACGTACTTTTTGTTTCAATCACACATAAAGCACACATTTTTGAGTGTTGCTTTATTTGAAGTTCATGTTCTGGTACGTGTACTGAAAAAAAAAATCAGAACATGTACAATAAACAGGTTCGAGTTCAGTTATATTTTAAGTCGTGTTGTGGCTCGTGTACTAAGAAAAAACAGAACATGTACAATAAACAGGTTCGAGTTCAGTTATGTTTTAAGTCGTGTTCTGGCTCGTGTACTAAGAAAAAACAGAACATGTACAATAAACAGGTTCGAGTTCAGTTATATTTTAAGTCGTGTTCTGGCTCGTGTAGTAAGAAAAAACAGAACATGTACAATAAACAGGTTCGAGTTCAGTTATATTTTAAGTCGTGTTTAATTTAAGTCGTGTTTAAAATATAACTGAACTCGAACCTGTTTATTGTACATGTTCTGTTTTTTCTTACTACACGAGCCACAACACGACTTAAAATATAACTGAACTCGAACCTGTTTATTGTACATGTTCTGTTTTTTTTTCAGTACACGTACCAGGACATGAACTTCAAATAAAGCAACACTCAAATATGTGTGCTTTATGTGTGATTGAAACAAAAAGTACGTGATACAAAAATGTTCGTGTAAATAACGAAATATTAAAACGAACACAGTCATGGTAGTGTTGGGCACGGTAGAAAATTTAGAAACGCACATAATTGATATGAAAATAAAGATGTGTGTTGGCTGCTTTTGAACAGAACATTGTGTGTTTCATGTGTGTATTTTCTGAACCTTGGGTAATTGATACATCCATAGCAATTTTCTTCTTGATGAGGGCTGTTGTCTAACCACATCATTGGTATACCAAAAGGCATAGCCTTCTTCTTTTCACTTTTCCATTGCATAAGAGTTGAATAGCAATTAAAGCAAACTTTTTTAGGGGCATAGTTTACGTCAGTGATAAACTCTTGCGAGAAATGTTATTTATAGGCTTCCAAAAAAAAAAAAATCACTCGCATTGCCACATTTTTCATCGTTTGCTATGAAACGTTCACAAGCATTACAAAAATGGTCCATTTTAGTTCCGACATTTTTAATACAATATATATTTTACAATGTTTTTTTTTTTTGTTATTTTTATGAAACCGATGCACTTAACTTAAATCACTCACAAGATGAAATAAGTTCCAAAAAAATTAATAGCGAATTTTATCACGACCGAGCGAAAATTAAAAGGCATCAGCTTCGGCTGAGTTTCGAGTCTTAACTGAATCTTCATTTTTGAAATTAGTTCGCTTGTACGAAATAAAAAAAAATCGCTACCTGTGCGGTGGTGGTTGAAAACAAAAAACTTGTTTTACTAATTCCTAATTCTTGGAACTTCCCTTTTTAATTACTTCTACCTAAATCGCTATTTATTTAATGGTTTTGGGATTTTTAACGCAAATTATCGACTAAGACCATTTTCTTTTCAAATGAAATTCATTGAAGAAACTGAGAAGCATATTATAGATCAAACAGAAAGCAAAAAAGACTTAGTTTTGTGGAAAATATTTTCAAAAAGCATGAAAAAAAAATAATTTTTCCAACAGTTTGCTTCATAAGCACCACAAAAATTTTCTAAATCAATTTTTTAAAAATTTTAATTGTTGCACAGGCCTCGGGCAATAATTTGGCTTTTACAGCTTGAAAAAATATCAATTAGTCGACGAGTTAAAGCCAAAAAACAATATAAACAATATGCTGAAAATCGGCATTTGACTGCAAAGTTTGAAGGTCGATTAAAAAAAAATTCGAACTGACATAAACAAACGCCGCGATAGGGGTCTTCTAATTTAGCCTCTATTTTCACCCCTCAATCTCAGAATCGACCTAACGTTTGCTAACCTGAATTTGTTCCACAGTGTTATCGGATCGTAATTCTTCAAAAATGAAGCCGGAGCTAGCATTACGTTATCGCTTCGTTACCGCTTCATGGTCAATGATTTTTTGTTTGAAAATATAGATGACATTGATCCGAGCGCTACGTGCAACCATCGACTATTGAAATCAAAATTTGTCGATAAGTAGATTTAGAGAAATAGAGCTGTCAATTGGCCTCCTAGGTCGTGAGATAACACCTCTTTATTATTCCGTTATTGTTCTGTTATTCGTGACAAACGGCCAGCAATGCTCGAAAAAGTGGCCCAAAATTGGACGTCCAAGATGCGCTTTGTCACGAACAGCCGCGGTACCCATATGGCCTAAATCATTTTTAAGTGTTAATGCCATATGTTGATCTTTTGAATAAAAATAAATTTTTGATTAAAATTTAATTTTTTGTGTTATTTTTTACAATTTTAAGTTCTATCGGGCTTAAAAAAACACTCTCTACATTCGTTTTCTGCTTAAAACATATTTTGACAAAGAATTATAATTAATTCGAATTATATTTAAGTCTTTAAAGCACAGAGCCTAATAAAAAATAACCATTCAAATAGATAAAATCTCCTCACAGATATGGAATAAATGTTTCCTGCAATGTTTTTGACATGGCCACCCTAATTCACTACAAGCAAAAAAACGCTGATTTTAATTACTAATTTTTTTTTATAACAAAATACGCTAAGAGGCAAACTCTAATGTTTATAGCCAACATTCTATTTGTTAAATTTTGTCATGTTTTTAGCTGAATAATAATTGAAAAAAAAAAAAAATATAAAAAGAAAAAAAAAAACAAAACATGATCAGACACATAAAACGACGAGAAAAAATGTGAGAGATAAACTGAAAAATATTACAAACTAGCTAAAAGTAGAAATGACTTCTAAAAGTAAATGGACAAAAATAAAACTCAAGTGGGAGAACAAGAAATAAAATTATTTAAAAACAAAAAACAACCAACAAACAAGATACTTGAACGAGTACCAAAAAACTGATGAAGAAAAAAAAAACTAAATAGTATATTTATTGAAAACGAAGTATAAACGATGAATACGCATTTTCAAAATCTAAAACAGATGTTTTCTTTAGTTAGAATATGAAATTAGAAGAACAGAAACATTTAAAAATTGTAACTAAAAGTTTGAATGTATCTAAAAGATACAAACAGTAACTAAGAAGACAGCGCAGAATCTAATAATTTAAAATGAATTGAAATAATTCGGGAATGAGTAACGTTCAATGAGTGCGGCAGATGAGTTTCGAAGATTTTTAACGGCTGAATAATGTTCTATTAAATGAAAGAAAGAGTGTACAGAACTGCTGAATATTGTAAAATTTACAATTTTATTTGGATTTTTCGTATATAAATATATATATTTTAAGATAAAAGAGTGAGATGAAAAACCAGGATGTAGAGAAAAATATTGAATAGAATGCGTGAGTTGGAAAAACGCTGTCATAAAACACGGAGAATTCATAACGTTTGCATGTTTCAGTAATATCGAACGCCAAAATAAAACCACGCTAGAGATTATTGAAAGAAGAAACTGAAATAAGCAGACATAATATATAATATCTTTTTTTTTTTGAAAAAAAGAATGATTTGATAAAAAAAATAAGATAAAAAGGAAAAATTAAGAAGAAGAAAAAATTAAAAATTGTTAATAAATTATAAAGTTAATATAATAATATTAAAATTTTAATATTATTTCAATTTTTTTTAGATAGTGTTTCTAAAAATTGTTGCAATATTGCATAAAGTCGTGTGTTTTTTTTTTTAGTTCATTATTTTATATTGAGTAAAACCAGAAATTAGTGCAAAAGTCTGAAAATACCAAATAGGAATTTTCAAAAAAAAAAGTATATAAATAGAATTCGCTTAACGGAACGAATACAAACGAAAAACAACAACAACAACAATAATATACAAATTGAAAGACACTAAAATTTAGTGCGAATTGAAAAAAAATTTTGAAAATTTTAAGCTAAATACCAAAAAAATAAAAAAGAAGAGAATGAAAACAAAGTGGATCAAAATTAAAAAAAAAATAAAAATAAAAGTATAAAAAATTTCTAAAATTTTAAATTGAAAATTTTAAGAAAACAAACAGCAGCAAAATTAAAAAGAAAGAAAGTTTTTTAACTCAAACCGGAAAAATTTAATTAACAGAAATAATAAAACAAATGAAAATGACATAAAGAAATAAAAAAAGGTTTATAAAAAAATAAAACTGAAATAAAAAATTTAAAGAATAATCAATGGTAAAATTCAATGTATATAGGGAGTGACAATACAATGGAAACTTTGAGAAAAAAATATTTTTGACGACTTGAACGCTCAATACCAAAAAATTGGATCATAAAAATTTATGTTTATTTAGTTAAAAAAGAAAAAAATAACATAAAATAACTCAACTTCAGAAAAAATATATGCTGTTGACAAAATATTGGAACCTTTACTATACAATAAACTTTCATCCCTTTTTGGATATTCATTATTCTTTAGCACTACTTCAGAATGCCGGGGCAGAGAGTCAATTATTGATGATATCCATTAAAATTTTTGCCAATCTGAATTAACTGCCTCTAGGAGATCTGTAGTGTTTGTGTCATTTCGTGTGCGTATTTTTTGATCGTCAATTTCTCATAGTTTTTCTATGAGATTGAGATTTGGCAATAGGGCTGGCCTTTTCAAAACACTAACTTCATTAGACTGTAGCCATTCGGTTACAACTCTGGACTTGTTCTTGAGTCATTTTCATGTTGCCACCAGAGTAACATATTACCTCCTCGTTTGAATGCATTACGTCATCTAGAAAATGCCTGTATTCAATTCCAGTTAGAGTATCATTTACTATATGAATTGGACCCATTCCTTCGCCCAAAAGTAACCACATACCATAATATTGCCACCAACAAACTAAACACTTTTATTTTTATATTTTGGATCCAGTTTTTTGCCTTTGTCGTAGTACGAACGGTCTTCCATCATGGCCTCTTAAATTAAACTTGGACTTACCTGAAAAGAGAACAATAATCCAATTCCGTTTTGACCAGTTCATAAGTCCTGTAGCAAAATTATGCGAGCCAGACGATTTTTCTCTGATATCAGTGGTTTCTTCACAGAGCGATAAAAACCAAGATCAGCCTCAATCGCTTGTCGGGAAACAGTTCGATCACATATTTTTGGTTTCAGATTGTTAGTGATCTCTTTCGGTAGTATTTTTAGATATTTTTAAAACTCTCTTGCCATTAAATTATCCTACCCCTGATCGTTTCACAGGGCCTGTCGCCCAAATCTTGAGTCGTCACTGTACCGCTTTCACGATATTTCTTGATAATTTTTGAAATTGTGAATTTACTCAGAGAATATTTCCCACAAATTTTTTTTTGTTAAGACCAGCAGTAAAATCATCTGTTGTTCTGGATTTTAACTTTTCACAAAACTTTATTCTTGCCGTTATTTTATAATAATTACTTTTAAAACATTGAAAAATACAATCGTGTTTAAGAATCAGTTGAAAGAAAACGTCAGAAACTATAAATATTTAAATAACGGTTAATATATTATATATTTTCTTTCATACCGTCTTTGATTTTTATGGTTTTAAACAACTCTGGTACAGAAGTTTAAAAGTTTCCATTGTTCTGGCACCACGAGATATACTTTTTTTTCGTTTTTCAATTTTTTAATAATCAAAAGTAACTTTTTGTAACAAATTTTTTATATTTCAATACAGAATACACCAAAAAGTGATTTTTATTAAAAACAAAATTGCTAAATTCGGGATATTTTAAAAGTATCCAATATTATGTCACCCAATAGTATATAAAAATGAAAGAAAAATTATTAAAAGATATACTTTTTTTTCGTTTTTAAATTTTTTAATAATTAAAAGTAACTTTTTGTAACTAATTTCTTAAATTTCAATACAGAATACACCAAAAAGTTATTTTTATTAAAAAACAAAATTGCTAAATTCGGGATATCTTAAAAGTTTCCAATGTTATGTTACCCACTCTATATAAAAATTAAAGAAAAATTATTAAAAGTTTTTGATAACAAAAAAAATTTAACTCTCTAAAGACTTTTTATTTTTCAAAAAATTAAACAAAAATTGAAAATTTAAAGAAAACAGTAATATAATTAAATTTAAATAAAAAATTAAAGAACATTTTAAGAATAAATAGATTTGAAATTAAATTTGAAATTAAAAAAAATATTTATTAATAGCTTTTGTTAATAAAAATAATAAATTAAAAATAATTTTTAAAAATTAAAAAAAATGAAAATTTAAAGAAAATAGTAAAATAAAATATTAATAAAAATTTAAAAAAAATTTTAAAGTTTTTCGACCACAAGCCAAAAAGATTTTATTTATGAACATAAAAATAATAAAAACAAAAATCTTTTAAATCATTACAGAAAATAAAAACTTTTTTAAAAATGGAATTGAAATTAAAAATTAAAATAAAATAAAGAGTAATAAAAGTGATAACAATTTTTTTTAAACCATTAAAGAAATTAAAATTAGTGGAATGGAATATTTAGGGAAAATAAACAGTGGTGTCATTAAATTTATATACAAAATTAAAAAAAAATATTAAAAATTTTGGATTATTAACAAAAAAAATTAATAAATAAACAAACAAAAACTGAAATTGAAAATTTAAGGAAAATAAACAGTAGTAAAATTAAGTTTAAATGCAAAATTAAATAAAATATATTTATTAAAAGTAATTTTTAAAAATTAAACTAAAAATGAAAACTCAAAGAAAATAAACAGCAGTAAAATAAAATATAATTAAAAAACTAAAAAAAAATAATAAAAAGTTTATGGCCCAAGCCGAAAAGAAGATAAAAATAATAATAAAGATTATTTAAAAAATTAAAAATATAAATAAAATTGATTATATTTTTATTTAAAAATTGTTTTTAAAAAATGAAACAGGAAATTGAACATTTAAAGAAAATAGACAGTGGTGAAATTAAATTTAAATACAAAATTAAAAAAATTATTAAAAATTTTGGTTTATTAACAACAAAATTGAATCAATAAACATAGAAATAATAAAAAAAGAGTGTTGAAAACCATTAAGAAATTAAAAAGGATTTTAAAAAACAAAAACTTAAATTAAAAATTTAAGAAAAATAAACACCGGTAAAACTAAATTTAAATACAAAATAAAAAAACACTTATTAAAAGTTGACCGAAAAAATTTAATTATTAAAACACAAATATAAAAATTATTTTAATAATCCATTAAATAAATTAAAAAAATAGTTTCTACAAAATAAAACTGAAATTGAAAATTTAAGAAAAATAAACAGCGGTAAAATTAAATTTAAATACAAAATATAAAAAAAACACTTATTAAAAGTTGACCGAAAAAATTAAATTATTAAAGCACAAATATAAAAATTATTTTAATAATCCATTAAAGAAATTAAAAAAATAGTTTCTACAAAATAAAACTGAAATTGAAAATTTAAAGAAAATAAATAGTGGTAAAATTAAGTTTAAATGAAAATTTAAAAAAATATATATATTAAAAGTTTTTGATAATAAAACAATAAAACTTTTTTTAAAAATACATTAAAGAAACTAAAAATAATTTTTAAAAATTAACCGGAAATGAAAATAAGCAGTAGTAAAATAAAACATAATTAATAAATTTAAAAAAAAAATTAAAAAGTTTCTGGCCACAAGCCGAAAATTTTATTTATGAACATAAAAATAAAAAATTTTTTAAATCATTACAGACAATATAATTATTTTAAGAACTACACTGAAATTAAAAACTTAAATATATATATATATAGTTTTTAAAAAATAAAACTGAAATTAAATATTTAAAGAAAATAATCAGTGGTGAATTAAATTCAAATACAAAATTTAAAAAATTATTAAAAATTTTGGTTTATTAACAACAAAATTGAATTAATAAACACAGAAATAATAAAAAAAGTGTTAAAAACCATTAAGAAATTAAAAAAAAAGTATTTAAAAATAAAAACTTAAATTGAAAATTTAAGAAAAAAACAGTAGTAAAATTAAATTTAAATAAAAAACTCTTATTAAAAGTTTACCGAAAAAAATTTAATTTATTAAAACACAAATAAAAAAAAATTATTTTAATAATCCATTAAAAATTAAAAATAGTTTCTACAAAATAAAACTGAAATTGAAAATTTAAAAAAAAAATAAATTAAATATATATACAAAAGTTAAAAAAATTATTTGATAATAAATAATAAAAAAAAAAATATTCTTTTTAAAAAATCAATTAAAGAAATTTTTAATTAAATATAAATACAAAGAAAATTATTATCAAAAACTTTTATTAAATAGATTTTGATAATAATTTCTTTTTGTTTAATTCATTAAAGGATTTAAAATAGTTTTTAAAAAATTAAACTGAAATTAAAAAATTTAAAGAAAATAAACAGTAGTAAATTTAAAATCTATACACAAAAATTTAAAAAAAAATAATAAAAAATTACAACAAAAGAAAAATCCATTAAATAAATGAAAGAATAAATATTAAAAATTAATTGAAAATATCAAGAAAATCAACACAAAAAATGATGCATTTAAAATTCATAAAAAATCGTAATTTGAATTGAAATTTAAAAAACAAAAACAAATTTTTTAATAACAAAAAAAAAAAAATGCAGTCACCCTCTACGTCATCCTCCACAAACACAACAAAATCATCTACCAAAAAAATGTTAAATCCCAGCAAAACTTCAAGCATCAAAACAAAATCCACAACTGTATTAAATCTGGCCAACCCTACAACGACCTCAAAAGATTTAGAAACCTCATTGGAAATAGAAAAAATATCTAAAAAAATCTCCGAACATGCCGATGCTTTATATCGAACCTGGAAAAGTCATGGTTTGGCACCTACTGAAATATTAGAATTATATGCCGTTGAAGCGGGTGTACCAGGTGTGGCGGCCGGGGCCATAGCCGACGATAAAAATACCGAAGACCTACAAAAGCTGGTCAATAGTTTCGTTAACAAAGATAAAGAACAACGTGGTGTTAAAACTTTAAATAACAAAACAAAAAATATAACCTCAAAACAGGAAATGCAAACGGCCACACCAAAAGTTATAGAACATAAAATACAAAAGTTGGCAATGCCGTCATCTACACAAAATCTCCAGGGAAATGTCATATTAGAGCCCTTGCAACCAGTGACGACTACAAAAAAGTCCTCAACACCTTTAAAATCCACAAATTTTCTATTAAAAAATGCAACATCAATAGATTTGCCAGATTCGCCGGCAGCAAAAATAACAAAACTGAAAACGGCCAAACAGGGAATAGGAGGAGGCGCTTTTAAAAATGACCATACAAATGTGATAAATGCTTCAGCTATGAAATCCCAAACCAGCAAACCATTAGATATTGAAATAGATTTCAATATTAATTTGGATTTAAATTTAGATGTACATAAGCTGACACAACAACAGACAAACAATTTACACAAAATCAAAGAATTACTTAAAGACTCCAATAAAACAGCAGCAACACAAGCAGCAGCAGCAGCAGCAGCAACAACAAGCAACACTACAAAAATTCCCTCAGTAGTTTTAGAAAAAACGGCGGGAAAAACAAAAGATGTAAAACTAAAAAAATCTTCTATAGAAAATTCGCCAAAAATTACCGGTTTAGAGGAAAATAAACAAAACGACGAAAGAAAACTGGTGGACACACAAACGACCAGAAAAATTGGCAATAAATTGAAATCGACCGAAGAAATGGCGACAATAAGAGCACATGATTTAAAAATGCAACAAAATCAATCAATTGAGACATTAAAAAAATCTAAATGTCTCGACAATCCAACAACGATCGCCTCAACGCAGCAGCAGCAAACGAATAAAAAACGCACATTATTAACAGCCGGAAGCAGCAGCAGCAGCACAATTAGTAACACAAATATCGGTGCAGCCATTACTAACGGTAATGTAACAATCGATAAGGCTCTCTTAAATGCAGAACATTTCGATAATCTAGCACATAATAAAGAAAACTCAATCAAAGTGCAAAAATCCACCACGAAGGCCGCAAAAACGTCCAAGTTTAAAGAAAAAACCGATAAAACGCTAAAAGAATCGAAAGAAACTCCGCAAGCAAAAATACTGGATTCAAAAGAATCGGCTGGTCACTTTCCCATCATAACAAGTGCTCTAATGCAGACAGCATCACCAGTAAACGTCGGAGCAGCAGAGCTTGTAACAGAATCTCAAAATATGGAAACACCACAACACAGTGATAGTAGTAACATCATGCCAACACCTACGAAATTAAAATCGACTCGTCCCCTTAGCAATGGCCAAGAAAAATCTTGTAAATAAAATTATTTATTTTTTTTTTTTTTGAAAAAAATATATATACCACAACAACAACAAACTTGCAACTAATTTATATTTTTCTACTCCAGTACGCAGTCCCTTCTTGACGCGTGGTTCCGTGGCTGAACGTGTGATGATCTTTGAAAAATGTCCAGATGTGCGCAATTCATTTTTAAATATTAAACGTCCCGATAAAACTGAAGCTGCACCTAAAACATTACTTAAGGTAAGTTTTGGAAATTTTTGCGTTTCCCCAAAGAAATAATAATGACTTTTGATATTTTTTGATAAAAAAAAAAACTATTTTATAAAATTTGTTATCTAACCGTTTAGTTTTTTATTGCGAAAAAAAATCTTTTTGTTCTTTATGCCAGCATGTGTATAAGGTATTGAAAACACATTAAAGAAAATACATAAAGTAACAACAACAAAACCAACAAGTTGTTGTAAGGCAAAAAAGCTAAAAAAACAAAAACAAAAACAAAATCTAAACACTATGTGCGAAAATCAAGAAAAATCAACAAATATTTTTTTTTCAAAATTCACCATCACCGCCGACGCCACCACCACCGACTACTGATTGATTTTTTAAGGTTATTGAAAATGTTTTTTTTTGTTATTGTTTTACCCAATACAATATCTAATATTTACTCCGTATGTTTAGTCGTAATATAAGTGTAAAATTTTTAGTCATAAAGTCATGTTTATTTATTTTATACTTAAATTGTTTGATGGGTTAACCACATCGACCGACAATTAGCAACCGGTTCGCTTTTTCGGTGTATGATCGGTTTCATGGTTTTGCGATTAAATTCGAACCAGATGCACACTTTGTTATAATTATCATTATTTTTCAGGCGGATTGCAATGTTTGTTTGTAACTACCAAAAATATTTTTATTATACCGATCGAATTACTTTCTGAGTCGATTAAGCGATGTCCGCCCGCCCTTCTGTCCGTCCGTCCGTATGTCTGTTTGTAAATATTGTAATGAAAATATTGTAATGAAACTACAGGTCGCAAATATAAACAAATTTTAATGAAATTTGGTATATAAGCATTTATCGGCTGTGGGATAAACGCTATTGAAATTGGTGAAAATCGGTCCTAGTCCTCATACAAATTACCGCTATGAGATCAACTTAAATAGCCATAATATCCAATTTATCATATAGATCTCGCTCAAATTAGGTTTGTGTATGTTTATTATATCCATATATCGGTAGTCCAAAAATAAACCCTATAGGAAGTCCAAGTCCTATATAGTAGTCCAAAAATAAACCATATAGGAAAATTCTTAGTCATAGCCCCCATATGAAACTGA
Organism: Cordilura impudica; assembly: GCA_963682025.1. Classification (NCBI taxonomy): domain Eukaryota; kingdom Metazoa; phylum Arthropoda; class Insecta; order Diptera; family Scathophagidae; genus Cordilura; species Cordilura impudica. The sequence continues at coordinate 346,280,857 of OY821517.1, forward strand.
TTCCCTAACTTCACTTAAATCTATGGAAAAACAAAAATATTGCACAGATTTTTCTCAGATTTGGTTTGTTTATGTTTTTGCGAAAAATAAATGACTTTACCAAATATAGTCACGATCGGTCCATTTTTCGACCTACTCCCCATATAAATATAGCATCCGAAATGTACTTTTTCATATCCGAAGGCAAAAAAATTAATAACAATACCACTCAATTTGGTTTATACTTATTTTCTATATGTAATTAGTAGGGCTCTAAACACATGATATGGAGCAGGGGTGGGCACGTAAATGGCTTGTTGGGCCAAATTTGGAATTTCACCTACTAACGGTGGGCCGCACTAGTTTATTTATGTGCAAATATTCATTTTCAAACAAAAAAGCAAAAAAAAAACAATTTTTAAACAAACATAAAATTTATTAATTCATTTCATACACATTACAAATAAATTTTATACTGAAATATTATTAGTATTTATAAAAATAATGTTATATTTTAAAAATTTTTGAGATCAAAGAATTTCATTTTAAATAAAATAAAAAAAAGGAATTATATAAAAATAAAATAAAAATATAGGTAAAAAAAAATAAAAAAGAAATTAGGAAGAATTTTTGATTATTTCTTTAAAATCAGGTGTGTAGTTTGTCAAAGTTGTCCGAATGAGTTCCGTAAGATGTTGATTTGTTAAACGTGAACAATTTTTGTTTTTAAAATTTTTCAATACGTTGTGCCAAACATTGAAAATAAGCGAGCAGCACCTTTTTTCAATTGTGGATATTGGGTTTCGTTAACAAGTTTCCAAAATCCAACTAGAGAAGTTGATTTGTGATGCATTTTCAATACAATATCATCCTTCATTTCTAACAACTCCAATTTTCCAACATCTGGTTTTGCAAGAATTATATCGGATAATAAAAATTTATCATTTAGGACATCACACAGAAATGGGTTAACAAAAACTGAGAATGTTGCTTGAAGTTGTTTGAGATCCTCAAATCTACATTTAAAATTTTCTTGAAATGGTTTTAAATTATTTACGTATTCTTCCAGCTTACGTTCAATTTTAAAAGAGGAAAAAATTTAAATTTTTTACATTCGAGGTCTTTTATAAACAAAAGAGGTTTAGCTTCGAAGCCTAACAATGATCGTGACAAATCAAGCAATGTTTTGTCTTTGCCTTGTAAACTCAGATTAAGCGATTGAAGATGGTTCATTGTGTCAGTAAAAACATTAAATCTGAAATCCAAATTCACATTCTCCAGATCTGGATATATTTTTCCTTTTTCTTTTATAAACAACTTTATTGTGTGTAACAGCTCAACAAATCGATCCAAAACATTAGAAACGGATAGCCATCGCACTATGGACCAAATGGTGACATCGCTTGATAACTCATTGTTTTCCTCAACTTCTTGTAACTCCATAAAAAAATTATTAAACTGACGATGAGTTTTAGCATTTGTTCTATTAAAATTTACAATTTCTACCACAACTTTCCAAACGTTTTCATATTTAAAAAATTTTGAAACAAAATGCTTCCGATGAATAATACAGTGAATTGGTAGATAATGTGGGATATCTGGCTCTTTATTTAAAAGACCAATCAAAACTAGATTTTTACCCACCATTGCAGGTGCTCCATCTGTGGCAACACTAATAAGTTTATCTCGTGGCAATTCAAATTTGTTAATTACTTCAATGCCTCGCGTTGTTTCAGAAAGAGCGACAAGGTCTAACATTTCTTCAGTGATATTAAATTCATCTGATACAGACCTAATGAAGATCGCCAATTGAGGAACGTCGCTAACATCTGTGGATTCATCAAGAGCTAAACTAAATGCTGCAGAATTTTTTAGATCGATTTTTAAACTTGTTTCAATAGAAGTGCTTATATCTACAATCCGACGCTCGATTGTGCGCCGTGATAAAGAAAGCTGATCTATCGCTTTATGCAGCTTTTTGTTATCAGGGTCGAGAATGCCCCATATATGGGGCCACATAAAATTCGTTTGTAGGCCGCATCCGGCCCGTGGGGCCGCATTTGCCCATGCCTGATATAGAGTATCGTATAGTCTGCTAATCCACAAATTAATTTTTTCATTATTGCTTCTATTTTATCTTCGATGTACCTTGTAAACTTGAACACAATTCATTCAGGTAGGAATAAATATCAGCGAAATAAGCCACCCTAGCTAGCCAGGAAAAATCGAGAAAATTATCTCTTAAATAAAAATGTTCCTTCTCAATTAAAAATATTCGTACTTCAACCCACATTTCAAAAATGTTTCAATACTTTTCCAGAGCCAGACAGAGCGAGACAGCCCACGCCGACTTCCCATTTTTTCGCATAAAACTTGGAAAAGAGGAGAATTAATGGACGCACCTTAATAAAATTTACTGCGGTTACAATTTCGTTTAAAAACTTTGCGAATAACACAAAGTCCTTCTTTGACTTTGTACGTGTTAAACGGTAAATCCTCGTCGTTCCCGTCTACAATATTTTGTAATGATAATTCATCCTCTGATTATCTTGATATTGCGAATATGTTTGCTGATTTTTCCAGTCCACGTATAGCAATTCTATTTCAAATACTTTAAGCGTCGCTAACTATACATATTTAATAAAAGTTGTATGGATATCAAATATTTCGCTCTTTGATACGGAAACTGTTTTTAAGTCTCTGATTTAGTTGAAATTTTCATACAAGCCTAGTCCTGACGGTGTTCCTGTTTGTACTATTACAAATTCTATATGTCACCATAACGCGTATTTTCAACAGTCTTTTGTAAATTGCTTATTTTCCTACTTCTTGGAAAGAATCATTTATTATATCTTTGTCAGGTGGAAAGGCGAATGTGCTTCACTGTAGGGGAATTGCAAAGCTAAGTGCTATTCCGACTGTGTCTCCATTTCAACATGGCGTTTTAAAATCAAATTCAATAGTTACTAATCTTCTAGAATTTTCGACTCATGTTTTCAGGGGTTTGGTCCGTGTTGAGCAGACAGATGTGATATACACCGATTTTAGTAAAGCTTCTGATAGGATGGATCAAAATATTTCACTTCTCAAACTAAGACACATTGGCATACGTGAATCTATTATTTTGTGGATTGAATCGTATCTTTCATTTAGAACTCAAAGAGTCCTCTTTCGCAATATTTAATCTAAGATTGTAAGAGTGACTTCTGGCGTCATTTCGGCCCGTTATTGTTTTTACTATTCGTAAATGATCTTCGAATTGCAACTCCTTATGAATGCAGAGGATGTTAAGTTATTTCATAAGCTCTGTTCGTTTACGTGATAATTTGTAACAATTTGAACAAATTTTCACAAAATTTACTGGATCCTGTTCGTTTCCTTCAAAAACCCAGTAAAAGAGAACAAATGAGAGCGTAAAGTAACAGTTCATTTTTGGAAAACTAGTTTTTACTGGATATATTTTTGTCAGTAAGAATTAGCAAGCAAGAAAAAATATATGTTTGAAATACATATGACTGAGTTTTGTGGTAAATAAAGTAAAAATACTACAATTCTATTGTTGTGTAAAAATTTTAAATAATAATTCTGAGGAAATTAACGATATCTTCTATCGTAAGTAAATATTCACATAAACAGGTTTCATTAATTTTAATCTTTTAAAACCGCTTCCTGCCAATTTCTTTCATAATAAATGTTTATTTTCAATAGCAATAGGCGATGATATTAGTTTCAATTAATATTTTTATATGTTAAATAAAATAAATTCTTTTAATTAAGGTATATTTCTTTTTTTAATTTGGAGTTTCACTTCTTCACTTTCAAATGTGTTTAAAATCAGCTGTTTATATGAACTTGCAAATTCTTACAAATTGCTGTTCGTTTACTATTTTGTATATTTATGTTTTTGAGAACTAATTTTTCTTACTCTCTGAAATTGCGGTTTTTACTGGTTTTTACTGAAAAGTAAACGAACAGAGCTATTTTTTCAATGTGAGCTTGATTTATTCGTTAAATAGTGTAATGTGAACTTGATGGAACTGAATCGTAAAACAAGGAAAGATATGGTATTTTACAGAAGGGCAATAATTTCTGACGAGTATTGCATTAATGGAATAGTATTGGATACCGTTCGAACATTTCTGGAACTTGATGTACTTATGGATAGGAAACTTGACTTCATTGGTCATATAAGTATGATTGTTAATAAAGCAAGATCTACTCTTGGTTTCGTTAAGAGATGGGCTAAGGAGATTTCTGATCCATATGTTACTAAACAGCTTTATACAGCTCTTGTAAGACCGATTTTGGAATATGCATCAATAACATGGAATCCATATTAAAAAGATTACATTAATGCAATTGATTCTGTACAGAAAAAGTTTTTGCTATTCTGCCTACTTGGATTAGGGTGGAGTTATGATGACTTACCATCGTATACTATTAGACTAAGGCTTACCATACTTCCAACTGGGGCATCGTGCCCCGAGCGCTACTCAAAGAGGGGTGCCAAATGGTCTGCAAAACAAGAAATTGCTGGATAATTTTTATTTTTATTATAATTGATTTCTGGAAAATATATTTTAAATGTAGTGCCAGTGTTATATATATAACAAATGTTAATTAGTAAAAAAAAAAAAATAGAGAAAAAAGAAACACTTATAGTCTAAATCAAACTATAACAATCACCCCTGTTCTTGAAACCACTATCACAAAAAAAACTCGTAAATGAAAACATTCTTAAATCTACGAGTTTTTTGCTGTTCTCTAATTTCAATAAGAATATTTTTTCTCGTTTTAATTCACATAGAAAAGGCTTTGTGAAATCAAAACAAATGCCCTTTTTTCTACTAAGCAGGTCTTAAGAGATAAAAAAACTAATTGATATTTAAACTCTAATATGTTTTTTATTGAACCTTGTCATTATTTAAAAAAATTAGACATTAATTTTATGAAAAAAAAAACGATTTTAAAAAACGTCTACATTTTGCGCTGATTTAAAAAAAAAACTCGTAATAAGTGGTCGTTGTTAATAAAACACACTTTTTGCGATGATGCTGTTCTATAACTATAATAAAAACTTTTTATTTACACAATCTATTTTCCATTATAATTTTTTCAATTATAACATAGATTCTTTATGCACTAATTATTGCAAAAAAAGGAATTAAAAAAAAATTTTTCATCAAATCACATATTTTTTATTTTTTTGCATATGTTCGAAACAGTAGTGATGCCAGTCAAATCCAATTTATTTGAATATCGAAATTTTTTTGGTGATGCCTTACTTTTTAAAAATAGAAAAGTCATTTTTAATTGAATAAAATTGAAGAACAAAAACAATTAAATGAACAAATAAGTTGTTATTTAAAAAAAAAATATTTTTCTTTATACTTTTTCTATAAACTTAAAAAAAAACATGCACAAAATACTTAAAAGTTTTTTGTGAAACTGAATATAGAACCATATGACACCTCGGTTTCTAGATAACATATGTTCTTAACTCAAGCATATGGTTCTTAACTCAAACATATGTTTCCATTAAATAAATAAAAAAAGTGGTTTCAAGAAACCCAAAATTTCAACTTCATGTGATTTTAAATTCACTCTTATTCAAATAACAACGTTTCAAGAACAGGGCTGAATATATTCATAACAAAAATGGCACGTCTTTTCTACTGGCAGGACTGACTCGTCCGGTGCTTGTCAGCACTTCCTTATGGCATCTACAAGTGACACCAGAAGTGAAGCTACAATTCTGTTGCAAAATATACTAACTTTTAGTTTCATAACGTTAGTTCATTTCTGGTACTAAATCTTAAGGAGGACTGACCATGTGCAGCTCACACATTACAAGATTGTAGAATGTATTCCATGATCTTGAAGCATTAGCGACTGAACTAGCCGAAATTCGAGACAAGCTCTGTAAAGAGGCATAGACAAAGCGAAGTCTCTTAACGAAAAATGGCATATTGATACAACAATACGTGTAAGAAGGCGCCGCAAAATGTCCGGAAAATTGGCTAGATGTTGGTCTCCAACAAAAAATATGTATACGATTTACACGATTAAGTGACCTTAATTTCAAATTTGAATTTCTACTAGACGTTGAAAATTTATTAAACAATGATAATGTTGATAACCACCTTGAAAAAAATTTTAAAAATTTGGGTGAATTTTATAATACAGATTTCAATGGAATAGAACTCTTTATCGAAATGTGTGACTGCAAAATGTTACTTCGCAGTAGAAAAGAAATTGAACCTCAGACTCCTTTTATAATCTCGTATGGAGAAGATGTTTTTACAAATCGTGGCAGTTCAAATACTCCTGACTATCTCAGTATCAATTGCTAGCTGCGAACGTTCATTCAGCAAATTAAAATTAATTTTGACATATATACGATCAACTATGGGACAATCTCGCCTAAGTGACCTAACATTTTTAAGTGCGGAAAGAGAAAAATTTGATATGATCAACTTTGATGATATTTTTGATAATTTTGCAAGGAAAATTTATTCAAAGTAATTAGTTTTATTAATGTATTATAATCGTATTATTATTTAATACTAGCAGACTCCAGCACTCGAAATTCGAGTGCAAATTCTAGGAAATTTTATTTTTTCATTTAATAAAGATCCTAAAGGTATGCTTCACAATTCAACTCATTTTAAATGAAGAAAACAAACTCAACACATTAACACAAACTCATTAACAAATTTAGTAAACACATATATAGCACTGTATAATTTTATGTATGTGTTAGTATCAACTTTAAACGATCATAACTTCAAAAAATATTCCAGACCATGAAAATCTGTAAATCTGGTGAACAGCTAAAAAGAAATACCTTTCAAATGATAATTTTTTTTGGCAAAATCGGGGTAAAAGTGTGAAACTTATATCGGTCACAAGAAATCGCATTGCCTATTAATATTATAGGTATGTATCTCCTTAGAGATAATAAATATCTACTATTTTATTGTTTTAAAACTGCGTGTTTTTAAAATATTTTTCTTATAAATATGTAAAATAAATAATAGGTATCTTTTGAACTAATTCTAACTGATCATATCTGCGGTCACAAGCGATAACCGCCTAAGTCGACTTAATAATGATTTGAGATATGTATTCTATCATATTCTACTAAAAACGCTTTATATTTGCGTGAAATCTCCATTTCTCTAACACAATTTATTAAAAATATAATAAAACAAGTAAGAAAATTATAGTCGGTGTAGACCGACTATAGGATACCCTATACCACGCGTTTAGAGACCCTACCCCATATGCCCAACTAACTGGACATAGAAAATAAGCATAAACCAAATTTGAGTGGTATTTTTTTTAATTTTTTTGTCTGCAGATATGAAAAAATTAATATCGGATGCTATATCTATATGGGGACTAAGCCCAAAAATGAAAAATGAAGAATCAGTGCAATATTTTTGTTTTTTGATAGATTTAAGTGAAGATCGGGAAGCAGCTCTATATGGGGCCTATGACTAAGAGTTGTCCCATAGGACTAAGATTTATATGATAATTTGGATCTTATGGCAATTTAAGTCGATTTCATAGGGGTCATTTGTATGGGGCTAGTTCTGAACATGGACTGATTCTCACCAATTTCAACACCGTTCATCCTATGGCCGATAAAAGCTTATATACCAAATTTCATCAAAACATATTCATATTTGCGACCTGCAGTTTGATTACAAGCTTTACATGGACACACAGACGGACGGACGGACATCGTTAAATCGAATCAGATAGTGATTCTGATTCGATCGGTATAATTAAAGATGGGTCTAGGTCAAATATTTTTGGTAGTTACAAACAGCAGCACAAAGTCATTATACCCAAACCACATAGTGGTATAGGGTATAAAAAGGCTTTTTGAATATAGTGGGAATCGCTTGCCCAACGAGCTCACAAAACTAATTTTAGAAAAAAAGTTGTATTGGTATAAAGATACTGAAACTTATGCTAAAGATGTTAATTCAATACGAATTGCGGCATGCACAACAAAAGAAAACTGGGAACAACTACCTATTGATATTATTAATGGGTTAAAGGCTAAAGAAAATGAATTTTACTTGGAGAATGCATCTAATACAAACCGCTTTTATGCAAAACTGAATTATAGAGAACCACAATGCTATTTTGATTTTAGTGACAATATGAGAGTAGTAAGCTATATTCTCAAAGCCAGATGTGACCTTATCGAGCTCAGTGGAACCAGGTTTAAAAGATCTCGTATATGTTCTCTATGTAACTTGAACGAAATAGAAGATATTCTTCACTTCATGGCCCATTGCCCAAGCTGCGTGAGATAAGATACAATCACTTTAAAAAGATAATCTTACGAGAAATTGATTTAATTGATATTTTAAATAATTCAAGAGCAAATTTTAAAGCCGTATATCATTATATGGCAGATGCGATTGGTTATAGAAATAAGTTAATCAATGAATACAATTATTCATTTTACTATTTTTCTATTTTTCTCAAACATAAACATTCTCGATAAAATCATACATATGTACTATTTATATCTTTTTTCCGACTGACGACAATAAGTCATAGTCGTATGTTTTATTTATTTTCTTTTACCATATTTTTAGTTATAATATTATAATATTTAAATTTGTAATTTAATGAAATGAATTGAAAACAAGTAAGAAAATTTTAGTCGGTCTAGCCCGACTATACGATACCCTATACCATGGTTAAGAGACCCTATCTCTTCAGTCCAACTAATTGGATATAGCAAATATGCATAAACCAAATTTGAGTGACATTTTTATTAATTTTTTTTTCGCTGCAGATATGAAAAAGTTCACATCGGATACTATATTTAAATGGGGACTAGGTCGAAAAATGGACCGATCCTGACCATATTTGGTAAAGTCATTTATACTTTGAAAAAATATATACAAACCAAATTTGAAAGGAATCCGTGCAATATTTTTGTTTTTTGATAGATTTAAATGAAGATCGGGAAGCAGCTCTATATGGGGCCTATGACTAAGAGTTGTCCAATAGGGATAATTTTTGGACTACTGATTAATGGATGTAATATATACATACAAACCCAATTTGACTAAGATTTGTATGATAATTTGGGTCTTATGGCAATATATGTTGATTTCATAGGGGTCATTTGTATGGGGGCTAGGTCTGAACATGGACCGATTCTCACCAATTTCAATAGCGTTCATCCCATGGCCGATAAAGGATTAAATACCAAATTTTATCAAAATATATTCATATTTGCGACCTGCAGTTTGATTACAAGCTTTACATGGACACACAGACGGACGGACGGACGGACGGACGGACATCGTTAAATCGAATCAGATAGTGATTCTGATTAGATCGGTATAATTAAAGATGGGTGTAGGTCAAATATTTTTGGTTGTTACAAACAGCAGCACAAAGTCATTGTACCCAAACCACATAGTGGTATAGGGTATAAATATACTGACCTAAGTCGTAATGAAGCCTCATTACTTTATATAAAAAGTTATTTTTCTCGAAAGCATGATTTTCGACTTAGGCGGTTAATGCTTGTGACCACAGATATATATTTCAAAATCTAGCCTTGTTTTCCCAACTACATTTTTTGTCTCAAATTTAAAGCCTAGCTTAAGCCTATGACTTTATTTAGTTTACTTTATTTATTAATTTGCGAGTATATTTTACATATAATATTATATGGTTTTCGAATGGGAAGGGACGCTAAAAAGGTATTCTGCCCCGAGCGCGAGTTGAGCTCGCTACGCTACTGGGGTCCGGACTCTGATGTGGCCTGGTTCAGTCGTTTATTTTCAATAAAAAAAGTAGTTCTTAAAATATCTGGCATTGTCTATGCGGCAAGTGCTTCTCGATGCATGCAGCAAAGTGTCGAAACTGCATTGGGAGATACAGCTTTAACAAAATTCATAAGGCTCGAGCACTGTATGTGCTTATTCCAATACATTTTGATCATTCAATTTTATTATTTTGCATACAGTTGTTCAAGCAGCTAAATATTTCTTCCCAGGTGGTCCGCAGGGAAATTAGAAATATCTGTAGTCTCATCCAGTTGCAATGAATACAAATGAATCTTCAAATCTCGTCCAATTAATTGATTTTTAATATTTTGGAAAATCTCACTGATACTATTTTTAACTGTGTCGGTTGGAAGCGAGATTAAATTAAGATTTTGGGCAGCTTTGTTTCCGATCTTTGTTAAAATTATTGCTTTAGCAGCTGGAAGAATTACATTTACTGCGATAGTGTGGGGTTTTGCAGACTTTGCTACCAGAAAAAATATTTGAAATTATGCTTGTTTAGTATTACTATTTGCGGCGGTTTCTGGCAAAAACTTTTGCCTTTTGTAGTTCGTGTAATTTCGTTTTAAAATATTCAATCCAGAGTTCATATAATCCAAAGGTTTACTGGTTTCATCGATTCGTTTGACAAAGCCCCCAGGTTTAAGAACCTATGCTATAATTGATTAGCTTGTTTCTATATGATATATATTCTACTTAGGGCGGCCGTAAGATTTGATCCTGTGTCTATCTCACATACACTCGCACTTGAAATTTTTGGTCATGCGCTTTAACACACTCACCTAAAGTCAGGCCTACGACCAGTGTGGTTAAGAATCAATTTTATACCATAGAACTTGGACTTCGTATTATTCTCAGAAGTTACAACACTAACAAACATATCAATCGTTGTTTTTAAATTTTTATATTATTTATGCATTTCTACTTCTAATTTTCACTATTCTCAGTTTCTTACTTGCTAGCAAAATTAACCGAATAGCAAAAATTAAAACTGTCATACTACAAAAAAAAAAATAGGAAAAAACAAGTACGAGTAAGACTGTTAAAATCGGCTGTGTCGAATTTATGATACCCTCCACACGGGTTTTACATAAATATCTGGAATTTTTGCATTATTTATAACAATTTGATGAACTTAATACCAAATACAATGATTTTTTACCATTTTTTAGAGGTTTCTCCATACTTTTGCACATATCTTGTCACAGTGATCCCCGATTTACTCCATTTTTAATAACAACCTGCTCGAAATAGTGACAAACCATATTATCGTAACTTTACCCAGTTAAATGGTTTATTTTGTGAAATAGCGTGACGGACGGACGGACGGACGGACGGACATTGTTATATCGATTCTAGTTGTTATAAGGATCAGATATACATATATATTTTATGGGCTCGCAAATGCTTTTTTCTATGCATTACAAGCAGAATGACAAACTCATATATATCCTCTAACCTCTAAAAACTGCTAAAAATTCATTGTGGTTTTTGTATTAATTTAGTATTAAGTTTATCACATTATATACTTTTTCAAATATCTTGTTTACATTTATTATAAATAGTGTGTGCAATAAGTCCAGATATTAATGTAAACATAAAACTCAGGTGGAGGGTATCAAAGATTCGACATAGCCGAACTTAACACTCTAATGCAAATTTTACGCAGTTAAAAAACATAATAAAAATAAAAATTCATAAAAGTCACGCATTTGAAAAATTTCTTCAAAAAATATACAACTAAATTTAGGTGAAATATTGCTTGCGATTTAGGACCTATGTGAGCCAATTTAAAAATATCCTCTCTACTAATTTTACCCCACTCATTCCAAATGACGCTTTTTAACACTTCTTTTGAGGTGATTTTATGGTGACGTACTCTACGCTCCATGTTATTACAATTCGATGAAATATTCGCTGACGAATGATCTTTATTTCAAGCTTAAATATGTGTTTTATTTATGTGTTAGTAGTAACTTTAAATGAATTGATTTCTCGGGACCTATTACCCGATGTTCATGATTTTTCAGTCAGAAACCTTCTCATAATGTTACTAAAACCTTTTCATGAGGGCAAATCATATTTTTCAAGACTTTTTTACTTCTTCGTTCAATATTATGATATCAACAATGAAATGAATATAAATTTTTTTCGATAAAAAAACTGTAAATTTTATTACAAATGTGAAGTTTTATTCATATAATAAATAATAATAATGAATAAGAATAACTTAATAATAATTAATAATAATAAAATAATAATATTGATTTTTTTGTTCACTAAAATAGGAATAGAAAAAAAAAATTAAAAATAGAAATTTAATTTTTTTTAAATTTATTTATCGATGCTTCCCATAATATTGCATCTATTTTTTTTTTTACTTCTTGCCACTCTAATTCATTAAAATTTTGCATTTCTGCATTCACTAAATGTGCTATTACATGATGTGTTTTTTACATATGTACTGTCACTTTTTTTTTATCCATATGAAATTCTGCATATCTGTCAAAATTGTCCTTTACATACGATTCATAATTTTTGCTATCACACGTGCATATGCATTTCCGTATGACATAACCTCCAAATGTAAACAACAGCTGATTTAATTTGTGAATTTAAAAAAAATTTATTGTTAAAAAAAGGTTATATATTTTTTAATTGTTAAATAATACTAAACAATTTATTTTTCTTTCAATATTAATCTTTAAAATTTACTCTGTTTTTCTTTCGCCACAAGCAGTGTTGTATTTTCATATGTTTGTCATGCAAAAATAGAACCTGTTCTAATTGAAAAATGTAAATGTGACTTTCCTCATGTATTGTACATAAACAATGTTTCATATGTATCACACGATGTGTACAACTTTTGTTGTGGGAAAATTTGACAGTACATATGTAAAAAACACATCATGTAATAGCACCTTAAGCGGCTGTATATTAGAGATTTTTTTTATGTTTGAACTGCTGCTGCATGTTTCATTGAAATCTGTCTGAGTTTCAATATTTTTGTGAATTTTTTTATTTGTTTCGACAACAAGAACATCAGTTTCATTAATGTTAAAATTTTTTTCTTCATTATTTATTAAATTGACATATTCTTCATTTTCATTATTGTCAGCATTTTCTTCTGCAAAACCAACAAAAGTTGCTGTTGAATCTTCATTTGTTTAATAATTTATTAAATTAACATCTTCTTCAACGTTTGTTATAGATTTCATTATGATTTGATTCGTTATTTCGACCAACTTCTTTTCCTTTATATTTTCTGTTAACACTTCTTTTTTTCAAAAAAAAAACCTAGGGGAAAAAATATTAATACATTACTTAATAACTATTTTTTCTTTAAACACTTGCTTTCATTACTTGAAGTATCCTCCAAGCATTCCATTCTCTTTGCTTTGGATGACGTGGATGCCTCTTCATTATCGAGTTTCCGTTCTGAAATAAAAATATTAAATTTATTTACTTTAAAAATTATTTTCAGATGCCTCAGTTCTGGTTATGATCATTATTAATGATTCGTTCACGGCGTATATAGTTAAAAAAGACAAGTACTTTTAAGTATTTAAAAAAAAAAAAAAATTAGAAAATTATAGTCAGTCTAGACCAACTATATGATACCCTATACTATACATTTAGAGACCCTATCTCATAGGCCCAAATAACTGGACATACAAAATAAGCATAAACCAAATCTGAGTGGCATTGTTATTATTTTTTTGGCTGCAGATATGAAAAAGTTTATATCGGATGCTATATCTATATGGGGACTAGGTTGAAAAATTGATCGATTTTGACCATATTTGGTAAAGTCACTTATATTTTTAAAAAATATATACAAACAAAACTTGAGATGAATCAGTGCAATATTTTTGTTTTTGATAGATTTAAGTTAAGATCGGGAAGCAGCTTTATATGGGGCCTATGACTAAGAGTTGTCCCATAGGGACCGTTTTTGGACTACTCATTAATGGATGTAATATACACATACAAACCCAATTGGGCTAAGATCTGTACAACAATTTTGATGTTATGGCATTTTATGTAGATTTCATGGGGGTCATTTGTCTAGGGGCTAGGTCTGAACATGGACCGATTCTCACCAATTTCAATAGCGTTCATTCTATGGTCTAATTTCACTGTTTTATTACAAGGTTTATATGGACACACAGACGGACAGACGGACGGACATCGCTAATCACAAAATGATTCTAAGTCGATCTGTACAATATACGATGGGTCTAGGCCAAACATTTTTTGTAGTTACAAACAGCAGCACAAATTCATAATTTAACTCTTCTAAGTTTTTATGTATAAATTTATTATGAATTTTTTTACTTACTTTCTTTCTTGGGCTCTCCAATAATTGGTAGTAGAAATTTAAAGTTGTAGTAATACAATTTTGGAATTCTTCCGAAACTTAATTTTAATTTTTGTAATTCTTTTTTGAACGAACTTCTCAATGTTGCTATTTTCCTCCTTGTTTTCCCGATTGTAGTACCCTCCTCTTGCTCACTTAATTTTTTACAAAGCACCGAATATGCTTCGTTCCTTTTTTTTTTATCACCATGGTCCTTGTTATTAACATTCCATAGGAAGTTATAACTTTCATACATTTTTATTAACTCTATAATACACTTTTTGTATTCCTCACTATTAACATTGACTCTTATTTTTTTTTTTTTTTAATTATTCAATTATGTATATTATATTGTTAATGAATATGTATATATAACTCTTTAGAATATTTTGAAATGTAATTTGTTAAAAAAAAAATTTCTTCTAAAGTTTTCAAAGCTTACTATTTTTTTTTTTTTTTTTGGTAATATAAAACAAGTATGATAATTATACTTACTCGCATTTTAAAAATTTATTATATTGATAATAATTGTATTTTAAAAAACATCACACTGTTACCACAAGGATCAGTCTTGTCGCCATTGCTTTACTCGATATATACATCCGATTTCAAAGTCTCGAAATATATGAAAATTGCTTACTACGCAGATGATACTGCGTTAATTTCTTCAAACAAACTTACAAGTGCACTCCTGAAGAAAATGGAAAAGGAAAAATAGCTTTCAGACATATGTATACACTCAATACTAGTATCAATATCATAAAATTCAACCAAACTTAAGGTAAACTTACCATGTGTAGCTACTATTAGAACCCCACCTCCAGCCTTTAATAGTCTAACACTTCGAAATATCTGAAATTTACTCGACATAATCTGCGTATCAAGTATATTCCCGCGAATCCAAGTTTCCGTAAGTACGACAACATCGAAATCCAAAACAAAACTATTATTATAAAGGTTTGCAAGCTTTGTATTAGGTCCATGGACATTCTGATAAGCAATACATATTTTACATGACCCTCTAAACATTAGTTTCCCGGTGGATTAAGTTCATTTCGGACATCAGAAACGCTGGCTTTAATCTACGATTTTCCCTGTAAACGTATTCGCAATCTAAAATCCCAATAGGCCAAAATTCAGGGTCAAAAGAACAAACTTTACACATAATCCTAAGAACATGATCTTAATAACGTTTTTATATTTAATTCAAATGTTTTAAATGTTTTAGTGCTATCAGAAAAATGTTAACTACGGTTGTATATAAAATATTTCGACCCAGCCCATCAGCAGCCCACTTTACCTGATATTCTCGACAGTGGTCTGGTAACCTTTGAGCCAGACTCAATCCAAGCTCCTTTGACTAAACTCCGAAACCAACTAGGTTAAGTAATTTCTATCCATCAATGTAAAAATGTATGGATCGACTGCTACTTGGTGTCCTGACACACCAAGATGCTTTGGTCGATCTGAGTGTGTTGTAGTGTCGTTCAAATAAGCTTCTTGGTGTAATATAATCCCCGTTCATAGTATAATGCTGCCATTGAAGGTCACGCTATGCCCACACTTGTAGCCTCGCGATCGTATTGCGCTTCTTAGTCGGATAGCTGATGAGGCCGCAGAATGAGCATCAATAAATCAGTCAGTCAAGCACCATGTTTAAAATAGAGTATTTATTTCTTTAACTAGCCTCTAAATTTTTCTTAATATTTATAGCTTTAAAATTGCTTAGATTTGTTTAAAATTCCCCACCTAGATACCTACATACATACTCGCATTAAAAAACAATTATTCCAAATCATCTTCAATAATCTTATTTTTAAATAATGATTGTTTTTTTACAGTTAACTATTTTAGATTCTTTTAATGTTTCTGCTATATTTAATTGATTTTTTCTTAATTTTTGTTTAAATTGTATAAACATTGAATTGAAAGAAAAACAAACTTAATAAAAAAGGTGAATATATTTGAAAATATTTAATATCTATGTACATAAAACTTTACTAGGTAAAGCTCATAAAAAATATACAGTTAGTCATACTATTGAGCGAACATTTTGAAAATAAAATAATAAAATTAAAAAAAAAAAAAAAAAAATTCCATTCCCCCAGCAAAGAAGAAAAAAGATGCTACTTATTCTTGGATCAATGCCATTGAACTTAACATGGCCTTGTCATGGAATAGAAGTTTGTCTTACATGGATACAGTCTTCTGAATAAGTACTTTGTAGAGCCATTTTGATACCCTCGACACCAATGCGCTTGTACCGCATTGAAAAATGTAATTGCGACTCCATAAAGTATTTATATACATTCTTGATCATAATAACAACTCGAGTCGATATAGCGATGTCCGTCTGCCCGTCTGCCCGTCTGTCTGTTGAAATCACGCTGATTGACAAAATGAACCATTTACCTGGGTAAAGTTATAATATTGTTTGTCATTATTTCGAGCAGGTTGGAATAGAAAATAGAGTAAATAGGCCATAATTGTGCGAGATATGTTCAAAAAACGACACCTCTAAAAAATTTAAATATTTAGTTGTTTGTTGTAATAATTTATATATTAAAATATTTTGTTTACATTTGTTATAAATAGTGCAGATATTAATATAAACGTCAGACCGATGAGGAGGGTACCAAAGATTCGGCACAGCAGAATTTAACACTCTTACTTGTTTAACACTCTTACTTGCCTTTAGCTCTTTTATTTTCATTATATATATTATTTTACTTACTTTTTCTTTAACTCAAGATCAATTCGTCCCATTTTAATATCAATTATCCTATTCTTAATATTAATTCTTATTTTGATACCCTATACCACTATGTGATCAGGGTATAATGAGTTTGTACTGAAGTTTGTAACTTTATTATACCGATCGACGTAGAATCAATTTCAGAGCCGATTCTGTCTGTCCGTCCGTCTGTGTGTCCATGAAGACCTTGCAATCAAACTACAAGTCGCAGATATGAATATATTTTGATGGAATTTGATATATGAGCTGTCTTCGATTATAGGACCAATGCTATTAAAATTGCTGAAAATTGGCGCATGTACATACTTAGCCCCATACAAATATCCCCTACGAGATCGATTTAAATTGCTACAAGATCCAAATTATCATATAAATCCCAGTCAAATTTGGTTTGTGTGTGTTTAGTACACCCATTAATTAGTACTCCAAAAATAAGCTCTATAGGAAATTTTTAGTCATAGCCCCCATATAAAGCTGCTTCTCGATCTTCACTTAAATCTATCAAAAGACAAATATATTACACAGATTTTTCTGAAATTTGGTTTGTATAAGTAAAACACTTGGTTGTTTTTTTAATTGAAAGTTTATTATCATCAGCACTATGTGCTTTTTGTTTCTTAATACTAAAAATAAACTTGATTTATATTGCTTTTCATCCAAAAAGACAAAAAGAACTGCTTTTATTTCTACATTATTATTATTTTTAAAGGCAACCAACAATTAGAATTTGTTGACTTTTAGAATGTGCCAAAATTAATGAAATTGCCAAACTACCTGACACCACTGCTTTGACCATACGATTTTTGCATTTATGAAAATGCTGCAAAATTTATATGACCCAAAAAAATATAATTCACACAAAAGGTAAACTATTTTGCAACTAATGCAGAAAATTTGAGTTGCTAAGGAACGAATACGGAAATATTGGTGTAAATTTAATTATGTTGAAATGTTGGGGGCGACGTGCCTTAACTTATATATTTAAGCAAAATATAAGTGTCTTTACCAAATATGATCAGGATCGGTACATTTTTCGACGTAGTCCCCTTATAAATATAGCATCCGATATGAACTTTTTCATATCTGCAATTTTCTAAAAGCTTTTTTTTAAATGTCATAAAATTCAAAGCCTTGGCATATAATGGGTTAACATTCTCGGAATTATCCGAAATTTGGGAACGGAAGATCTATACATTTGGTTATAACATTTTAAGTATCGCTTTTAAAAATTGAACAGCACTTACAAAATATTTGAGTTTGTTTAATAAATTGTCTTTTATTAGCTTGGGGTAATATGTGACCCCAAGCCCAAGGGGGTTAATGGGATCATATTATTTTTTTTCGACCTCTAGGCTATTAAGATAAAATATAACATTTAAAAGTAGAAAAGTGATTAATATTTGATACAAAGTATTTAGAAGGAGTACATTTACTGAATATTTCACAAAAATCTAATTTTTCTCGAAATCCGCAAAAAAAACTTGTAAAAAAAATTCTGACAGAGGAATTTACTTAAAAATTCACACAGTTAATCTCCAATATATATTTAACAAAACCTTAAAGTGCCAGATTCATTTTCCGAAATTTTGTTTAAGAAAATTTTTTTAAACTTAAAAAGGAGTTTTCAAAATTTTATCAAAAAAATGTTCCATTTTTGGTCTCATTGCGCAATAGGTTAAAAACGTGGTAATAAAATAATACTTCACATATCAGGGCTTTAAGTATAAAAACCCAAAAAAAAAAAGTTTGGCTTTAATCAATTTCTCAAAGTCGAAAAAAGTGCCATCAAATTTCATGACCTAGTGTTTTTTTGGTACAAAAGTGGTCTGGGGCATTTGCTATTTCTTGGCGGGATTTTATTCGATTTTGTAGTTATATAGCTTTTTCAAAGGATAATTTAGTACTGATATCGATTCATACAACAACTTGGCGAAAAAGTTAAACTGTAGAACGAAATTTTCGTAAAATCTGAAAAAAGTGATATTTTCCCCATATAAACACACTTCGGGTACTTTGGGCCCCACTAGGCACCAGAAGGCACCGTCGGATCGATCTAAAAAGTGAAGACCGCATTTATGCCAGCAAACTTCATATTTTACATAATGCACATATTGCCTATAAACATTTTTTTATAATTATCGTCTATAAACATTGTTTAAATATTTTGTAAAAATTTATGTTTATAAATATGTTTATTAATATTGCCTATGAATATTTTTCTAAATATCTATATATATAAAATTGAATGTGTGTTTGTTTATTTGTTTGTTTGTTTGTTTGTGTGTACCTTATAGGAGACCAAACCTCTGGACCGATCTTCCTGAAATTTTCACAGCATTTAACTGGGACTCTGGCATGATTAATAGGGTACTTTTTTTTGACCACGCCCACTTTTACGCCCACTTTTTTAAAATTATGTAATTGCTCCCATATAGTTTTTAACAGATTTACTTCAAATTGTATACACATTATACTCCAGGCGAGGTAGAAATAAACATTTCTTACGCCACGCCCCCTTTCACGCCCCTTTTCACGCCAAATTTTGTTTGAAAGTTTTAAACTTTTTTTTCTCTGTACAAATTTGTTCCTTCCAACGGATTTTTTTATTTGGTAGTATATTGCTCTTAATACTGTTAACGTCGCCATATAACTATGAACCACGCCCATTTCACCGCCCCCTTTTTTTTACTTATACCACTAACAATGTTTGCTATACAAAATAATTTTTTTGTAATATGTATTTATCTAAAGTTTTATACACTTTTTATCTACAGGTAAGGTAGCCATACATTTTTTTATTACCAAGTCCCCCTTTTTCGCCCCATTTTACCTTAAATCATAATTAATCTGCTTTCAATCTATATATATATATAAAAATTAATGTGTGTTTGTTTGTGCTTTATAGGAGGCCAAACCAAAGAACCGATCTTCCTGAAATTTTCAGAGCGTGTTACTGTGACTCTAGAAGGAATAATATGCTATATAAATTTTTGATTGGACAAAGGGGCGGTGCCACGCCCATATAACCCAAAATTTGAAAAAGTCATATCACGGGAATTTTTTTACCTACAGCAGTCATATTTGGTACATATGGTATTAGCATGAATAGAAATACATACAAGAAGAAAAGTGGGAGGGACCACGCCCCTTTTTAGAAAAATAAAAAATCGTAATATCTTCTAAACTACTGGAAGGATCGTCATGAAATTTTCACAAAAGGATATTTTTGCGAAATAATAAGACCTTAGCTATATAAAGTTGTTAGTGGGCAAAGGGGCGTCGCGTATATATAAAAACGTTGATGCATTTGATTGTAAAGAATGATCTCCGGAACCATAAGAGCTGTCGAGGTAGGATTTCCAGCATAGGTTCGGTTCGAGCTCTTCTGTGTTTTTTTTTTAGTTTTAACCCTCTAGCTGGCGTTGGGGTCAAGTTAAAAACAAAAATTTTTACTTTCAGCGCGATTTGACTGCAATTCAGAATGAACGTATGTTTCGTCATAAGAAATTTTTGTATGTATAAATGGACCCGATAGGTGGCGCTGGGTAAAGTTATTTCGAATATTCTTATTTATGGTGTGATTTTAATGAAACTAAGAATGTACATATATGTATGTTAGAAACATTTTTTTATTGGACCCGGTAGATGGCGCTGTCGTTCGAAAAATAATGAGTTGTCAAATTTATATAAATTTTAATAAATAAACTCACAAACGTTTTTATATATAAATATTCTAACGAAAAAGAAGGAAAAAGCCGCTACATTATTGCATGGTGGCCGCACAGCTCATTCAGCACTCAAATCACCGTTAAACTACAAAAAAATGAGAATGCCGTCTGTAATATCAAAAAACATTCCGGTATGGCAAAAGTTCTGCAAAAATGCAGTATTTTTATTTGGGATGAATGTACCATGGCTCACAAACATTGTGATTTGATTTGATAAAAGATTTGAAAGGCAATGAAAGATTTTTTGGTGAAGCTCTCATTTTATTATCTGGAGATCTTCGTCACACATTTTATATAGGTATATACAGATTCTAACTAAAATAAAAATTCATTGAGGGCAAAACAACGTTTGCCGGGTCCAGCTAGTTTTCTATAAACATTGTTATAGTCATTGTTATAATTATTTTTTAGAAACATTGTAAATATATAAAAATTGTTGAAAAACACTGCATATTATATATTAGCGTTGTTTGTATGCAATATACATCCTTTTTATGTTTACTAGCAGATTCCAGCCCTTGAAATTCAAGCGCAAATTCTAGAAAAATTTTTTTCATTAAATAAAGACCCTAAAAGTATGCTAATCAATTATAGCCAATTCACAAATCAACACAAACACATTAAGAAATTTAATAAACACACACATTGCATATGTATAATTTTATGTATGTGTTAGTAGCAACTTTAAATACAATTTATTCAAAATAAAGGAAAAAATTTAAAAATCTGTAAATCTACAAAACGGCATAAAAGAAATACCTTTCAAATAATATACGTTTGGCCAAAACCGGGATAAAACGGTAGAACAAAACATCAGTCACAAGAAATCGCCTAGCCTATTAATACTATAGATTCATTGCTTATAAACATTATTTATGTATATTCATTGTTTATAAACATTGTTAATTTATGAAACCATAGATAAATCAATTTCTATAGTATATGATAAGAGTATGCCTGTTTTAATAATCATAGAACCCATTGCACTGCAATTCCCAAATTTACTTGATATTTTAAAAAAATATGTGGAAGCAGTATTTTTTCCAAAATTTTATGTGGGTGGGCAGATTGTGAAGTGCAGAAATTAAAGTTAAGAACTTAAGAAATGCAGTACAAATTTTTTAAATAAATAAAATTAAATAAGTAAAAATAGCCATTAACTATTAAGTTCTGTTTCGTAGATTTTAATTTCAATGTTCACATAATATATAAATAAAATTAAGGAAAATAAGTACGTAGAGTCAAAAACCTTTAAAACGTGTAATTATGTTTAGTACTTCTTATAGTACATCAATTTGAATGTTGCTTATAGGTTGATTTTTACTACTTTTGGAATCTGCCAAATTTAAAAACATACAAAAGGTGTTAGACTTGACATGGAATTACTTATTATATAAAAAGATCTCGAGAAGGTTTATAAGCTCGATGTTCCTAAACACTTCTGATGGGACAATTAAATCTTTTACCAGGCAATTCAGTGTTTTTTTTAAACAAAATAATTCAAAATTTGCTTAAAAGAGCTTAGATTTCTCCAAAATGTCTCAAGATTATTTCATCACAAAACGAGCTGAACTCTGAAGGCGGGTCATCACAAAAACCAGGCTTACATTTCTGGAATAATAGTTTTTCAATTTATTTATATAAATCATTTTATACCTTATCTGAGAGAAATATTTTTCAATTTCAACAATTCCCAGAACTTTTCAATCTAAAAAAAACTCACGGATCCATTCTAAGAAATATTATCTTTGCAAAGCACTTTTAAAAATCACAGCTACTAAGTGTATATTTACTTCTTAGGGCAACTGTACATCAATTTTATTGTATATTTACACTCCCATCATTTGAATGAAATATAGTTTTATTTTTCTTTCGGTATGGATATTTAGTTAATCTATTTTGAATACACGTCATATAACCCCCACACAGACAGTCATTCAGACAGTCACACACGTACTCTTTCACGCTATTTTTTGGTGCGTCGCGTCTTCTCTAGGTGAATACTTAATCAGTCAGGGTCAACATTATAAAATAAACATTATAACCATCCAATATAAACGATATTTTATTAGAGTATGGTGGCGAAATATTGTAATCTTGAATTAAACTTTTTTGTCGTTTTTCCATTAGATTTCAGTGCCAGATGCAAAGGTGTCATAGGTCAGTTTCATTAAAATTGTTTCTAATTTTTGTCTTTTCTTAAAGCATATTAAAAAAATTAATATGTTTGACAGACATTCTTTTGAAAAAAAAACATTTAAAATTTTTTTTATAATTAATTGCAATTAACCAGCAGAAACAATTTCATTTTCAATTTTCTATTTAATATTTCTTTTGAAATTTGCTCGCACAAGCTTAAACGTAAAAGAACATTATTTATTTAAAATATATATAAACAATTTTCACTCGCTTTAACGTAAGTGAATTTTCATCTACGAGGAAATACATACATACATACGTAGAATATATTGTGCAAACAATTTGAATATGTTTACAAAAATATCTACAAAAATATACCATTTTCGAAATAAATTCAGAAAAATTATATTTAAATATCACAATAATTTTAAAAAGATTTTTAATTTAATTTACTTTAAAGTTAATATAAGGTCATTTGTGTTAAATTATAATTTTAATAATATTAATAGGCTAGGTGATTTATTGTGACCGATATAAAAATTGTAGTTACTAACCGATTTTGACCTAAAATACCTCATTTGAAAGGTATTTCTTCTTAGATGTCCACCTTAATTGCGGATTTGCACCGTCTGGAACATTTTTTTTGGAGTAATGCTCATATAAAGTTGATACTAACACGTACATAAAACACATACTGTTTGTGTATTTATTTTAAATAACAAAATCCCTGTGTTGAATTGTGAATTGGCTAAAATTGATTGGCATACCTTTAGGCTTTCATAAAATTATTTATTAATAAACCCATTTATATATCTTCTGTGTGTTCAACAAATATTTATAATGAAATTTAATGCATTTTTTTATAAGTGTTGAATCTTGAATTGGCTAAAATTGATTAGCATTTCTTTACGCTCTTATAAAATTATTTATTAAATAAAAAAATAAAATTTCCTAGAATTTGCACTCGATTTTCGAGGGCTGGGTTCAGCTAGTTTTTATGAATTTAAATAACAAAATAAACTAAAAAGGAAATAAATATATACAATTAAAAGTTGCATATTTTGAAATTTTAATTTTACAATTAAAAAAAGTCATATAAGAAAATTATTATACGATACCCGATACGATCCAACTCTGCTGATGCAATACATAGAAAATTAACATAAACCAAATTTTAGTGGCATTGTTATTAATTTTTGTCTGCAGATATGAAAAAGTTGATATCGGATGCAATATTTATATGGGGACAAGGACCTCATTTCAATTTTACTCTTAATTACGAGCCATAATTCGTTAACTGTGACAGAGTAAAATTATTTTTATAATTTTTTTTCTTTTTTTTTTTTTTTTGAAAAGAGAAAACCAATTTCGATCGAACAATTTAGTTTGATTACAAGGTTTACATGGACACACAGACGGCCGGACAGACGGAGATCGCTAAATCGACTCCGAATAATTCAAAACTGATCTTAATTTTAAGAAAAAAAAAAAGATAATTACTAGGAAAGCACAATAAATAAAGATGCTGGTAGAGCCCTCACTTAAAACGCTTTGAAAACGCTCTCTGGAAGTGCTTTGCCGGAACTTATTTTGCTAAGTTTTAAACTGTCTTAGAAAAAAAATATATTTAAAGCACTTTGCCAGTGCTTGTTTTTCAATATTAACAACTGTTCATGAAATTTAATATACAGTGTATTCCAAAATAATGTATACACTGTATCAGTTACTTGAATTTACTTTATTAATCTTCATTTACCAACCGATTTTGATAAAAAAAAGGCATTTCTTTGTAGATATTAAGGCTTCAAATAAAAAACTATACAATGCTGTATGTGTGCTTATTATTATTTGTGCTGAGTTGTGATTTGACTAAAATTGATTAGCATACCTTTAGGCTCTTATAGAATTATTTATTAACAAACCCCTTAACAAAACTGTGTGTTCAAAAAATATTTATAATGAAATTTAATAAATTTTATTTAAAAATTCACAATTTAATGAATTTCATTTAAAAAACATTGAAAGAAAAAAATTTTATGAGAAAATAAAGTTTCCTAGAACTAGCACTTGAATTTCGGGGGCTGGGTTCTGCTAGTCTGTTTTATTTACGATTTGGTAGGATTTTAATTAGTATGACGAATTGTATTTCCAATAACATGAAGCACCTCCACACTTTAATAATGATGCAAAAGCACATATTTATACAGAATTTCCAAACAGCTGGCTTGAACGAAGAAGTTCTATAGAATATTCGTACCCATTCCCTTGACCTAGCACCACTTGACTTTTTCTTATAGGGATATCTTAAAAATAAATTGAGGAACAAAGCACACAAAAGCAATATATTGAACAGATCAGTAAAAATGTTTAGGTTGAAGGAGAAGTGATGCATTTTATATAGGATCATTTGCAATTAAAATATTATTTCTAGAATGAATAACATTCAAACTGAGTAAATATTTTTTCGGGACGCCCTTATACATATAAAACTATGACAGCTTGGGACTTTCATTTATAATCAAAGAATGAATTTTTCTCACCCTCGGAACTTAATTCAAATTAGTGAAAATGTGGCTTCTACTCAACTAAGAAATATTAAAAAATTTTAAGCTCTGGCTTTTATAGTTCGCGAAATACGGCTGCATGAAAAACTAAGAAATCATAATACCATCAATTGAGGTCAAAGTCATTATCACATGATCAATATTAAAAAGAGGTTTTTTAGAACATTTATGCCCGTTTTCTCAATAGGCGATTATCTTTTATCCCAACGATAAACTGCCGATTAAAGAAATTTGGTTTTCTCAATGTCTGGTTTGCTTCCATTTTGTCGCAAAGCTAGCCGGCACTCACCTGTCAATTATTTATTTATCGTACAGATAAATTATTCTCCCAACTTTCATATCAATTTTGAGAGGCATTACCAACTGAAAATAATTCTCCCAAATTTCATACGTATTTTGAGAGGCATTGCCAACTGAGAATAATGTTTTTGTCGGTACATTGAGATTACCAAAATTGTTAACAGGCAGTTTATCGGTACAATAAATTTATGTCCTGGTTAAGTAACAGCCAGTTTGACGATACATTGAGAAAACCGGCATTAGAATTCTTGCGAAAAACGCAAATTTATATTTCAAGAATTCTCATACGCCGTAGTTCACTTAATGAATATCTATAATATTAATAGGCTAGGCGATTTCTTGTGATCGATGTTTTGTTCTACCGTTTTATCCCGATTTTGACCAAACGTATATTATTTGAATGATATTTCTTTTTGCCGTTTTGCAGATTTACAGCTTTTTAAATTTTTTCTTTTATTTTGAGTAAATTGCATTTAAAGTTGCTACTAACACATACATAAAATTATACATTTGCTATGTGTGTGTTTATTAAATTTGTTAATGTGTTTGTAATAAAAATGAGTTTGTTTTTTGTGTTGATTTGTGAAATGGATATAATTGATTAGCATACCTTTATTTAATGAAAAAATAAAATTTCCTAGAATTTGCACTCGAATTTCGAGGGCTGGAGTCTACTAGTATTTATTAAACTCTTTATTTTAACTCATACTCTCTGTCTGTATGTCTGTCTGTCGTGGGGCAACCCCCTTCCCTCTTATCCAATAGATCTGAAACTTGGCCCATAGTCTTGTTGTGATTACAGATTAATTTTGGGGTAGACACTCACAGTCACGCATAGTCACGCACAGTCACGGAGAGATTTAAAACGGATTTCCCCTTATCCAATCAATCTGAAACTTGGTCGATGTACTTGCTGTAAAGAAAGATTAATTTCGACATAGTTACGCTTAGTCCCGCATAGTCACGCACAGTCACGGAGTGATTTAAAAGCCATTTCCCCTTATCCGATCGATCTGATACTTGATCGATAAAGTTGCTATGAAAAAAGATTAACTTTGACATAGTCACGCACAGTTACGCATAGTCACGCACAGTCACGGAGAGATTAAAACCTCACTTCCCCTCATCCGATCGATCTGAAACCTGCATAAAGAAAGAAAGAGTTTTAATAAAAACTTTGCTTTTATGGATTAGATTATTTTTTTGTTATACACTTAGTAAATTAAATATATATGTATGTATGGTTATCTGTTTAGAATTATTTAAACCTTTTTTATGTTTACCCAATTGAATTTCTATTAACACCTTAATGAAATTGTCATAAGGAATTTGAGTAGTATGAGTAATTTGTAATTAATTTTTTTTTTTAAATATGTGAATTGATCTAGAAAAACTGTTAGCTATAAGTATTTGATTTTAACCTCTTCTCTCAGAAAACATTCCACTTTTCTGTGTGTATTACAAAAAGCAAATAAATTAATTAAATGGAATACGGTGCATTGCGTATGAGTATTTTTTGATGTGTAAACATCTATGCGCTCAGGGGGGTAAAAATCTATTTCACAATACAATCACAAAAACAGCGTAAGGGAAAATCGGTGTGAGGTATATGTAAGTGTATTGGTGCAAAGATTATGATTTAAATTTATTTAGCTGATTCAACAACCAACAGAAACCGCCATGAATGTATAGCAAACAACTGCAACCATCAAGTATAGCAACCATAGCAGTTGCTTGCTATACATAGATGGCGCTTATTGTTTGATTTTAATTGATATGTAAATAGATGTTTACACATCTCCCCCCCTATGATCGGACTCACAACGTTTTTTTTTTTTTAATAATTATTGGCGTTTTTTGACAAGAATACGATTTGGATTTTTTAAAGAGTTGCATTGTGTCGCTATGTGTTATAAATTGAAATTCCCAACTCTTTAGTTGTAATAAAGAGGTAAATATTTTGTATTTCTTATACGATATATTCATAAGAGAGCACTCATGAAATTTTGAATAGATTAAGGGTAAACAGTAAGAACTTTAAAAGAAAGCTGGACATCGTTAGCGGAAAATAGCCTTAAAAATATTACCTTTCAAATAAATATTAAAAAATTGTTTTTCTTTAATTCACTATTGATCCCATTTTTTTATATACGGTATAGGAAGTTTACGTGTATTTTCATTTTTGTATATTAAGTTCCCAAGTTTTTGTATTGTCAATGCTTTAAAATACAATCTTTAAAAATACAATCTGCTCGGATTGGTGAAATAATTTTGGTTATGCTAAAACTCTTACAGTTAGTTTTACATTGTCGAAGTACTTCAAAGGTTGATTATTTATGCTAACGTTTCAGATACAATGGGCCTAGACAGCATCAGTGCTAATATTTTAGCGTTGGCGAAGCCACCATGGAAAGTGGTTTACCGTTGCTATTTTTCGCTTTCTGATGACCAAAAAAAAAATGTAAGCTCAAGCTGATCACACATTCTATGAAAAATATACGGATAACTGTCCCCCAACCCCTCTTTGTACTGTCAATCAAATGCAATTGGTATTGGTGATATCCACCCTACTTTTTGATTTGTAAACATTTATATGCTTAGGGGGGTAAAAATCTATTTCACAATACAATCACAAAAACAGAGTAAGACAAAAACGGTGTGAGGTATGAGTGTATTGGTGTAAAGATTATTGCAGCTAATTCAACAACCCTCAAGTATAACAACGTAAAAAATTCACAACTAATTCATTTATTCCATTTTTTATACCCTCCACACCTCAGTGACAGAGGGTATATATAGGTTTGTCATTCCGTTTGTAACGCATCGAAATAAATTCCTGAGACCCCAAAAGTTGATTTACCGATGACCGTCTGTCCGTCTGTCTGTGGAAATTACGATCACGCCGTCAATATCTAAGCTAGACCGCTCGTTTTTGTATAAAATTGTTTACTAACATCCCAAAGGAGTTGCTATTTAAAATCGTCAAAATCGGTCAAAGGGTTCACGAGCTATGAATGAAACTTGAAAAACAAATTTTTTCAGTGTGTTTGTTGTTTTTCTTAAGATATGTTGTATATGTTGTAATTCTTCGTATTGTTGAAGTCATTACAGTTGTGTGTATATTAATACGGCACGTGTCACATTGGCCTAAGCAAGTTTTACCACATATTTTTTTTATCATTAAAATTAAATATTAAAAATTAAAAATTAATAAAAATAAAAAATGGAAAATGAAAAATGAAAAATGAAAAACGGAAAACGGAAAATGAAAAACGAAAAATGAAAAATGAAAAATGAAAAATGGAAAATGGAAAATGAAAAATGAAAATTGAAAAATCAAAAATGAAAATTGAAAAATTAAAAATGAAAAATGGAAGATGGAAAATGGAAAATCAAAAATGGAAAATGAAAAATGTAAAATGAGAAATGGAAATTGGAACATGAAAAATTAAAAATGAAAAATGAAAATTGAAAAATGAAAAATGGAAAATGAAAAATGGAAAATGAAAAATGGAAAATGAAAAATGGAAAATGAAAAATGGAAAATGAAAAATGGTAAATGGAAAATGAAAAATGAAAAATGAAAATTGAAAATTGAATATTGAAAATTGAAAATTGAAAATTGAAAATTAAAAATTGAAAATTGAAAATTGAAAAATGAAAATTGAAAAATTAAAAATGAAAAATTGAAAATGAAAAATGGAAAATGGAATATGGAAAATGAAAAATGAAAAATGAAAAAGAAAAATGAAAAATGAAAAATGAAAAATGAAAAATGAAAAATGAAAATGAAAAATGAAAAATGGAAAATGAAAAGTGGAAAATGGAAAATGAAAAATCAAAAATGGAAAATGAAAAATTAAAAAATTAAAAGTGAAAAATGAAAAATGGAAAATGAATAATGAAAATTGAAAAATGGAAAATGGAAAATGAAAAATGAGAAATTAAAAATGAAAAATTGAAAATGAAAAATGAAAATGAAGAATGGAAAATGAAAAGTGGAAAATGGAAAATGAAAAATCAAAATTGGAAAATGAAAAATAAAAAATGGAAAATGAGAAATGGAAAATGGAAAATGACAAATTAAAAATGGAAAATGAAAAATAAAAAATGAAAAATAAAAAAAAATAGAAAATTAAAATTGAAAAATGGAAAATGAAAAATGGAAAATGGAAAATGAAAAATGGAAAACGGAAAACGAAAACTTAAAAATGGAAAATTAAAAATGAAAAATGAAAATTGGAAAACGGAAAATGAAAATTGATAAATGGAAAATGGAAAATGAAAAATGGAAAGTGAAAAATTAAAAATGAAAAATGCAAAATGGAAAATGAAAAATGAAAAATGAAAAATGGAAAATGAAAAATTTAAAATTAAAAATGGCAAATGGAAAATGAAAATTGAAAATTGAAAAATGGAAAATGAAAAATCAAAAATGGAAAATGGAAATTGAAAAATGAAAAAATGAAAAGTGGAAAATGGAAAATGAGAAATTAAAAATGAAAAACTAAAAATGAAAAACGAAGGATGAAAATTGAAGAGTAAAAAATGGAAAATTATAAAAAAAAAAATGAAAATTGAAAATGAAAGAGGTGGATGGTATCAAAGATTCGGCCCAGCCGAATTTAACACTCTTACTTGTTTTTTATTAAAACTTAATTTTTTCCAGATTTTTTAAACCAAAGCTGCATTCTACTCATAAATTAACATACTTTTATAATAATAAATTATACGGTTCAAAAATAAAAAAGTGTAAAAATAAAAACATCTCCAAAGTTGAAAAATATATAATATATTTAAACAAAATGAGTTTGCTGGAGGAATACGTACAGATGTCTCAATATTATTTAAATATAGTGTTCACATCTTCGAAAGGCCTCAGTTTCTTGTTTCTGAATCCGCTGAGAAATTCAAAATCGGTTGATATTCAACAAAGTTACTGGCTTATATGTGCAAAAGGGCCAAAAAACCCTTTTTTACCAGTAACTCAAGATTTTGGAGGTGTTTCGCAAATTTCAAGGACTGGGTCTTGTTGTACTCGACAAGACCTATCAGAAAAAAGTATCGCATCCCAGGTATTTCTGATTCATTCGTTTTTGTATCACTGTGTTATTAGAAAAAAATTTTGTTTAAATTTTTAGAATGCCACTTTTTGAGTATACAAAATAAAGATAATATGATTATGATCTTTGACATATTCAAAAAAAAAATCCATTTGTCGTTCTTTCGAAACGACACCTCAGCTTTGCTTGTGGGTATAACCATTAGAAAATTGACCTAGCTTTGTGGGGGTTTTTTTTATTTTGGCACCGCCTTAATTCGGGAACTATAAAACCATGGGTCCAATGTTTTAGTATTTCTTATTTGTACCATTTTTTAATGAATTCTGCAAGAGTGCGGCCGAACCGTTTGTTGTATAAACATAATTATATGTACTTATGTATAAACAAAAAAAATTTTTTTTTGTTAAATAAAATTGGAAATGGTTTCGGTTATACGAGGGAAAAGTGTACAATGAAAATCTTAATATTTTAAATGTTAAATTTTTTTTTCTTAAATTAAAATTTAAGACTTTTGTTGCTTATTTTTTTAAGATATACAGCCAGCCAATTAATTAATAATGTATTTACGCTCATCACTGGCTCAATCACACTGTATCTAAATTGTTAATATACATAAATTGGCGCTAGCTTCACATAAATGGTTTATGAACTCGACACACCAAAAAAATAAAAAATAATCACATAATATCGAGCGCATAGTTGAAAATAGTGTACAATAAATCCTAAATAACAATAAATATAGATTTGTGGACTCATTCTATAAAACGAAACGTAACGAAACGTTTAAAATTAATATGAACAAATTTTAAAAATATTTCAAAATTTTGTACTTTTCATACAAATTTTAATCGTTAGATTTCATGAGCCTTTAGATAATTTTCTACAGTTGAAAAGCACGGTAATTGTTTTGAAATTTTTTCAAATTTAGAATTTTTTGGAAATGGTTTAGAATGAGATTATGTATAATTAGTTTGAAATTACTTTTCTTGAATATAATTTTAAGAAGAACAAAAAGATTAAATTTATGTCCAAGTACATACTACATATGTATTTGTATGTATGCATATGTACATTTTATTTATTCATGGTTTCTTTACTATTTTGGAAAAAAATATTGTACATAAGCAATAAATTTTCTTTGTACAAGCTTTTCAACATACCGAAAGAGTGCTTAAATGTTTATGTATATTTTATTTTCTTTTTTTTTTATTGGAAAAATGGATTTTTATATAAATAATTGTCCAGTTGAATGTTTTTAAATATAATGTATGTATTGATGTTTATATTTAAAAATAAATTTCAAGTGTTTAATTGCGAAATTTTCTGTTCTCTTTTTATACCCTATACCACTATGTGGTCAGAGTGTAATGACTTTGTGCTGATGTTTGTAACTACAAAAAATATTTGACCTAGACCCATCTTTTATTATAGCTATCGACTCAGAATCACTTTCTGAGTCGATTTAGCGATGTCCGCCCGTCCGGCTGTGTGTCCATGTAAACCTTGTAATCAAACTACAGGTGCAATTTGTGCATGTCCCCATACAAATTACCCCTATTAGATCTACTTAAATTGCCATAAGATCCAAATTATTCTGTAGATCTCGTTCGAATTGGGTTTGTGTGTTTTTATTACATCTATTAGTCACTGGAACAAAAATTAAGCAAATAGGCCAATTCTTAGTCACAACCCCCATATAAAGCTGCTTCCCGTACTTCACTTAAATCTATGAAAGAACAAAAACATTGCACATATTTTTCTCAAATTTGGTTTATGTATGTTTTTGAAAAAAAAGAAGTGACTTTACCAAATATGGTCAGTATCGGTCCATTTTTCGACCTAGTCCCCATGTAAATATAGCATCCGATATGAACTTTTACAAATCTGCAGACAAAAATATTATTAAAAATTCCATTCAGATTTGGTTCATGCTTATTTTTATACCCAATTATTTGATATTGCATAGTCGGTCTAGACCAACTATAATTTTTTTTACTTGTTTTTTTTTTTTTAATATATAAGATTATTTTGAGTTTTCCTCTTAAAATCATCGATGCCCTCAAACAAACGTCATTAAAATGTCATTAAACCCAACTGCATGATAATTTTGTTTAACACACAAATAATCAAGTTTCTTTATATTTCTATATAGAAATCTTGTCACAAAACATTTTAGGTAAAAGGAAGTAGAAGGTGTCAATATTTGCTACGCAAATGCGTGGGTCATGATTTATTGTCTCATCGATTAGAGACATATGCTTATTGGTTGGTCATTTTAAATTTGACCACGGCCATAGATTAACTGTTTCCATTTTTAAAATTTCTATAAGAGGAAAATCTTTTTAACCCATTTAAAATACAGAGCGCTCATAAATTAGAGAAATTCTAAATGAACAATCTGATCTCCTTGCCAGATTGTTCTTTTGTGGCTGATAAAAAAAAAATCATGTGAGTCCGATCACAAGGGAGATGTGTAAACATACAATAATTAAAGAAAACATCAACATCATATTTTCCAGTGCATAAAAAATAAGTCGATTATGCTGTTTTCTGAAATTCAATTGATGCTTTCTGAAATGCAATTAATGTTTTCAGCAATTCAAATGATGCTTTTTGAAATTCTATTGATGTTTTCTGAAATACAATTAATATTCTCAGCAATTCAAATAATGCTTTTTGAAATTCAATTGATGTTTTCTGAAATTCTAATTATGTTTTCTGAAATTCAAATGATGTTTTCTGAAATACAATTGATGTTTTCTGAAATACAATTGATGTTTTCTGAAATTTTATTGATGTTTTCTGAAATTCAATTGATGTTTTCTGAAACTCGAATGATGTTTTCTGAAATTCTATTTATGTTTTCTGAAATTCAATTGATGTTTTCTGAAATACAATTGATGTTTTTTGAAATACAATTGATGTTTTCTGAAATTCTATTGATGTTTTCTGAAATTCTATTTATATTTTCTGAAATTCAAATGATGTTTTCTGAAATACAATTGATGTTTTCTGAAATACAATTGATGTTTTCTGAAATTCTATTGATGTTTTCTGAAATTCAATTGATGTTTTCTGAAACTCGAATGATGTTTTCTGAAATTATATTGATGTTTTCTGAAATTCTATTGATGTTTTCTGAAATTCAATTGATGTTTTCTGAAACTCGAATGATGTTTTCTGAAATTATATTGATGTTTTCTGAAATTCTATTGATGTTTTCTGAAATTCAATTGATGTTTTCTGAAACTCGAATGATGTTTTCTGAAATTATATTGATGTTTTCTGAAATTCTATTAATGTTTTCTGAAATTCAAATGATGTTTTCTGAAACTCGAATGAAAAGAAATACAGAAAACAAAGATTTTGCTCAAGTTGGTTGAGAGACGAGAAACTAATGGGATGGCTGGAACAGGTCACAGATGACGACTTTAAATGCAGATGTCAGGCTTGTGAAAAAATATTAAATTGCGATAAATCAGATCTAAGTAAACATGCTACTAACCACTGTCATAAAAAATCTTTTAAAACCAAGAATCAAAATTTTAGGCATATAAAAAAGATGAATTATTCAGAGTGGTAAAAATAATTTTTTTATAATATCTGTTAGTTTTTATGTTGTTTTTATGTTAATCTGATGTAATTCTTATTTTTCTTCGTGTTAATGTAATTTTTGCATTATTGAAATTAAAAATGTACAAATTAAAAATAAAATTTTAGGGAGAAAAAAAGTGGGTGTAAGGAAAAAAGGGATTTTTTTTTATAAACGTAGGGATTTCTGAAAAAAATCTCCTGGCATCACTGGTGTCTATGTAAACCATGTATATTTTGATGAAAATTGAAATTGATGAAGGTTGGTGCATGTTCAGACCTGGTTCCCATACAAATGCCCCCTCTGAGATCGACTTAAATTGCAATAAGATCCAAAGTATCATATAGATTCCACTCCAATTTGGTTTGTGTCTGTTTATTACGCATATTAATTAGTACTCCAAAAATAAACTCTTTAGAACAATTGTTAGTCATAGCCCCGATATAAAGCTACTTCCCCATCTTCACTTAAATCTATCAAATATGGTCAGGATCGGTCTATTTTTCTACCTAGTCTCCTTATAAATATAGCATCCGATATGAACTTTTTCATATCTGCAGCCAAAAAAATTAATAACAACTAGCAGATTGCAACCCTCGAAATTCGAGTGCAAATGCTAGGAAATTTTATTTTTTCATTAAATAAAAACCCTAAAGGTATGCTAATCAATTATAGCCAATTCACAAATCAACACAAAACACCAAACTCATTTTTATTACAAACACATTAACAAATTTAATAAACACACACATAGCATTGTTTAATTTTATATATGTGTTAGTAGCAACTTTAAATGCAATTTACTCAAAACAAAAGAAAAAATTTAAAAATATGTAAATCTGGGGGCACAGCTAAAAAGAAATTACCTTTTTAATAACATACGTTTGGTCAAAATCGGGATAAAACGGTAGAACAAAACATCGGTCACAAGAAATCGCCTAGCCTATTAATATTATAGATGCCACTCAAATTTGGTTTATGCTTATTTTCTATATCGAATTAGTTGGACTGAAGATCCAAAGATATTATAACCAAATATGTATGTTATCCGTTCCTAAAATTTGTCGAACAACGTTAACCCATTCCTTGCCGAAACTTTGAATTTTGGCATATTTAAAAAAAAAGTAAATACCTAAAAATAATGCATCGTTCTAGTAAACTAGGCGAAAGACTTACTATTGGTTGGGAAATAAAATTCTGCTATATTTTGCGAAAACTTACCGTTATGTGCTCCTAGAAATTCTTTCACCCAGAAAATTTGATAAATCTTGATTTAAGCGATTTTGGGTCTCAGAAAACTAAAAATTGCTTCAGCTATTTTAGTATTTTAGTAACGGATAACATTTATATATGATAATAATATTTTAAGTAACGCTTTTAAAAATTCAACAGTATTTGCAAAATACCCAAATTCCAAAAGGGATAATGGGGTCATATTATTTTTTCCGTAACCTTAGGCTATTAAGATAAAATATAGTATTTAAAAGAGAAATGATTAATTTTTGTCATAAAGAATTTAGAAAGATTACATATATTGAATATATCACAAAAACCCCATTTTTCTCGAAATCCGCAAAAATAAAATCCTTTTCAAAAAAATTCTGGCATAGGGATTTACATAAACATTCACACTGTTAATCTCTAACATGTATTTTACAAAACCTTAAAGTGCCAGATCCATTTTTTTTTTAATTTTGTTTAAGAAAACTTTTTAAAACTTGAAAAAGGAGTTTTCAAAATTTTATCAAAAAAATTTCCCATTTTTGATATCAATGCGCAACAACGTTGTAATAAAACAATACTTCATATCTGATTACCTATAAGTATAGAGACAAAAAAAT
Organism: Cordilura impudica; assembly: GCA_963682025.1. Taxonomy (NCBI): domain Eukaryota; kingdom Metazoa; phylum Arthropoda; class Insecta; order Diptera; family Scathophagidae; genus Cordilura; species Cordilura impudica. Next base: position 346,317,011 of record OY821517.1, read on the forward strand.
TATGGCTTTAATCAATTTCTCAAAGTTGGAAAAAAAGCTATTAAATTTCATAGTATTTGCTATTTCTTGGCGAATTTTTATTCGATTTTGAATTTCTATAGCTTTTTGAATAGATAATTTAATACTTATCCCGATTCTTACAACAACTTTTCGGAAAAATTAAATTATAGAACGAAATTTTCGTAAAATCTCAAAAAATGTCATATTTTCCCCATATAAACCACACTTGAAATTTTCAATCGATTTCCGGCTCGATTTTTCTTTATCCGATTGTACCAAAACTCCACATTTGTTAGTTTTATTTTGAAAGGTAACAAACTGGACCCGCCTATCCCCAAAATCGAATTTTCATTTTTAAGGACACTCTACTGTACATGTACCAAATTTGACCGATATCTATATGATAATCTGGATCCTACGTCAACATAAGTTGATCTCATTAATTTTATTTATATGGGGGCTAGGTTTGATCATGCACAGATTTTCACCAATTTCAACAGCGATCAAAATTTGGCCGATAGTAGCTTATATAAAAAATTTTTTCAAAATGATCACACATACAGACAGACTTAGAAAGTGATTCGAGTCAATCGGTATAACAAAATGTCAGCAACGCTTTATAACCTGACGTCTGTGGCATAAAAATATAATACAAAAGAACTATATCTAATCAACTTAAAGCTCTCGCCTAATGCTATGTTCACACGGACAGCAAGATTCGCGGTTCGCTCTCTCATTCACGGTTCGCGCTCGAATCATGATTGAATCTACATGATTCGCCATACAAAATTTTGAGAGCGAATCAACTTGGTTCAAAATGAACCTAGTTGTGAACCTAGAAACATTGAGTGTCATCTCCAAGTTTGATAAGAAATTATCGCTAGTTTATCTGAACTAGCTCTCAAAAATATATAAACAAAGAAAAAACAAAAAATTAATTTGTGCAATAAAATAAATAGAAACATTTAAAATATAAAAAGTATATACATATTTACACATATATATTCAAGTAAAAATGAAAAAAATTAAATAGTGAAACGTAAAGAGTAGAAGGATGTCTTCAAATTTTTTCACAAAAAATATAAACGTCAAAATGAAACAAGAACACTCGCCTGAACACCAAGGTTCACAATCATGATTCAGAGAGCGAATCAAGTGGTTCATTTTGCCGTCTGAACACGCTATAAGAGTGCTTTAAAGTTTAATAAGTGTTTGAGAGAAAAATTCTTTAGACGAGAGAGAAAAGTGCTTGAGATTAAGCAAAATACTGATATTCCAAAAATATGCCAAAAAGTGGTGTAATTTTCTCTATCTCTAACAGTCGTCTATCTCTAATAGTCTCCATAAAATTAAATGTTCTCAAATTTTTATCAAAGAGAGTTAATCGCCATCTGTAAGTATATTTAAGAGAAAAATTCTTTGTATCTGATGTTCGATAGCGATTTTAGTAAATTATTTTTTAACCCCTTATTCATTTAATTTAAAACAAAAGTTAGTGTCTTAATTTTTTTCATATGTATTAATTATTTTTTTTTTATTTGAAAGATATTAATGTGTTCTTATATCTTTTTTTTTAAAGGTTAAATTGCATTCTACTCCACCTCCACCACCAGAACAGAATTCCTTACAAAGGGAGATCAGAAATACCAAAAGTGTTTATATTCCCAGGTAAATAATCAATAATACATTTGTATAAAAATCTAGAAATTAGTAGGAACGATCAAGTGCTCAAGTTTGCTATTAGGATTGACAATAGTTGTATCTGTTACCAAACTAAAAAATGTTAACTTATTCAAAAATTGTATACTCGAAAATTATGAGAGAGTTAATATTTTTCTCTTTTTACCAGAAATTACCCAAACTTCTTTTAAACTATCAGCTGTTAGAACAAATCAGCTGTTTTATGTTTACATAAAGAAATTTAAATACAAATTAAAATTTTTTTTCTATATATTCTTATTGATATGGAAATTAATAAAAGCAGGAAACTGTTTATAAGAAACATTTTTTTATATTCTAAAAAATTGTTTTTTTTTTATTGCATTTCTTCTAAATTTGTTTTATAGCCCATAGTGCTTCTTGATATTTAGTTTAAGCTGATATTTCTAACTATGAAAAATGCTGGTAGTTTCTTATACCAATCGACTGTGAGTTTATGTGAGTCCGTCCGTCCGTTGGTCTGTCTGTCACTCCCTCTCTGTGCCCATGTAAAATTTGTAAATGCGGAAATGAAAATATTTGTTATATAAACGTTTATCTACCATTGGATAGTTATTGAAATTAGTAAAAACTGATTTATGTTTACACCTAGCCCCCACATAAATGTAGACCATGAGATCGATTTATATTGGCTTAAGATCCATATTGTTATAAATATTTTATTCAAATTAGCTTTCTGGGTTTATATAATATCCTCAAATCATATTTCTAAAAATAAAGAAAACAGCACCAATTTTAGGCAAAGTCCCCATATTTATCAGACTCTCGGTATTCACTTAAATCAATCTAAAGTATAACAAATTTGTCATATTTTTATCAAATTCACTTAATATGATGGTCTTGATCTAACAATTTTTGGTTAGTGCCAAAAAGTTTTGTAGTGTAGTGATTTTCTTGTTTTCTCTTTATAAAAAAGTCCGTTTACAGTGAAATCATATCCTAAAGTTACTGTATAATATTTTTTAATAAATAAAAATATTCAAAAAATTTGTAACTTTGGCAAATCCATTTTCGTAAACAAAATTGAAAATAAACTATTTTTTCGAATAAAAGAAAAAATTGTAGGAAAAAACCAGAGTTCAGAAAAAAACACACACTGAATAAAAAACTCGTACATATATGTAAACAAACATAACTTAGACCAACACACACATATTTTTATTTTCATACCAATTATGTTTGTTTTTAAATTTTCTTCGTTGCCCAACACAGCCATGACTGTGTTCGTTTTAATATTTCGTTATTTACACGAACATTTTTGTATCACATACTTTTTGTTTCAATCACACATAAAGCACACATTTTTGAGTGTTGCTTTATTTGAAGTTCATGTTCTGGTAAGTGTACTGAAAAAAAACACAGAACATATACAATAAACAGGTTCGAGTTCAGTTATATTTTAAGTCGTGTTGTGGCTCGTGTAGTGAGAAAAAACACAACATGTACAATAAACAGCTTCGAGTTCAGTTATATTTTAAACACGACTTAAAAACACGACTTAAAATATAACTGAACTCGAACCTGTTTATTGTACATGTTGTGTTTTTTCTTACTACACGAGCCACAACACGACTTAAAATATAACTGAACTCGAACCTGTTTATTGTACATGTTCTGTGTTTTGTTTCATTACACGTACCAGAACACGAACTTCAAATAAAGCAACACTCAAAAATGTGTGCTTTATGTGTGATTGAAACAAAAAGTATGTGATACAAAAATGTTCGTGTAAATAACGAAATATTAAAACGAACACAGTCGTGGTTGTGTTGGGCACCGTAGAAAATTTAGAAACGCACATAATTGATATGAAAATAAAGATATGTGTTGGCTGCTTTTGAACAGAACATTGTGTGTTTCGTGTGTGTATTTTCTGAACCTTAAAAAAAACTATTTTGAAATTCATCATAAAGAAAATTAATTATGGTCAGGCTAGCCCAACTATCGATACCTTTAACAAGAGTTTTGATAACAACAATAGAAATTAAGGGTGAGCTCATTAATGGACAAAGAAAATGACCGTAAACAGATTTTAAATGAGATTTTCATGTATTTGTTGCCTGTAGATATATTTAAGTTCATATTGGATGTGAATATTACGTAGGCTTTAAGACCAGTTAAGACCACTTGTGTGTTCTAAAATCATATAAATATCTTAGATAAGTTGAATATCGGGAAGCAGTTTTATAAGGAGACCATGACTAAAAATGGCGCTAAATAGTTTATACTAGCAGATTCCAGCCCTCGAAATTCGAGCGCAAATTCTAGGAAATTTTATTTTTTCATTAAATAAAGACCCTAAAAGTATGCAAATCAATTATAGCCAATTCACAAATCAACACAAAAAACAAACTCATTTTTATTACAAACACATTAATAAATTTATTAAACACACACATAGCATTGTATAATTTTATGTATGTGTTAGTAGCAACTTTAAATGCAATTTACACAAAATAAAGGAAAAAATTTAAAAATTTGTAAATTTGTAAATCGGCTAAAAAGAAATACCTTTCAAATAATATACGCTTGGTCAAAATCGGGATAAAACAGTAGAACAAAACATCAGTCACAAGAAATCGCCTAGCCTATTAATATTATAGATGTATATTTAAGTCGATTTTTTTAATGTTAAGGTTAATTCATAGAGTATTCGAACATGCACCAATTTTTTCCAATTTCAATAGCGATCTTCCCGGATTCGATCGAAGCTTACGCAAGGTTAACATTTACATGTACACAAAGTCGCATGGATGGACGGACGGACATCGTTAAATCGATCCAGGAAGTGCTTCTGAAATTACACTTCGATAAAACAACAAACAGCAACTTTTGAATGAAATAACAGAAGTTAAAAGCTAAAAAAAAATTTTGAGATATCAAATTAATTTTCAGGCGTTTATTTTTCTGTTACTTCGTATCAAATAACACCTGAACTCGTTTTTTGATTGCATTTGATAATCACCCAATATTTGTCAATTCAACAAAGGTTGGGACAATTTCACAGATTAAGGCATTTCGGTATAAAATCAACATTGTTACCACTAAACAGTGGAATTTGAGTGGTGAACAACCGAAACGTTACTTGTGATGTCTAATGTATACTAGAGTGGTCATTAAAAAATTAAAATCCGATTTTGGCGATAGGCGGGGTCCAGTTTGTTACCTTTCAATATAAAAATAATAAATGTGAAGTTTGGGTACATTCGGATAAAGAAAAGTCGCGCCGGAAATCGATTGAAAATTTCAAGGGTGTTTATATTGGAAAATATGACTTTTTTGCGATTTTACGAAAATTTCGTTCTATAGTTTAATTTTTCCGACAAATTGTTGAAGAATCAGAATCATTATTAAATTATCTTTTCAAAAAGCTATAAAAATTCAAAATCGAATAAAATTTCGCCAAGAAATAGCAAATGCCCCAGACCACTTTTGTGGCAAAAAAAAAAAACTGGGTCATGAAATTTGAAAGCATTTTTTTCAACTTTGAGAAATTGATTAAAGCCATATTTTTTTGTCTCTATACTTATAAGTTATCAGATATGAAGTATTGTTTTATTAAATGGGAAATGGGAAACTTTTTTGATAAAATTTTGAAAACTCCTTTTTCCAGTTTTAAAAAATTTTCTTAAACAAAATTTAAAAAAAATGGATCTGGCACTTTAAGGCTTTATTAAATACATGTCAGAGATTAACTGTATGAATTTTTAGGTAAATCCCTCCACCAGAATTTTTTTGACGAGGATTTTATTTTTGCAGATTTCGAGAAAAATGGGATTTTTTAAAATATTCTGTAAATGTACTCTTTCTAAATACTTTGTATCAAAAATTCATCACTTTTCTACTTTTAAATATTATATTTTATCTTACAAGCCTAGGATTTCGGGAAAAATAATATGACCCCATTAACCCTTTTGGAATTGGGGTCACATATGACCCCAAGCTAATAAAAGACAATTTATTCAAAAAAATTCAAATATTTTGTAAGTGCTGTTGAATTCTTAGATGCGGCGCTTAAAATATAATAACCAAATGTGTAGAACTTCCATTCCTAAAATTTGGGATAAATCAGAAAACGTTAATCCATTATTTGCCAAGGCCAGCTTTGGATTTTAAGATATCTATATATATAAAATGGAATATGTGTTTGTTTATTTGTTTATTTGTTTGTTTGTTTGTACCTTATAGGAGACCAAACCTCTGGACCGATCTTCCTGAAATTTTCACAGCATTTAACTGGGACTCTGGCATGATTAATAGGGTACTTTTTTTCGACCACGCCCACTTTTTTAAAATTATGTTATTGCTCCTATATAGTTTTTAACAGATTTACTTCAAATTGTATATACATTATACTCCAGGCGAGGTAGAAATAAACATTTCTTACGCCACGCCCCCTTTCACGCTCCTTTTCACGCCAAATTTTGTTTGAAAGTTCTAAACTTTTTGTTCTCTGTACAAATTTGTTCCTTCCGACGGATTTTTTTTTATTTGGTAGTATATTGCTCTTAATACTGATAACGTCGCCATATAACTATGAACCACGCCCACTTCACCGCCCCCTTTTTTTAATTCAGATACTTACTTATACCACTAACAATGTTTGCTATACAAAATACTTTTTTTTGTAATATGTATTTACCTAAAGTTTTATACACTTTTTTTCTACAGATAAGGTAGCCATATATTTTTTTATTACCAAATCCCCATTTTTCGCCCCATTTTACCTTAAATTATAATTAATCTGCTTTCAATCTATCTATATATATATAAATGAAAATGTGTTTGTTTGTGCTTTATAGGAGGCCAAACCCCTGAACCGATCTTCCTGAAATTTTCAGAGCATGTTACTGTGACTCTGAAAGGAATAATAGGCTATATAAATTTTTGATTGGACACGCCCACGCCACGCCCATATAACCCAAAATTTTAAATTGTCATATCTCGGAAATTTTTTGACCTACAGCGGTTATATTTGGTACATATGGTATTGGCATGAATAGAAATACATACCAGCATAAAAGTGGGCAGGACCACGCCCCTTTTTAGAAAAATAAAAAATCGTAATATCTTCTAAACTACTGGAAGAATCGTCATGAAATTTTCACAAAAGGATATTTTTGTGAAATAATAAGTCTTTAACTATATAAAGTTGTTAGTGGGCAAAGGGGCGTGGTCCCGCCCATACAACCCAAAATTAAAAATCGTCATATCTCGGCCATTTTTTAACCTACGGCGATGATATTTGGTATATATCGTATTGAAATTAATAGAAATAGTACTACAAGAAAACTGGGCGGGACCACGCCCCTTTTTGAAAAATTAAAATCCATAATAACTTCTGTTAAGCCCTTGACTATATAAAGTTGTTAGTGCAATAATTAATTCTAAATTAAATAAATATTATTTTGTTAATGTATAAATATTTTTTATTTTATTTTATTTTATAACGATGGGGGGTAGCGAAGCACACCGGGTTCAGCTAGTTTTTAAATAAAAATTATCGAAAACGAGTTTTTCTATTAAACTAGATGAAACCACTATTTAGAATTTAAGAAAAATAATTCGGTTAATTTTTATTTATTTAAACCTTCAATGCTCCTGGGATCAAAATAATCCATTTTGATATATCTTCGGTGCAATTGTCTGCTTATTGCTCGCGACTATAAATTAAAACAATTTTTAACCAATTTTGTTACAAAATTATTTTATTTATATAAACTATCTATATTTTTCTAAATAGCTTTTTGAAAAGATAATTTAATACTGATCCCGATTCTTACAACAACATGTCGGAAAAATTAAACGAAATTTTCATAAAATCTCAAAAAAGTCATATTTTCCCCATATAAACTTTTCTTTTTCCGATTGTCCCCAAACTTCACATTTATTAGTTTTATATGGAAAGGTAACAAACTGTACCCCGCCTATCCCCAAAATCGTATTTTCATTTTTTAAGGACCACTCTAATGTATACCAATAACCGTTTTCGAAGTGCTCTTTTATATATAAAAAGTTTTAACGTTATAGACAACAAAGTAAGGAAGGGCTTTTTCTTTAAATTCTGAAAATCTCTTGCGAAATCAGAAAATTTTTAAATCAAAAACATTTACTAGACATAAAATTCAGGGCTGAAACCAATCTAAAATCGGTTTTGTATCTCAATTTTCTTTATACATATCTGTATTTAAACCGAGCAAAAAAAAAAGTGATGTCCAAAATTTCGAGCACACTAAAAAATTTGTAGCTCAGTAGTTTTTTAAACCGATTTTGAATAAGAAATCAGCATTTATATTTGTTTAGAAAAAGTACCGGAACTTTGACAATGTTTAAGTGATTTGCGGAAAAAAGTTAATTTTACTTGCAAATAAATTGAATTTATTATTTTTGAAGAAATTTTGAAAGAAAAATCCTCGCACCAGTTGAAAAAATCCGAAAAACGCTAACTTTTTATGTAACTGAGAAACATCTAAATATCATAGTTAAAATTCGACAAAAAAAAGTATCGTAACTTTACAATTTTCAACCGATTTTAACAAAAGATGGCTAATTTTACTCACAAATAAACTAACTTTAAGAATGTTGTTGCTTTTAAAATTACTTACTGAAAAATTCCAAATAATGATCTTAAAAATATAAAGAAGTATAAATTTTAGGAAGCTGCTTTCTTTTTCTTTTCAATTGTAATTTTTAGGAACTTGTATTCCTCTGAACTTCGTTAATATCTTGTTACATGTTTTCTGGATACTGATTCTCGTCAACCTTGTCTCTTTGGATTTTTATTAACGCAGTCTGCATCTATTTCTGCCAGGGACCTTTTATCATGTCACAAAATAAGTTATTTTTAAATTTTTATTTTTTCAAACAGAAAAAAACTTATTTTTACTCTCTTTATTTTAACTCATAGTGTCTGCTTGTCAGCATGACGACAAAAATTTGGATCGATTTTTAACCCTTTTCTCGTGGCGACGACAAAAATGATCTAACAAGTTTTTTTCACATAGATATTTTCAGTCAATCAATTATTTAATTACATTATGGTAAATTAATTTACAAATTAAGGGAGTATAATAAAAACTTGGTTTTTATGGGTTGGTTTTTTTTAATTTTTTTCGAGCAGAAAAGGTGGTTTTTTTTATTTTTTTGAACAGAAACAACTTATTTTTTGTTTTTTATTTTTTGCGAGCAGAAATAAGTTTTTTTCGTTTTTTTCTGTTTTTTCTAGCAGAAACACAAATTATTTTTTAATTTTTATTTTCTCCAGTAGATATATAAGTTATTTCTTTGATTTTTATTTTTTCGAGCAGAAATAAAACTTATTTTAAAATTTTTATTTTCTCGAGCAGAAATAAGTTATTTTTGGATAAATATTTTTTTTTGGTTTTTCGGGTAGAAACGAAAGTTTTTTTATTTTTATTTTTTCGAGAAGCCAGTTATTTTTTATTTTGATTTTTCGAGAAGAAATAACAGGTATTTTTTGTTTTTTATTTTTTTGGAGCAGAAATAAAAGTTATTTTTTGATGCTTTTTTCTGTTTTTTTCTGTTTTTTCTAGCAAAAGTAAAATTTTTTTGTTTTTTCGAGCAAAAATAAAAGTTATTTTTAATTTTTATTTTCTCCAGCAGAAATAAAATTTATTTTTTGATGTGTTTTTTTTTCGAGCAGAAAATAAAGTTTATTTTTAATATTATTTTTTCCAAATTTTTTACTTTTTCGAGCAGAAATAAAAGTTATGTTTTGATGTTTTTTCTGTTTTTTTTTCTACCAGAAATAAAAATTATTTTTTGATTTTGTCGATTTTTTCGACCAGAAATGAGTTATTTATTTGTTTTTTAAAGCAGAAATAATATTTAATTTTTTATTTTGGATTTTTCGAGCAGAAATTTAAGTTATTTTTGTTTTTTAAAGTCTTTTAACTCATACACTCTGTCTGTCTGTCTGTCTGTCTGTCTGTCTGTCTGTGGGTCTGTCTGTCGTGGGTCAACCCCATTCCCCCTTATCCAATTGATCGAAACTTGGCCCATAGTCTTGTTGTGACTACAGATTAATTTTGGGGTAGTCACTCACAGTCACGCATAGTCACGCACAATCACGGAGTGCTCTAAATGTCATTTCCCCGCATCCGATCGATCTGAAACTTGGTCCATACACTTGCTGTGTAAAAAAAAATAACTTTGACTTAGTCACACACTGTCACGCACAGTCACGTAGAGATTTAAAACGGATTTCCCCTCATCCAATCAATCTGAAACTTGGTCGATATACTTGCTGTAAAGAAAGATTAACTTCGACATAGTCACGCATAGTCACTAGGGTGGCCCTTAATAAAAAAAAGTGTTCAAACTCTCGGTCGCACCCCCTAGAAATATGCGAATAGCAAATAATGTAAGAAGACCCACAAATGACCCAAAGCTAATAAAAGACATTTTATTCAAAAGAATATGAAATATAAAATTAATATAATACGCACACTATTCTTAAATACACCAAAATAAATATAATTAATTTTATATATCATATTCTTTTGAATAAATTGTCTTTTGTTAGCTTTGGGTCATTTGTGGATCTTATTTTATTTAAAAAAATATAGATAGTTTTTATACATAAAAATAATTTTGTGACAAAATTGGTTGAAAGTTGTTTTAATTTATATTCGCGAGCAATAAGCAGATAATTGTACCAAGGATATATCACAATGGTTTATTTTGATCCCAGGAGCACTGAAGGTTTAAATAAATAAAAATTTACCGAATTATTTTTCTTAAATTCTAAATAGTGGTTTCATCTAGTTTAATAGAAAAACTCGTTTTCGGTAATTTTTATTTAAAAATATCTTAAAATACAAAGCTTGACTTGGCAAATAATGGGTTAACGTTCTCGGATTTATCCCAAATTTTAGAAACGGAAGTTCTACACATTTAGTTTTTATACTTTAAACATCGCATCTAAAAACTCAAGAGCCCTTACAAAATATTTGAATTTTTTAATAAATTGTCTTTTATTAGCTTGGGGTCATATGTGACCCCAAGTCCAAAAGTGTTAATGGGGTCATATTATTTTTTCCGAAACCCTAGGCTATTAAGATAAAATATAATATTTAAAAGTAGACAAGTGATGAATTTTTGATACAAAGTATTTAGAAAGAGTACATTTACAGAATATTTTACAAAAATCCCATTTTTTTTCGAAATCCACAAAAATAAAATCCTTGCCAAAAAAATTCTGGCATAGGGATTTACCTAAAAATTCACACAGTTAATCTCTAACATACACTTAACAAGAGCTTAAAGAGCTAGATCAATTTTTTAAAATTTTGTTTAAGAAAATTTTTCAGAACTTGAAAAAGGAGTTTTCAAAATTTTATCAAAAAAAATTTCCATTTCCGGTCTCAATGCTTAATAGGTTAACAAGGTGGTAATAAAACAATACTTCATATCTGAGTACTCACAGGTATAGAGACTAAAACTAAATGTTGGCTTTAATTAATTTCTTAAAGTTGAAAAAAATGTCATCAAATATCATGACCTAGTTTTTTTTGGCACAAAAGTGGGCGGGGGCATTTGCTATTTCTTGGCGAGTTTTTATTCGATTTTGAAGTTTTATAGCTTTTTGAAAAGATAATTTAATAATGATTCTGATTCTTCAACAATTTGTCGGAAAAATTAAACTATAGAACGAAATTTTCGTAAAATCTGAAAGAAAGTCATATTTTCCCCATATAAAACACACTTGAAGTTTTCAATCGCGTTGAGCCACCTCTAAATGCAAAACTTTGCATTTCTCACTTTTTTTGCTATTCGCATATTTCTAGGGGGTGCGACCGAGAGTTTGAACACTTTTTTTTCTTCATATAATGAAGGGGCACCCTAATAGTCACGCACAGTCACGGAGAGATTAAAATCTCACTTCCCCTCATCCGATCGATCTGAAGCTTCGTCCATAGACTTGTTGTGGCCAAAGATTAATTTTAAAATAGTCACGCACAGTCACGGACAGATTCAAAACTCATATGCATAAGGAAAGGGTTTTAATAAAAACTTTGTTTTTATTTTTTATTTTTTTTTTTGTTTGTCTAGCAGAATAAGCAATTTTTGATTTTTATTTTTTTGAGCAAATACAAAAATCAATTCATTTTTCCTCACACTTCTCACACATTTTTTGAAGTAAATGATTTATAGTTGCCCGGAAAAATAAAAATAAAATAAAAACTAATACAATCCTTGTAAATTAAGTAATTAATTGAAAATGAAATATGTCTAGAAAAATATCTATGTCAAAAATCTCAAAAATATCATTAAACTTGTTAGACCACTTTTATCGTCGCCGCGAGTCTGCCTACAAAGTTTCAGCTCGAATGGGTCACGGGAAAAGGCTTAAAAATCGATCCCAAGTTTTTTCGGCTGACAGACACTACGAGTTAAAAGAAATGGATTAAAAATAACTGTAATTTTCTGTTCGGAAAAAAATAACTTTTATTTCTGCTCGAAAAAATAAAAATCAAAGCATTTTCTGAAAGACTATTTCACAAAGATCAAACTTTCCGACATTTCCTTGTATCAGATTTTTTTTGTTAAAAACTTTCAAAATAACTTTTGGTACCTAATACCTGATTTTAAACATATCCGGGGTATGTTAACTTTTATGGTTTTAAACTTTTTAACACGATCTATTCGATAATTTTTTTTAATACTTGTTCCACTGCTTCAAACTTTTTATCTTTCGATACTCAAGGTCTTTGCATTTATCCGTACCTTTTAGCTATTATCGGACTTTAATGGCAGCTGTTTTACATCGCTGCAATTTTAATCAAACTTAGTTTGAAATACCTGAAACGTTAACGAAATAATGATATATCTGTGGTTTCCTGGAATAACCGCGTATGTCCATTTCTGTCAGTTTTGAGTTAACGATGCCAAATATATTAATGTTTAACGCTCTTTACATGTGTTAAATTTTTTTTAAAAAAATATTGACCATTTCTGAGTTTTTTATTGAAATAACGACGTAACTTAAATTTTTATTAATAGGTCGATTATGGATGGCAACCGAACTTTAGTTGGGTTGTCAATAAGCAACGCAACTGGCATATAAATTGGTATTATGTAAGGTAACTTTTTTCAGTTGCCAAAAAGTTATCGAATATGCTATTTTGACAGTTTAACAGCTGAAAATAAATGTAAAGAATCAAACAATTTTATACAAACAAGAAAAAAAAGGTTATTTACGGTGAATAAAAAATAAATAAAATAAAATTAGTTCCGTGGACCTGGGTTTGGTCTAGAAAACAATATTTTGGCTACAGATATAAGGGATAGAATAATGCAATGCTTATATTACTAACCTTTTATCATTCCTAGACACATATGTTTTTCAGAATTTAATTTTAATTGTAAATAAAAAAGTTTTTAATATTGAAGAACTAAAAAACTTGTTATTTATTAAAAGTACACAAAAAAGTTACTTCCCTTTCAGTTTTGCCGCCTTCCTACTTTATAAAAATATTAACAGCAACCACAAATTTGTGGTTGCCAATATGATTACTATTTGGCAACTGAAATTGCCATTCTCAGTTGCCAGTTGCCATACGTAATATCATTTTGGTAACTGACAACGCAACTACAGTTTGGTTGCTATCGATAATAGACCCATAAATTAATTTGCAGCACTAACGATGTATGTCAACCTACGTTTGATCGCTGACAAATTATTTTCACAGAAGACGACACATAGCGACATACGTTGTTATTAATGAAAAAAAAAATGCAAAAACATTTTGGACTTTTTTTCAGTTTATAACCACTTATAAAAACTTGTGTGTTTATTTCTGTTATTTTTTGTCATCCTAAGTCCCGTTAACTTTTTGTTGACGAACAAAAAAATCCATTTTTCAAGCAACAACAACTTATGTCTACATGGGTGGTTGCATTGGTAGTTTTCTTTTTCAATGAAAACGACGTTTGTCGACATAAGTTGTTTTTATCTGCACACACTTTAAGAGTAATTTACATATTGTTTTTATCGTCCTTCTCTAGGATCTATTCCTCTGAGGATTTTTGACTCAAAATTTTATATAAAGTATTTATTACCCATATCTGCAGGACTGTTAAATAAAAAGCTCTAAAAACTTTTTATCGAGCCCATAATTTCAAACATTTTGATTTTATGACATACGCGGTTATTATAGAAAACCACAGATATCTAATGGTAAAAATGTAAATATATCATTTCGTTTATACACTAGAGGCGCTGATATGATACTCGTAGCTACAGTGAGTTGCATAATTCGAATAGGCCACTGAAAAAATTGAGAAGTTTTAAGAACTAATTTAGTCTTCCTATGAATATTTAGAAATAGGTATATAGTTTTTAATTTTAATCACATAAACTTAAATCTTTTCAGATTTTATTTTCCCCATGGCAAACCACAGCCCACTATTGCATTGGAACGTACTTTACGTGGCATACTATCAGCCTTTGATACATTTCCCAACAATCAAGTTACCAAAGATGAATTGCCGCGCATACTAAAAATCTGTGGACTACCCTTCTACTGGCGTATGCCAGTGATGGTGTTCTGTCAGCAAGGTAATTCGGGTCTGGTAGAACGACAAAGATTTGTAGACTTTTGGAAGCAGTAAGTTTATAAAATCTTTTACTTAACTACGAATTAACTTTCGAATTATTTCATTTTATATGTCCATGTACATGTCGTATGTAGAATGAATGTCTATTGTCATGATGATGCATCGCGTTTTGTATACATTCTATCCAGAGGTCAACGTATTCGTACCTTTATAATGCCCGAAGATTTGGCACCTTTAGTGCAAGACGTTGTTGATACACATCCGGGTTTGGCCTTTCTCAAAGAGGCCACCGAATTTCATTCCAGATATGTACACACCGTTATAGCACGAATATTCTATTCGGTCAATCGAAGTTGGTCAGGTAGAATATCCATATCCGAGTTAAAGAAATCCGATTTATTGGAGGTAAGTTTTAAAAAAATGATTCTTTTCGGTTCAAAAATTGTATGGTAATAAACTTTTTTCACATTTCTCAGATCCTTACTCTGCTGGAGGAGGAAGACGATATCAATCAAATTATGGCCTTCTTTAGCTATGAACATTTCTACGTTATCTATTGTAAATTTTGGGAATTGGATAAAGATCATGATCTGCTAATCAGTCAAGATGATTTGGCCCGTCATAGCGATCATGCCTTGTCGACTCGCATTGTGGAACGCATCTTTTCGGGTTGTGTTACACGTAGTGATAATAAAAAAAATCCCGATGATGAACCCAAAATGTCCTACACAGATTTTGTTTGGTTTCTTTTATCCGAGGAGGATAAACGTACCTCCACCGCCATTGAATATTGGTTCCGTTGCATGGACATCGACGGTGATGGCCAGCTGTCCATGTACGAGTTGGAATATTTTTATGAAGAACAACAACAACGTATGGAATCAATTGGCATTGAATCGTTGCCATTCGAAGATTGTTTGTGCCAGGTAAGGCAACTAACTATTTTGATCATAGTGGATCTAGAAATAAAATCAAAATTTTTAATTGTGAAAGAAAATTTTTTATGCAATAAAATTACTGTCTGAAAATAATATCTCTTAATTTACTTTAAAAATATTTACTTTTCCTTTCTAGATGTTAGATATGATTAAACCGAGAAGACGTGATGCCATCACATTGAGTGATTTGAAAAATTGTAAAATGACTCATGTATTCTTTGATACGTTCTTTAACTTGGAAAAATATTTGGATCATGAACAACGTGATCCATTTGCCTCGCAAAGAGATGAATATGTAAGTTGTTTTTTTATTTTTATTATGAATTACGTTTTTATTCCCCTCATTTTCTATAAGGCCTCCGATTGGGAACGTTTTGCTGCACAAGAATATGAACTATTGATAACAGAGGAAAATGAATGAGTATGGCCCACAAATATAATTTAATTAAATATTTATTATACAATTTTTATACCTTTTTAAAGATTTATTTTTTTTTAACTTAGAATTTATAATTCAAAAAACAAAAGAAAACTACTTATATATTAAAAGTTTTTTTTTTAATTTAATTTTTTGTTTTGTTTAATTAGTTGGAATTTAGTTAAATCCTATTTTTATCTGTTTGTTATTTTTCTTTATTTTATTTATATTAAATTTAAAAAACATAAAAGAAAACCTGTAAAATTCCCATTAAGTTTAAAACAAAATTTGAGAAACAAAACTATTTCCTAATCATAAATATTAAGAGAAAACCAAAGATTTTTTGAATTTGTTTCAACATGATTTAATAAAACAAGTATATAACTTAATTAATGTTAAATTTATTTAATAAAAGTTTTAAAATTAAAAAAATATCTATATTACTTAAAATTGAAACGATATTTTTGACAAACTAAACCAATTGATTGAAAGTTTTCTGTAACACGAACCTTTTGTTATTCACAATGGTTTTATGAATTTTCATTTTCCACAACTGTATTTTATTTTATCGAAATTATATTTAAATTGGAACAAATTTTTAATAAATTTGAACTAAATATATTGTACAAAAAATTAGACAAATTTTAAAATAATAGACCAATTTGGAGCTGTGAAGAAACCATAATTGGTTCAAAGTGATTACCAATATGCAGATAAATATCCAAAACTCGCAAGCTTAACGTAGTTACTTATTAAAAGTGTTCCCTGGCTTCATAGGAGCGTAGTTCTTTTGAAATTTACTTTTCGTTCTTTTTGAAAGTATATAAAATAAAATAAAATAATAAATAAAATAAAATTAAATAAAAAAATTTAAAAAAATATATAAAATAATATAAAAAAATAAAATGAAATAATGTAACATGAAATATGTAAATAAAATGAAATAAAATAAAATAAAAAATAAAAAAATAAAAAAGTGGAATAAAAAGAAAGTAAAGCAAAATAAAATAAAAAAAAATATATAAAATAAAATTAAATAGTAAAATAAAATAAAATTAAATTGAAATAAAATAAAAGTAAATAAAATAAAATTAAATTAAATAAAAAAATAAAACAAAAAAAAAAAAATGTAAAACAATATAAAAATTTAAAACGAAATAACATAACATGAAATAAATAAAATTAAATAAAATAAAATTAAATTAAATAAAAAATTAAGACAAAAAATATATATAAAATAATATAAAAAAATAAAATGAAATAATATAGCACGAAATAAATAAAATTAAATAAAATTAAATTAAAAAAATAAATAAAAAAGTGAAGTAAAAAGAAAATAAAACAAAATGAAATAAAAAAATATATAAAATAAAATTAAATTAAATAGAAAAATAAAATTAAATTAGATTAAATTAAAATAAAAGTAAATAAAATAAAAGTTAATAAAATAAAATTAAATTAAATAAAAAAATAAAACAAAAAAAAACAAGAAAATATTAAATAATATAAAAAAAATAAAACGAAATAACATGAAATAAATAAAATTAAATAAAATAAAATTGAATTAAATAAAAATAAATAAAATAAAATTATATATAAAAATTAAAAAAAAATATATAAAATAACATGAAATAAATAAAATTAAATAAAATAAAATAAAATAAAATAAAATAATATAAAATTAAATTAAATAAAATAAAATTAAATATAAAAATTAAAAAAAATATTTAAAATAACATAAAAAATAAAATGAAATAATATAACATGAAATAAATAAAATTAAATAAAAAAAATAAATAAAAAAGTGAGATAAAGGCCTTTATTATGAGTTGCATTCGATCTTCGATCTTCGCTGGCTATCGAACATCGACTATCGATGCCACAGCAGTTCATCTGTAGTAGACAGCAATTTCATAGACGCCTCATTGCAGTCGAAAATTTGCTATAAATCTGTAAACAAATGGTACCCTTGTTGGAAGCATCTCTCATGACGAAGCATTCATCTTCATCAGACGATCATAGAACAATAATTCCATGCTAATAAATAATTATTTTTTTCTTTAATAAGTTTGTAAACAAACAATGTTTGTTTATAGTGCCAGCTGATAAATATGTACTATTGTGAACAATCCACTTGAGTGAAATTCACAATAGCGCTATTATCGAATAAGCGCCATAATACCAAATGAAAATTCGTTCGATCGGTTAATTCGACCACAATCGAAAATCGAAAGTTGCTCATAAAAAAGACAAAGACAATAAAAAAATAAAATAAAATTTAATTAAATAGAAAAATTAAATGAAATAAAATTAAATTAAAATAAAATAAAATTAAAAAAACAAAAAAAAAAAATATATAAAATAATATAGAAAAATAAAAAGAAATAACATAACATGAAATAAATAAAATTAAATAAAATAAAACAAAACAAAATAAAACAAATAAAAAATAAAAAAGTGAAATAAAAGAAATTTAAAAAAATAAAGCAAAAAAAAATATATAAAATAAAATATAAAAATTAATGAAATAAAATTAAATAAAATATAATAATATAAAACAAAATAAACCAAAATGAAACAAAATATAATAATAGAATAAAATAAAATAATATAGAACAAAATAAAATTGAATAAAATAAAATAAAATTAAATGAAATAAAATGAAATAAAACAAAAAATATATAAAATAATAAAAAAAAAATAAAACGAAATAACATAAAATGAAATAAATAAAATTAAATAAAATAAAACAAAATAAAACAAATAAAAAATAAAAAAGTGAAATAAAAAAATTAAACAAAATAAAAAATAAAATAAAAAAATTAATGAAATCAATAAAAAAATATAAAATTTAATAAAATAAAATAAACCAAAATGAAATAACATAAAATATAATATAGCATGAAATAAATAAAATAAAATTTAAAAAAATAAATAAAAAAGTGAAATAAAACAAAATAAAATAAAAAAAATATATAAAATAAAATTAAATTAAATCGAAAAATAGAATAAAATAAAATCAAAAAAAAAGATAATATAAAATAAAATTGAATAAAATAAAATAAAATAAAATAAAATTAAATGAAATAAAATGAAATAAAACAAAAATATATAAAATAATATTAAAAAAAATAAAACGAAATAACATAAAATGAAGTAAATAAAATTAAATAAAATAAAACAAAATAAAACAAATAAAAAATAAAAAGTGAAATAAAAAAATTAAACAATATAAAAAAACTAAAATAAAAAATTAATGAAATAAATAAAAATATATAAAATTTAATAAAATTAAATAAACCAAAATGAAATAACATAAAATATAATATAGCATGAAATAAATAAAATAAAATTAAAATAAATAAATAAAAGTGAAATAAAAAGAAAATAAAACAAAATAAAATAAAATATATGAAATAAAATTAAATTAAATCGAAAAATAAAATTAAATTAAATTAAAATAAAAGTAAATAAAATAAAATTGAATTAAATAAAACAAAATAAAACAAGAAAATATAAAATAATATAAAAAAAATAAAACGAAATAACATAACATGAAATAAATAAAATAAAATAAAAAAATTAAAAAAATATATCTATAATATTAATAGGCTAAGCAATTTCTTGTGAACGATGTTTTGTTCTATCGTTTTATCCCGATTTTGACCAAACGTATATTATTTGAAAGGTATTTCTTTTTAGCCATTTTGCAGATTTACAAATTTTTAAATTTTTTCCTTTATTTTGAGTAAATTGCATTTAAAGTTGCTGCTAACACATACATAAAATTATACAATTCTATGTGTGTGTTTATTAAATTTGTTAATGTGTTTGTAATAAAAATTAGTTTGTTTTTTGTGTTGATTTGTGAATTGGCTATAATTGATTATCATACCTTTAGTCTTTAGTTAATAAAAAAATAAAATTTCCTAAAATTTGCACTCGAATTTCGAGGGCTGGATTCTGCTAGTATAAAATAATATAAAAAAATAAAATGAAATAATATAACATGAAATAAATAAAATTAAATTAAATAAAATAAAATAAAAAAATAAAAAAGTGAAATAAAAAGAAAATAAAAAAATATATATAAAATAAGATTAAATTAAATAGAAAAATAAAATGAAATAAAATTAAATTAAAATAAAATAAATTAACATTTATTTACATATAAAATTAAATTAAATAATAATATAAAAAAATAAAACGAAACATAACATCAAATAAATAAAATTAAACAAAATAAAACAAAAAAAATATATAAAATAAAATAAAAAAATTAATGAAATAAAATAAAATTACATAATAATAAATAAAATAATAAAAAAATAAAATAATTTAAAACAAAATAAACCAAAATGAAATAAAATATAATAGAATAAAATAAAATAAATTAATATAAAATAAAATAAAATTGAATAAAATAAAATAAAAGTAAATATAATAAAATGAAATAAAACAAAATAAAATAGAATAAAATGAAAAAGTATAACCAAAAATAAAATAAAACAAAACTTTTCTAAAGGTCTCTAACATTTTTAGGTTAGCTTTTCTTGAAACCATTCAAATTTAGATATAAGGCGCTTAAGAATTTTAAGAGAGTATGCTCTTGTGTAAGAGAATAATTATTCAGCCCAACTCTGAATATTCCCGCGGATGTTTCTCCCGGGGATTTTATTTTCTTGAGAAAATAAATAGACGGGGAATATAAGAATAATGGAGAGAATTGCGAATTTTTTAAGTCAGCTGATTTTTTTACTGCTCCACAAAATATTGGAAATAATATTGAAAATAATTAAGTGATATTCAAAAAACCCGATCTTATAACTATTTGACCGGAGTTAAAAATTTGGGTTTAATCTAACTAGGTTAAGCTGATATCCCAAAAATTCGCTCTTAGCCAAATAGTCTGAAAGTTTTTAGTGTTTTCAAAATTTAAGTTTAACATCCCAAAATGTCGCCCTAAATGTTTATTTTCTTCTTTGGTAATAACATTTAAGATTTTTTTCTTAGTTAAAATAAAACGAAATGTAAATACATATATTGCGTTGCTATTAGGGATGTTCTTTACTTGGTTGTGTATGATGATGAATAATGATCTTGGCTTTGGTGGAAGCTCCGTAGACGTAACGATGAACATGGTAAAAATACTGGCTACTTATAAAAAAGGTTTGGCACTGGCTCACATAATTGCTCAAAGTTTAAACAACAAAATCGATGAGTTCAGACTGGTTTTCGAAAATTCTAATATTGATATCATTTGCGTCTCTGAGACTTAGCTCGCTGATAGTCTTATTTGCCTAAATGGTTACAAAGTTTTTGGAGCTGATAGAGATGGTAAAGCTGGAGGTGTAGCTATTTTTATAAAGGATTCCTTACCATGTAAATTTTGTCTAAAATCGTCAAATTCGCTAATTTCGAATATTATATTTTTGTCGTTCATTTGAATAGACGCAATAGAGAAAAATTCAAATTACGAGTTTATTTATATTTCTTGAGAACAATTTTATATTTTTTATTTTAAAACAAATTTATATACAGTATTTAGTACTTCGTATTTCCAGCTTTTTTGTGAAATAATTTCAAAAATACGATCTTTCATGGATTTATACAAAGACATAAGGTAATCCAAGAATATTTCGGCCTAAGCGCCCTTTATTGCTGCGATTAAGGATTCTTTGTTATTGTATTGCCTTCCTCCTTCATATACCTTTCGTGTAAGCCAGCCCCAGACTTTTTCTATTATGATGAGGTCCGGCGAATATGGTGGCCAGCCTAACAACTGCACGTTTTGGCTTGAAATAAAAGACTTTACAACGCGTGCATTGTGTATTGGTGCATTGTCTTGCTGCAGACTCCATGGGCGAGGTCCAAATATATCATACAGTTTGGGAAAAGCTGACTTTAGAATCGGTTTATAGCTGCTTGCATTCATTTTTGTGCTCACGAATACCAATTCCATCGAACCATAGTACGTGATCGCTCCCCAAACCATTACACCACCTTCTCAGCTGTGATGACAACTCAGATAGAGATCATCTTTTCTCATATAATGAAAATAATATTGGTATCCATCCGGACCATCCAAATTGAATTTCTTTTCATCCGTAAAAACGACCTGTTGCCAATCATTAATCATCGTGTCTTGTTGCACATCCCAAGTCATATGGTTTTTAGAAAATACCAATTGTTTTTGCTTGCGTACAGCATTTAGTGGCGGTTTCTTTTTTAATTTCATTCATTTTAAATACTTTGACTTATAAATGACACGACGAACAGTCGAGACACTAGCACTGACATTAGCTTGAAGTTTTATTTAGGTACGGTAGACGCCGAATTTGATGCGATATTAAGAATTTTTCGGTTATCTCTTTCAGTGAAGACGCTTGAAACTCTTCCTTTATAATTTTTTCCATATGTTTTTGGCTCTTTTATATATGGTTCTACTGTTCTGGAACTACGCCCTTTTATTTCGCGATGGCACGGTTCGAAAAACCTTCACCATACAAAAAGTCTATTTTCTTTTGTTCTATCAAGGTCATCTTTTTTTTGTTTTCCCATTTTTATTGAAACAACAAATAGTTAAACAGCAACAGTTTATTTTTTAGTAATAATATTTTGACTTGCACGCACGATTACAAAACCTAAACTGCGTCTAATCAAATGAACGACAAAAATATAAATATTTTTGTCATTGTTTTACAAATGAGTTAAAATTACCGTTAACTTTGAGCGACTTCAGTTGTTGTTCTTAATTTTATTTTTGGTACTCTCTTGGCTTCCTTTCTCCGTATTTATTGTTTTATTTACTTCACTGTTTCTTAAAATTTAAGAGCTTTTTTGATTTTCAAACATATGCGTCTAACCTACTGAACGGGACTGAACGGGTTCGATACTTAATTTCAAAGAGTACGGTCGTCTCTTAATACGTAGCGGAAAGTTATTATTGACGAATCAGACTTAAATCAAGTGCGAACAAGTTTATTTTTGTAATTGTCGTCGGTTGTTCTTATTGAACTCACTCTTGTGACAATTTAAAATTATACCTGCAGAGTTATACAGCTATGGCCCCGGGAGCCAAATCAAAAACTTTAAATTTAAAAAAAAAAACAAACAGGAAGAGACAAAAATGGTCCCGTTCACTACCTATAGGTATGATCGCTGATGTACCTTCAACATCTAGAAATCGGTTTAGTGCCGTAGCTGATATCAACGATATGGAAATGGACCCATTATCCAACATAGTTGAGGAAAAAAAAACAAAACCTCCACCACTTGTTGTAGATGTTAAAACGTCTCTCAACGAACTACAAAAATTATTAGGCAAAGATTCGATGTATAAACGTACGTCTATCGGGACAAAAGTTTTTCCGCAAAACATTGAATGTTTTCAAAAATGCAGAAAAGTGTTATTGGAAAAAGAAAAATAGAATTCCACACTTTTAATACCAAAGAAAATCGTTTATATACGGTATTTTTATATGGACTTCCAAAAATTAGTACTGAAGATATTAAGCAAGTTATCCTATGATATAATTTAACACCATTATCTATAACTGAAATAAACACAAAATTCAGTTCTGTCGACAATGCGGTATATACAGTACAATTCGCAAGAAAAAACTTCAACCCAAAATCACTGGCAAATGTAAATGCAATATGCAACGTTATAGTTTCATGGAAGAAATATAAGCCACGAAAAAATCAAAATCCAAAACATTTTTCAAAAATTTTTTAATATACCGAAATGATAGACATGACTCCAAGGGGGGAGGAGTAGCTTTGGTTATACACAGAGCAGTCAAACATAAACTGCTACCTATTGAAAATACGATAAAAATAGAAAATCTGTCAATAGAAATTCTAATTAACAATAAACCTCTTATCATTTCTACAGCATACTCGCCAAAATATACGAGTTTTACCAATGTTATTATAAAATTAACGTCATTAAATAAAGATTTCATCATTCTGGGTGATTTTAACGCTAAACACACTTCGTGGCATTGTGTTAACAACAACACGGCAGGAAATGCACTGTATAATCTTCAACATACACATAACTTTTTTTATATATTACCCCAACAGGCCAACTTTTTATCCATATCAACGAAACCGTAATAATTCAGTTATTGATTTGGCATTAAGCAATAGCACACTAAATATAAATTTAAATGTACTTGAATTTGAGATTCCATCCGACCACAGACCTGTTGTTTGCACAATTGAAAACTCATCTGTTTGTGTTTTGGATACGAGTCACTATAACTACAAATTAACTGATTGGGTGGCGTTTAGAAACATTATTGAAAATAAAATGATTAATAGAGAATTTTACAACTTAAAATCTACAATTGACGTTGAAATTAAGAAATTTACCGAGATGATTTTAGAAGCCCGAAATGTATGCACCCCTAAATTTAGCCTCTCTTCAAAAACTAAGTTACCTGTCAACCTAATAAAAACCCGGAAAACTTTAAAAAGGAAAAGCCAACGAACATCCATCTCATCTGAATCCAATTTTTATGAACAGTGTGTCAAACTACTGACTAATATGATCAATAAAGAAATTTATACCCATCGTAATGATAAATGGAACAGTATGCTATCAAAATTAAAGCCGGGTGACAAATCGTTCTGGAAAATCAGCAGAAGTTTAAGAGGGAAACCCAACATAAAAATTCCTTTTCTTACCAAAAACAACAAAAAAATTATAACTGATATTGAGAAGGCACAAGTACTATCAGATACATTTTCCGCTGCAAATAACCTTACTTCCAATTATAAACATTCAATTGACAAAATTGTCAATGGTAAGATCAATCGGTTCAAGGCTTCAACCATCGACTGTGAGGATTCTGTTTTTACATCGATAAACGAAGTCAACTCATTAATTACGTCGCTTAAAGCGTCAAAATCACCAGGTCTAGATGACGTTTCCAACGTCTTAATTAAAAACCTACCACCCCAGGCAGTTCGTCTACTAGTAATAATTTTCAATAGCTGCTTACTAATCAACTATTTCCCAGTACATTTCAAAAAAGCCAAAGTTATTGCAATCCTCAAGCCAAACAAGCCCAAACACAATCCTAGCAGTTATAGACCCATCAGTTTATTGAGCAATTTGGGAAAACTGTATGAGAAAATTATCCAAAATCGAATCTGCGACTCCATTGCAAATACGTCGATTATATCCAACGAACAATTTGGTTTTAAAAAACGGCACAGTGCAGTGCACCAAGTTAACCGTATAACAAATATAATCAAAGCTAATAAACGAACAAAAAAATCTACAGGTTTAATTATATTGGACATAGAAAAGGCATTTGACACCGTTTGGCATAACGGTTTAATATATAAACTGCTCGAGGCTGATATACCGAGATATTTGTGCGGGCTTATTGCTGACTTTCTTGACGATAGAACATTTGTTGTTGCATCCAATAATACATTATCTCCTCCCAAATCTATCACGACTGGTCTGCCACAAGGTTCGATATTATCGCCTTTATTATACTCCATTTACACGTCAGATTTTTCTCTTCCCTCTTACCTGAAAACTGCTTCTTATGCAGATGATACTGCCCTCATTACTTCAAGCAAACTCACTAAGGCACTTTTGAAGAAAATGGAAAAAGGATTTGTTGCCTGCAGAAAATATTTTTACAAATGGAAAATTAAAATTAACCCTAGCAAAACTCAAGCCATTGTATTTCCCTACAACAACTCTCCCAAGCGATTACCAAACCGTCAACTCAATTTGGAAAATGAGAGCATTTGCATCCAAAATAACGTTAAATATCTTGGTGTAATTCTGGACAAGAAACTAAATTTTGCAAAGCATATCAACGCAACTTGTTGAAAATCCCTAAACACGATTAGAGCTTTGTGGCCAATAATAAACAAACGCTCATCACTCAACATAAAAAACAAAAAATTATTATTCAAAAGTGTCATTAGACCAACATTGACATATGCAAGTCCCATTTGGTATAAAGCTGCAAAAACACATTTGAAAAAACTTCAAATAATCCAAAACAAGTGTCTAAAGATTATAACTAATAAGCACTGGAGATATTCTACGCAACTTCTACACAGCGAAACAGGTTATGAGCGTATCGACGACTTCATAAAAAGGCTCAATAATAAATACTTCGAAAATATAGAGAATTCTCCTTATCAGCTGATAAGGGAATGTAGAGAATCGGCGTAATGGGATCTATAAAACATAAATCACCAAATTGAAAGTAATATGTATGTAATTTGTTACCGCCTTGGGATAATCCAATTATATGCATATATATTTTCTAACCATATTTGAAATACTCTATTTTTGTCATATAAAGGTTTTCCTATTTTTCCTTTAAAAATATTTAAACATTAAATATTCAATATCTTTGACTATAAATTTCATTCGCTGTAATATCTATAGATAAAATCTCGGAAAATGTAAATATGTAAAAAAAACTGTAAATAAAGATGAATTTAAAAATGAAATGAAAAAAATTTAAATATAGTTGGTCATACAAAGACCACCTCGTAACTGGCATTTTTTTTGCAATTCTGAAAAAAAGAAAACCCGCAAATTATTTCTTACACTTACAAATTGACATTGCATTACCAACGATTTATTAACTGTATCATTAAAATATATAAACTATATTTTATGTTTTGTTGAAAACTTTTTCAGTGTATTTGTTTTATATAATGTAATTCTCTTAAAAGTTTACTTTTTTTTCTAACAAAATTTTACAATTTTTCATTGAATCTGTTAATTTATATCTAAAAAATCTTATGAGTGTACAAAAAAAAAAAGGCCATAGAGACTGGTTAAAGACTTCTATCTCCAACTTACAAAAAAATAAAAAATGAAGGAAATCAAAAATAAAGCAAAAAAAATTTATGTTTTCTTAATTTTGTTTGTAACGTAAAACTCTTATGATTAAAAATATTTATATATAAATACAAACGGATTTCGATATCTTAGAGCTACTCGAAGGAGAAGAAGACAAAGCAGTTGGGGATCTCGGTGAAAGTTTTGAGGGGAAACAACCTATTGCGTTACACGAACTTGAGTCTTTTCACTATCCTCCTCAGTTTCTGTATTTTTGTCGCTATCTTCGCTGCGTATATAGACGGGGTCAGATTTACCCCTAACACAGGATGATGTTATATAAACGTTCTTGATATCTGAACCGGGCACATCAAACATGGGATTGAGTAAAAGTTGTTCCTAAGAATAAGAAAAATTTAACAATAATAATAATATGAAGAGATAATAAAAGGGTTTTTTTTATAAATGGAAATAAATCTCGGATTCGAATTATTTGATATTTGTAATTATATAAATAAGTCTAATTAAGAAGATTTCTTTATGGATAAAATTCTCCTAATCGAAGAATTTTTTCTGTAAGAAATGTGTCTTTTGCTATGATAATTTGGGATAAGAAAGATTTATTTTAGGAAAATAATATTTTTAAAGGAAAAAAAGTCACGGAATCTAAAAGGATATGTTTTAATAGGATATCATTTTTTCGAATTCCTAGGATTTCTTGCAATTAAACTCACCATAATTGAACGTAAACCTCTAGCGCCTGTCTGGCGTTCCATGGCCAATGTCGCAATAGCTTTAATGGCGTTATCAGTAAAGGTTAAATCAACATGATCCAAACCAATTAAAGCCTTATATTGTGGCACCAAAGCATTTTTCGGTTCAGTCAAAATGCGCACCAACATATTCACATTAAGGCTGTGGAAGGGTACAATAACAGGAAAACGGCCAACAAATTCCTAAAATGATACAAAGAGTTTGTTGAATAATCTGAAAAAAAATCAAATAAAAATCTTCTACATACCGGTATCATGCCAAATTCAACGAGATCACGAGATTGTACTTTAGTCAATGATTTGTCACGTTCTTCTTGATCATCGTCCATGGGACTGGCGGCCGACTGGGCTGCACGGCGACCAGAAGCTCCAGAGGTGGGAGCACCAAAACCCAAATACTTGAAATTAGCAAAGAATAAACAAAAAAAAAAAAATTACAATTGTTTCTTCTATATAAAGCTGATATTAAACACTGACCTTTTCATTTAGTCTTCTGGCAATAAGACGATCTAAGCCCGTATAAGCTCCGGAAGCCACAAATAGAATATTGGTAGTATCCACCTGTACCGTTTCACCTCTTAGTTTGCGTGGAGAGTTCCGTTCGGGTACATTAACAACAGTACCCTCTAACATTTTTAGCATGCCTTGTTGGACACCTTCACCGCCAACATCTCTCAGTTGATGTATGCCAGGAACTGCACCAATTTTATCAACCTCATCCAAGAATACAATACCGGTTTGAGCACGTTCCACACTACGAGAAGAAAAAGTAAAGTACAAAATTTGAAGGCTCAAAGATCTAATTTAAAAAACAATTTTATGACTGTTTTTAATTTTTGACTATTTGATCAATATCTAAGACGTTTTTTAATTAAATTTTCAACCTACTTGTAATTTGCATCTTGTAACAATTTTGATATGACGCTTTCAATATCTTCGCCCACATAACCGGCTTGTGTTAGTGTTGTACAATCACAGATTGCAAAGGGCACATCCAAACATTTGGCTATTGTTTGAGCTATGAGAGTCTTGCCCGAGCCGGTAGGACCCAACATTATTATATTACTTTTTTCCAATTTTATCTCATAATTTTGTTTTTCCAATATCTCCGAGCCCGACTCGTGACCATGATGATGAGCACCACTCGGCGTTTGTTTTGGTGGCAATTCTGTGCCCGACGAATTAGCCATGGTATGACCAATACCGGTTATATGCAACAAATCATTGCGCGTACCCATAGCATCACTCATCATATTCGGACCGGTCTGAGGCAGTTGTGGCAGATTATGATGTATGCGTTTGTAGTGATTGTATACAGCTACAGATAATACCTTTTTGGCAAAGTCTTGTCCCACCACATGTTTATCCAAATATTCCATAATTTTTAGTGGCGGCAGAGGTGGTTTCCGTTGATTTTTCGGTTCTTCTTTAATATTTCTTTTGGTTTCAACTTCCGAAAGGACCACAAAGAAATGATTACATTTTGCACATTTTACAAAACGCGTTGAGCTAACAAAGGTTTCCACCTGTGTGCAAGGGCTACCACATTTTGGACACGATAGGAAGTTTTTATCATTTGGTGGTTCACCAGAACTGCCGGATGTTGTTGAACCTGCTGATATTGGTGAATTTCCGCCACTGCCACTGCCTACTGAACCGGAACCTGTAGAGCCGGCACCGCCTTCAGGGCCAGCACTGGCGGCATGAGAGAGAGTTATGTCAATTTTAGGACTAGTTGCCAAGTGTAGGCAACGCGTTGCTGAACATGCCGCTTGTGTATGATGTTTGGGGCAACATATTCCTGGAATTTAAATTAAAAACAAATTATAGATTTAATTGAATTTGAAATATCAAAATTTTTAAAAGAGTTGTTACACAAAATTAATTAATTTTGTTCTAGATGTTTTATAAATACGGTGAAGAGATAAAGTATTTGTCGATTCCACTATTTTTGATGTGTAAACATCTATTCGCGCGGGGGGGGGTAAATTTCTATTTCACAATACAATCACAAAAACAGCGTAACATGTGAACCGTAAGACATAATCGGTGTGACTTATGATTGTATTGGTGAAAAAATGATATAAAATTGTTTCAGCAAATTCAACAACCCTTTGCTGTAAACCGTTAAAAATTTCACAATATAAACGTATAAATAATTTAACAACCCCATACGTATAACCACAGCCCCTGCAGTTGTTTGCTATAAGTGATATACAGATGGCACTTACTGTTGAATTTTACAAAACTGCAGTTGGAATAGTTTGTTATTCCATTAATTTTTTGCAATATATTCGTGATGACGTGCAAATTGTAAATATTGAAACTTCAATTTTGAGAGCTGGTTGTTTGTTTGAAAATGAAAAATTAAAAATGAAAAATTAAAAATAAAAAATGAAAAATGAAAACTGAAAAATTAAAAATAGAAAATGAAAAATTAAAAATGAAAAATAAAAAATGAAAAATTAAAAATAAAAAATTAAAAATGAAAAATAAAAAATTAAAAATAAAAAATTAAAAATGAAAAATGAAAAATAAACAATTAAAAATTAAAAATGAAAAACAAAAAATTAAAACGAAAAATGAAAAATAAAAAATGAGAAATGAAAAAAAATATGAAAAATTAAAAATTAAAAATGAAAAATAAAAAACGAAAAATTAAAAAAAAAAAATGAAAAATGAAAAATGAAAGATGAGAAATAAAAAATTAAAAATAAAAAATTAAAAATAAAAAATTAAATTTAAAAAATTAAAAATGGAAAATAAAAACGAAAAATTAAAAATAAAAAATGAGAAATGAAAAAAATATGAAAAATGAAAAATAAAAATGAAAAATAAAAAATGAAAAATTAAAAAAAAATTAAAATTGAAAAATGAAAGATGAGAAATAAAAAAAAAAATAAATAAAAAAGTGAAAAAAGAAAAATCTAAAATAAAAAATGAAAAATGAAAAACAAAAAATGAAAAATTAAAAATTAAAAATTAAAAATAAAAAATTAAAAATGAAAAATTAAAAATAAAAAATTAAAAATGGAAAATAAAAACGAAAAATGAAAAATAAAAAACGAGAAATGAAAAAAAAAATTTTAAAATGAAAAATTAAAAATGAAAAATAAAAAATGAAAAATAAAAAATGAAAAATAAAAAATGAAAATTGAAAAATGAAAACTGAAAAATAAAAAATTTTAAATGGAAAATGAAAAATTTAAAATAAAAAATTAAAAATAAAAAATGAAAATGATAAATAAAAAAAGTGAAAAATAAAAAATGAAAAATAAAAATAAAAAATGATAAATAAAAAAAGTGAAAAATAAAAATTTAAAAATAAAAATAAAAAATGAAAAATAAAAAATAAAAAATAAAAAATGAAAAATGAAAAACAAAAAATGAAAAATTAAAAATGAGAAATGAAAAATGAAAAATAAAAAATTAAAAATAAAAAATGAAAAATAAAAAATTAAAAATGAAAAACAAAAAATTAAAAATTAAAAACAAAAAATTAAAAATAAAAAATTAAAATAAAAACGAAAAATGAAAAATAAAAAATGAGAAAGGAAAAAAAATATGAAAAATGAAAAATTAAAAATGAAAAATAAAAAATGAAATATTAAAAAAAAAATGAAAATTGAAAAATGAAAGATGAGAAATAAAAAAAAAATAAATAAAAAAAGTGAAAAAAGAAAAATCAAAAATAAAAAATTAAAAATGAAAAATTAAAAATAAAAAATTAAAAATGAAAAATTAAAAATAAAAAATTAAAAATGGAAAATAAAAACGAAAAATGAAAAATAAAAAACGAGAAATGAAAAAAAAAAATTAATATGAAAAATAAAAAATGAAAAATAAAAAATGAAAAATAAAAAATGAAAAATGAAAACTGAAAAATAAAAAATTTTAAATGGAAAATGAAAAATTTAAAATAAAAAATTAAAAATTTAAAATTAAAAAAAAAAATGAAAACTGATAAATAAAAAAAGTGAAAAATAAAAAATGAAAAATAAAAAAAAATGAAAAATAAAAATAAAAAATTAAAAATTAAAAATAAAAAATAAAAAATGAAAAATGAAAAACAAAAAATGAAAAATTAAAAATTAAAAATGAAAAATGAAAAATAAAAAATTAAAAATAAAAAATGAAAAATAAAAAATTAAAAATGAAAAACAAAAAATTAAAAATTAAAAACGAAAAATAAAAAATAAAAAATTAAAAATGAAAAATAAAAACGAATAATGAAAAATAAAAAATGAGAAATGAAAAAAAATATGAAAAATTTAAAATTAAAAATGAAAAATAAAAAACGAAAAATTAAAAAAAAATGAAAATTGAAAAATGAAAGATGAGAAATAAAAAATTAAAAATAAAAAATTAAAGATAAAAAATTAAAAATAAAAAATTAAAAATGGAAAATAAAAACGATAAATGAAAAATAAAAAATGAGAAATGAAAAAAAATATGAAAAATGAAAAATTAAAAACTAAAATAAAAAATTAAAAATTAAAAAAAAATTAAAATTGAAAAATGAAAGATGAGAAATAAAAAAAAATAAATAAAAAAGTGAAAAAAGAAAAATCAAAAATGAAAAATTAAAAATTAAAAATGAAAAATTAAAAATAAAAAATTAAAAATTAAAAATAAAAAATTAAAAATGGAAAATAAAAACGAAAAATGAAAAATAAAAAACGAGAAATGAAAAAAAAAATTTTTTAAATCAAAAATTAAAAATGAAAAATAAAAAATGAAAAATAAAAAATGAAAATTGAAAACTGAAAAATAAAAAATTTTAAATGGAAAATGAAAAATTTAAATAAAAAATTAAAAATTAAAAATAAAAAATGAAAACTGATAAATAAAAAAAGTGAAAAATAAAAAATGAAAAATAAAAAAAAATGGTAAATAAAAAAAGTGAAAAATAAAAAATGAAAAATAAAAAATTAAAAATTAAAAATAAAAAAATTTTAAATAAAAAATTAAAAATAAAAAATGAAAAATAAAAAATGAAAAATTAGAAATAAAAAATGATAAATAAAAAATTAAAAAACAAAAATAAAAATGGAAAATGAAAAATAAAAAATTAAAAATGAACCCCGAAAACCGAAAAATGAAAAATAAAAAAAAAAACGAAAAATTAAAAATTAACCGATTGAAATAATAAATAATAATAAATATTTTTACATTAGCAGAGCCCCTGCAGTTGATTGCTATAAGTGATACATAGATGGCGCTTTCTGTAGGATTTTAAAAAAATCTTTTATTACTAGATGTTATCACATCTCCCCTGTGATCGGACTCACATGACTTTTTTTTTATAATAAAAACATGGAAATAATACCAAAAAGCTAGCGTTAAAAGGATTTTTCTTATTTAATGTTATATTTACTAAGTCTAATCCCAGAACAACCCGTCCTGACAAAAAAAAACAACAAATTTAAGAAAATTTTTCTTTATTTATCAACATTAGCTCCTTTCAGCTCGATACACTTTCCCCAGCGATATTCAATACCTTCGATACCCTGTCTATAATAAGAACTGTCTAGATCCTTAAAATAGCCATCAACAGCAGACTCCAGCTCTTCGCTGTTGGAAAATCTTTTACCACCGAGCCATTTTTTCAAATTTGGAAATGGAAAATAATTTGAGGGAGCTAAATCTGGCGAATAAGGTTCATGATGAAGCAATTCGAACGTTACTTCATGGATTTTGGTCATCGCAGTAGCGGATGTGGCGGATGTGTGAACAGATGCATTGTCTTGATGAAACAATACTTTATTTTTCGTTAAATGCGGTCTTTATCCTTAATTTCATCATTTAACCGCTGCAATAAGTTAGCATAATACTCGCCGTGGATTGTCTTTAGTTTTTCAAGATAATCAACAAAAATTATCCCAGGCACATCCAGGAGAACAGGCGCCATAGATGAAACTGTCTTTGTCTACTTTGGACACGATTTTCCCATTTCAGTCTACTGTTTCATGCCTCATCCATGGTTACGATTCGACGCAAAAACTCGGCTTTATTGCGGTGCAACATGTCAAACCACTCTATTGAAACAACTTCACGGCGCTGTTTATGTTCTACTATGAGCAAACGAGGCACCAATCTTGCAGACAGCTTTTTCATCTCCAAATCTTCGGTCAATATGCGATGTATGGCTATCTCATGCGCCTTCAGCCGACTATCACCCACCCAATCCATTTTGTGGATTTTCTTAACCGTTTCTGGTGTTCGTCTTGGCAGCTCGTACGGCCTCGTTTAAACTCTGCCACCCAATATGTGAGTCGTAAACGAAGGAGCAGACTCCCCCCAAAATAGAATCTAGCTCGGCTTTAATATTGGTTGAACTGAGCCTTTCAAATGAAAGTATTGAATTACACAACGGTGACCATTTATTTCCATATTTAAAAATCACTGAGATTACTTTTGATGGCCCCAAAAATAATATTACACAGTGGCGCCTTGAAACTTAAAACATATTTTTTTAAGATTGCCACTTTTCACCAAAGAAATTTTTTTCAACCTACTGCCGCCATCTATACGTCAGGTCGGGTTGTTCAGGGACCGCCCTCGTAAAACACTAAAAATAAACAATTTCGCATTTATATTGGCTAAAAAAAATTGCGAAAAGAATAAAGGCATATAAAATTAAACAGAAAAAGTATTCGTCCATAATTTAAAACAAAGTTCAGAAAAAAACACACACTGAATAAAAAACTCGTACATATATGTAAACAAACATAACTTAGACCAACACACACATATTTTTATTTTCATATCAATTATGTTTGTTTTTAAATTTTCTTCGGTGCCCAACACAATCATGACTGTGTTCGTTTCAATATTTCGTTATTTACACGAACATTTTTGTATCACGTATTTTTTGTTTCAATCACACATAAACCACACATTTTTGAGTGTTGCTTTATTTGAAGTTCATGTTCTGGTACGTGTACTGAAAAAAAAAAAAAACAGAACATGTACAATAAACAGGTTCGAGTTCAGTTATATTTTAAGTCGTGTTGTGGCTCGTGTACTAAGAAAAAACAGAACATGTACAATAAACAGGTTCGAGTTCAGTTATATTTTAAACACGACTTTTAAACACGACTTAAAATATAACTGAACTCGAACCTGTTTATTGTACATGTTCTGTTTTTTCTTAGTACACGAGCCACAACACGACTTAAAATATAACTGAACTCGAACCTGTTTATTGTACATGTTCTGTTTTTTTTTTTTCAGTACACGTACCAGAACATGAACTTCAAATAAAGCAACACTCAAAAATGTGTGGTTTATGTGTGATTGAAACAAAAAGTACGTGATACAAAAATGTTCGTGTAAATAACGAAATATTAAAACGAACACAGTCATGGTTGTGTTGGGCACCGTAGAAAATTTAGAAACGCACATAATTGATATGAAAATAAAGATATGTGTTGGCTGCTTTTGAACAGAACATTGTGTGTTTCATGTGTGTATTTTCTGAACCTTGATTTAAAATAAGTATGTATAGTATGTCAGCGCAAATTAGTGTACTAAATTAATATGTTGTTGGACCTCCCTTACTAGCTATAACTGCACACAATCGTCTAGAAATTGAGCTTTCCAAATTTAAAGTAATTTCCGCCGTTATTTTGTCCCATTCTTCTTATGCTTATAAATCTGCCATTTTTTAATAGTTTGCTCCGGAATTACCCAAATATGTTCTATAGGGTTAATATCTGGGCTCTGTGGAGGGGGCTCGATCCCTTTTGGTACATTGTATTAAGTGCCACATGCTTATTATCATTGTCTTGAGTGAAAATATAATTTGTTGTGAGGCCCATTTTCTTGGAATTTTGCCGAAAATTTTTCTTGAGTATCTCAATATACATTTCCTATGAAATGAAATTCTTCGACTCTGTTTACATTCATGCAGCCTCAAAACGATCTGAGGCCCTTCACCATGTTTAACTGAACATGTTAGGTCTTTAGTGCATCTCAGTGTTTGGTATTCGATATTTCCGTCAGACTTAAATAAGTCAAACTTACAGTGCCCTGGACCATGGTTAAAGTGCGTTCTGGCATACTTTAAACGTTTTTCCCCATTTTTCTTCGATGTAACGGGCTTTCTCCCAGCACTTTGCGAATTATAATAGACCTCATGGAACACATATCTTACAGTATAAACTCTGAGAAAACATCCGAATCTATTTTGACGGCATATGCCTGGAATTCTTTTTGATTTTTCTGACGATAGCCTATTTTTTACGTTGGGTGAGTTCGAATGACCGACTAGTTCTTGCTTAACTTGTATATTGCCTTGACGTTGCGGTATTTGGCAAGTGGTAACAGTTTTGAGGATTTAAAATTTTTAACAGCAAACCGTAGGCAAAATTGTCTTCGAAAATTGTGAGGCCATAATTGAAGTTCTCAAAGATTATATTGCGGTTAATACTCAAAAAATATTGTATAGAAATCTGAATATAGTTCTCGTTTGACTTTTGCAGTTGCCAGCAAGCGAAGATTATTGGAAAAAGCAAACTGATGCGTTTTACCATACATGGAATTTTCCGAATTGTATAGGGGCTGTTGATGGCAAACATTTTGCTATTACGAAACCCCCTGGTAGTGGATCTTTCTATTTCACCTATAAAAAATACTTTTCCGTAGTCTTAATGGGTGTTCTAAATGCTAATTACAAACTAAAAATACCGACCCAAGAGTCTCCTTCAGGAAGCGATACTGCATGTTTTTTTTTTTTTTTTGCAAATGATGCGTTTCCTTTATTTATTTATTTGTTCATAACGTAATATAAAAGCCACATATGCCAATAAACTATATTACAATGCAATATTCCTGAATAAAAACTAATATAATAATAAATATATATAACTATAACTTTATTCAAAAATAATTCCTATTGGCTTCCCAGCCGTAACGAGAATACATAATTAACAGTCGACGAAAAAAAAACATAATGTCCCATCAACAACAACTCGATAATTATAGATATGTATATATAACCACTTAAATGAAAGTCAGTGCTAAAAAATTTAAAAATATGTTTCACACCACTCCACAAAAGTGATTCCGAAGTTTCAAACGAAAAACATTGTTGGAGTGCGAAAAAATGCGTAAATAATGTGGTAAACAATTCCAGCAGCGGGCAACTCTCACAAGAAATGATCTTTCAAACAATGAAATAGCAATTCTAGGAATAAAAATTTGTAGATTCCTACTAGAATGAGTAAACTTATTACGCAAAGGTGCAGTACCCCTGTCTTCATTACATTATAAAAAAGAAGAGTATTACGATACTGTACAAAATCTCTAAATGAACAACCAAGAAAGCCTTTAACAAATTCCGATATATGATCTCGTCGCCGAACATTATGTACAAAACGTACAATAGTATTAACAATTCTATTAATGTTATTAATATACTGAAACACATTTCAGCCATAAGTCGATGTTTAAACATGAATATTATTCAATTATAGACTCTCGCGTGCTGAATTCTAACGTCAAGGTTTAGAATTTTTCTAAAAACTATAAATTTGTCGCCAATTAAAAGCCCTGACTTTTAATTCTGAGGGATCTGTACCATGGCAAACCGAACAAAAATGACTCAGCCAATTCAAAATAATTTATAACCATACAACATGAACTTATTAAAATAATCAACTTTATTTTAAAAAAAAAATATTTTAATATATTCTAGCTTTGTGTAATTAAAAAAAAAAGTTATTGAAAATTAAAGGTATTCTTCAATTGAATCCTGTGATTCCTCTGTTGTTATTGTGATATGTGTAGTTGTGAATTCTGGTGACGGTATGGATTCCAAAAAATGTGGGAACTGTTGTACGTGGGATTTTGTCAAATTTGCAGTACAACCTTCAAACAAAATATCAGAAATTAATTTTCTCGCCAAAACTTTTTGTTCCGCTTTCATCTCTTTTAATTGTACACCCCAAGCTTTGGCAACCGCATCATCTGGATCATTGTTGGTTGTATTCGTATTATCTGCTAGCAGGTGTTCGCGTGCTATTTTTATTAATTTATCTTCCTCGGTCATTTTTCTCTTTCTTACTCTATGAGGTGTTGCTGACGTTTTTGGTGTAGTCTGGAATTTAAAAAAAAAAATGATAATTTTTATAAAAATTATAAAAACAAACTACTAATTTGTACCTCTTCTTGGGTCTCATCTCCCATTGGGCATATGCTTGGTGCACTATCCTCCTGATCCTCCAGAAAAGAAAGGGTATGATAATACCATAAGTTCGGCTCATACACATCCTCAGTCCCCGACTTTTCACTTGCTTTTACTTTTTTTAACTTCCTCCGATAGTTCGTCCTGAATGTGTTTATTTTTTTTACAACCATTTCCCTGTTGGCTTCTGGGTATTTTTCTTTTAATTTATCAATTAATTTTTCATATGCTTCTGCTTTCATAACTCTGTTGTTATAGTCACAGCTTTTAATTCGCCACAATGCAGGCGATTCTTTATACAGTTCAAGGAACTGTGTCCAAAACATTTTTTCACTGTTCATTTTTAGTTTATAGAGCGTTTTACTCATAAAGCGTTTTTTTTTCACCATTCACTACAAAAATTCACTGTGCAGTTATAAAAACTTGAGAAAATATCAAAATCGTTTTAATTTTTGCTTAGTTTACTGCACAAATAAAAGCTGATATATTAATTACTGACAACTTAATCTTTTTTTTTTATGGATAAAAGGTCTCAGATTATATTCGAATGTTTCCTTAAAAATGACTATGTCAACTTGCTGCCGTTTGTACAAAATATCAAAATCGTTTTGAGCAACTGCGCAAAACCAGACATACAGCAGCCATTCACTGAAGTTGAATTTGTGCAAATGGGGGAGTGATTGTCATCACCATACTTTCACACTGAACGTACTCAACGACACAACCAACAACGACACCTACTCTCATCTAAAACTACCTACGGCTCTTCTGTTATTTGTTGGTGATGTTATGTTATACAATACAAAAGTAATAGGAAATTAAAGAGATTTGATGGATGATTTACGTTATTCAAAATTGGCCAATCTTTTATTTAAAAACATGAATACATACTATAAACTTGACTTATGGCGCTTTAGCAACGAAAAAGCAAAACCTTAACATCAAAAGCAAAATTTTATTAAAGGTAAAATGAGACATATAAACAAGCTAACTACACTGCCTGGTCTTGAAAGCATAGACGGCAAATCGAATATACAGGTTTTGTTGTTCTTTAACTAGAAAAAAAAATTGGAATAACCAAAACAGCAATAAACAAATTCTTTGTATTAATTGAAAATAAGAATAACAACAACAAATACTGTACAGTGATTGAGAAACAATTTCTAAGAAATAAAAATGACCTTGATTAGTTGGTGGTTGGGTAGAAGAAAGTAAATCGAAAATAAAGGGGACGTATCAGAGGATTCCAAACTAAAGTTAATAAAATTGTATTTTCATAACAAACTGGAAAAGTACCCTATCAGTTAATTAAAAAATAAAAATTAAGATTACAGATTACTAATGTAATTTTTTTTATAATAATAAGCTGAATAACAACAGGTCATTTGCATAATTTTTTTTAACAAAGAAAATTGTACCGAGGACCGAAACGTGAAATGTGTCAATAAAAAAAGCAGACAACGCAAAAACAAATAAAACATATTTTTGTTGCAATTTAAACAATTGTTTTTGTTGTACAGTTTATTCCCCTTTTTCTGTATGTAACTTTTATTTCTTTTTTTTTATGCGCAAAAATATATCTATTATGAAATTCTTGATCGCCACCCCCCTCTCGCCAATCAATTAAATTTCCAAAATGAACTTACCTTTTAACCAAAAATTATGGATTCCAGCTTTCGGTAGCTGTGATAGTAAAACAATGTGACGTACAACACTCATAATCAGACCGACCGGAATACACAGTAGCAGCAACTCTTTTATCTGAAGTTCGTCTAAACTTAACAGATGTGGATAAAAAAAAACAAATCTGATTTAATCTAAAATTTTCGTCTTTCAGTTTGTTTTTTGTTCCTTTTTCTATATTTTTCTAAAAACTTCTCGCATATAGTTCAAGTTTTCTTCACAAATTTATTTTTATTAAAATACGCAGTTTTTTAACTTATTTTTTTTTTTTGTCCAAATAATATATAAAAAAATTCACTTTTCTTGCTTCTTAATGCTTTCTTCTGGTGTCTTTTTAGTGTTATTAACTGCTGTACAATTTTTTTATTTCTTTCGCTTTAGCTGTTTTGCTTATTTATAGTTAAAAAAGAAAATATCTTGACAGTTCGTCGCATGTTCAGTGAGTGTCAAATATATTTTATTTTCATCTATCGCGAACTTGTAACAGCTGTTTTTGTTTAACGATTAATACACTGGTTTTTGTGTTATTAAATTGGCTTTAAAACTCTTTTTTTTTATTATTGTTAATTTTTGAATACACTAAAAATTTTGTTAAAAATATATAACACAATGACTACGAAAAGACAGTAACGTTATAAATAGAAAATACAAAAATGAAATAAATTTCAAACAAAATTAAATTTGAAAATCAAATAAAAGGTATTAATTCGATTTTGAAGCAAAAATTTTTACTTTTTCCTTACACAAATTTAATATATGCTTGTAAGTGCTCTCTTTTGACTAACTTTAATACGTTTATTAAAATTTGCATCAATAAACACTCTAATTTTTTAGTATATTCTTTCACAAGAATATTTTTGCTCTTTTTCAATAAAACACATTTTCATTTGTTTAACTATTCTTAAAAAAAATCTAAAAATTTATTAAAAACCTGGTATAATTCTACCCTTTTTAGATGCCTTTGCAAGTTTTCTCTTTTGATTATCTTTAATACGTTTATTAATATTTTCATTACGTTTCTTTTGTCGCGAAGCAATGTCATGTTCCACCTTTTGCTTACGATCGGTCCACTTCTTTTTCGACTTCTTCTTTTCCACCTTGCGTTTCTTAATGGCCTTATACAATAGTTTGGTATCATCTTTAACCTTTTTACCATCTACCTTATCGAAAGCTTTTTGCCAAGCTATATCGTTTTGCATTGCTAAGGCCTTTTCAGTTTCACCCATCTCCTTCAGTTCATTGATCTTCTTGTCAGTATCTTTAATTTTCTTCAATATCTCACGGGGATTTTGATGGGATTTCTTTTTCTTCTGGGCAAAATCAAATTTAGAAAATACTATTTTTCCGTCTTCATTGAAAACAGGCTTTGCCATTACAGGTTTAATATCTTTCTTTGATTCCTTTTCATCTTCGTCTTTTTGGGTTTTTGTTTTGGATTTTTCATTTTTCATTGATTTGGCTGCAGTGACAAGAACTTTTTTAAATTCTTTATTTTTCTTAAGCTTTTTAGCTTCCTTTTTCTTGCGTGACTTTTCCGAAATGGGTCCCTTCTTCGTTTTCATTTTATTTTTAATGGTATTTAAACGATCTTGAAGTTCATCGATGGATGATAAACTTTTCTTGGCAGGCAATGCTTTTGAAACGGTTTTACTATTTGTAAGTAAATATGCATCATAATCAATATCTGGAAGAAATCAAATAAAAACTTTAATAAGGAACTCTGTTTATGTTTAGCTGTAAAGAATACTTGATAAATTCAAATAATGGCCCAGTACTTTGTTTTACTTTTACAGCATGTGAAGGCTGCTATAAATAAAATCGTTTTTATATGCCTCCTCTTACCATCTATTGAATCGGGTACATTGAAAGTTAATAATAAATCCATAATCTTTTCATTTTCTAAACGTAAAAGCGTTTGCAATTGTTTTCTATCTATTTGTGTAGTCATATTTCCTTTAATTGTTAATAATTTCACTTAAAACTTTAATTCAACAACACGTGTGTTGTTTTCATGTAAATCAAAACAAAATTCTTTCAAAAACATTGACATTTTATATGTCACTTTAGAGCATTGTGTATGTTTAGTGTTGATTTGAAAAACAGAGTCGGTATATCGGTTAACACTGAACGTACCTTCAAGAGCGAATCTGTGCTTTTTTTCTTATTAGTATTGTGACAACTGTCAACGCCTTTACATTTTCATACGTTCTTCTTGTATTATCATAGAATGACTAATTTTCGTGAGTGTGTTTTTGTTTAAAACAATAAAGACAAGAAATTATTATTAATTTTTTATCGTTTTTAATATAATAAAGCTGCTAAGCAATACATACGAACTATATAGTATATATAATAAGAAAGTGTTTGAATATTTTTATAAAAAATGAAAAAACAATTTACCAAAATCAAAATAGCAGCTGAAAATCTTTCAAGGTAAAGTTGTTTTTCTTCTATGAGACTATAAGTTAGACAACAATCGTGACAATGTTGCGGAATGTCTCATTGGCGTAATGCGTTTTACTCGTAATTCAACAAAGGAATAGGGTTTTATGTTAATTGATATTTGTTTGTTATCACCTTTTTCCAGATCTTCTAAACCAGATCGTAAAGATTGTGAATTGGAAACGATAGAAAAACAAGTAGAAAAGTATCGTGATGTTTTGGATAAAATGGTGCGAAAACTACCCACTGTTTCCTCTAGCAGTAGTAGCAGTAGTAGCGGTGGTTCAGCCGATTTACAAGAACGTGATAAACGAATTAAAAAACAGACTCACTACAAAATTGGCCTAGCCCTGGAGGAGTCTTCAAAGGAATTGTCCAAAGATATGCCTTTGCATCATGTCTTAATGAATTGCGGTAAGTTTGTCATAATGACAAAATTATCAAATTTCTATACACAGTCTTTACTATTCATTTCCTTTACAATTTTAATCAATTTTGATTAGAACTCAACCACCACCTACCTACCTAACTTTATTCTAATCTAAAAAAAAAAAATTGTCTCAAGATAAAATGTTCTTTTTATGAAATATATAGAGTCGTTAAAAGGGTTTATCTTTTTATGTGGCTGGCTGGAAGTCTGCGTGTTAAAAAGATAT
The DNA here is from genome assembly GCA_963682025.1 of Cordilura impudica. Lineage (NCBI taxonomy): Eukaryota > Metazoa > Arthropoda > Insecta > Diptera > Scathophagidae > Cordilura > Cordilura impudica. The sequence goes on from OY821517.1 coordinate 346,359,245, forward strand.
TTTCGTTAGTTGGTCACTTTTTGTTATTGTTGCATTGTGTCATGTTATCATCATAGGTTTTTATTGTTGTTTTTTTTCTTCTGTAGTTTGCATTTTGTTTATATCTGTGTGTTTTCAAATATAGCCTCGGCTCACCTTAGTTCAGCTTGACCTTGTTTTGTAAATATAAGGCATAGATACACTAATAATTGGGGATGTCTGTGAAAGGGGGAATAGCCAACAAAAACATTCGTGATTTGTTGTGTAGAAAAAAGTTTAAGCTTTTTAAGGTTTTAGTGTCGTTTAATTATTATGTGTTGTAAATAAATTAATTAGAAAGAAGAGTTAATGGAGTGACCCTACGGAGACAATTTTTAAGCAGGTGTAATTTTATCGCTTCGATATAAAGGGAAATGGAAATTTAATTTTTTATCAAATTGAATGATTGTGTAGAAAAGTAATTTCTTTATATGGCTTTTTATTTTAAAATAAAAAAAAACAAGTAAGAAATTTATAGTCGGTCTAGACCGACTATACGATACCCTATACCATGCGTTTAGAAACCCTATCTCTTAGGACAACTAACTGGACATTGAAAATAAGCAAAAACCAAATTTGAGTGGGATTTTTATTAATTTTTTTGGCTGCAGATATGAAAAAGTTCATATCGGATGCTATATCTATAAAGGGACAAGGTCCAAAAATGGACCGATCCTGATCATGTTTGGTAAAGTCTCTTGTATTTTGCAAAAATATGTACAAAAAAAATTTGAGAAGAATAAGTGCAATATTTTTGTTTTTTAATAGATTTAAGTGAAGATCGGGAAGCAGCTCTATATGGGGTCAAAGGGATCATTTTTGGACTACTCATTAGTGGATGTAATGAACGCATACAAACCCAATTTGAGTAAGATCTATATGACAATTTGGATCTTATGGCAATTTATGTCAATTTGATATGGGTAATTTGTATGGGGGCTAGGTCTGAACATGGCCCGATTCTCTCCAGTTTCAATAGCCATGGCCGATAAAAGATTATATACCAAATTTCATTAAAATATATTCATATTTGCGACCTGCAGTTTGATTACAAGCTTTACATGGACACACAGACGGACGGACGGACGGACGGACGGACGGACATTGTTAAATCAACTCAGAAAGTGATTCTGATTCGATCGGTATAATTGAAGATGGGTCTAGGTCAAATATTTTTGGTTGTTACAAACAGCAGCACAAAGTCATTATACCCAAACCACATAGTGGTATAGGGTATAAAAATATGTGAATACTTTAAAGAAATTTAGTTCCAAGAATTAACATTTTTTTCGTTTTCATATATAATACTTTTTTTTTTTGGATAGAAAATAACCAACTCTTTAAAAAATCTTTAACAAAAAATATTAATTAAAAAACGTTAACTGAAAAAAATATATAAATTTTTTTTATTTGAAAAAATTCTGTTTTTCAATTCCATTTATTTTAATATTTAATACTAATACTAATATTTGTATATTAATACTAATTATAAATATTACAGAGTATAGCATATTTTGTACATAAAGTTATTAATAAAAACTAAAAATTAAAATTTTACCACTAACCAAATATTAATCCAACATTTACCTAATTTGTTTTTTCAAAACTAAAACTTATTTTCCAAAAATGTCATCCCTGAATTCTCTCACCCCTGTTCTAGAATTCACTTTCGAATTAAAAAATTCCTAACTGAAAATGTAAGAATTTTTTGATGTTGCACAATTTCAGAACGAATATAAAGCTAGGTAAATTTAAACGTACATGTTTTTGTTTTACTAAAAAGTGTTAATGGATTTCTTGAATTTCGCTGCGGAATATTGTGAAAATATGAGAGAATGATTAAATTCACAATGAAAATAAAAAAATAATATTTAAATCAATGTGGCCGCTCTGTGGCACATATTCTGATAAGGTGAATAAATTTCCAATTTTTATTTTAATCGATTAAGAAATTAGTTATCTTATGAAAGTAGAAAAGTTTAAACCTAAAGAACCAAAACCTTACACATCTATTTCAAGCATTTCACTGCGTACAGTACGATCCAAAATACACTTCTTTGTTTTGGGCTAAACTCTATTTCTCAATATATTCTCAATTACCGCAATTCCATAAAGTACCTTTAAAAATTACACTTTCTTAAAAAAGTACCTCTTTTAAAAAAGTAATTTTTCTTAAAAAAGTAAATTTTTTTAAAAGGTATAATTTCTCAGAAAAAGCTTTTTCTTAAAAAGTGTTTTATCTTAAAAAAAGTAAGTACCTTTTCTTAAAAAGTATATTTTCTTAAAATAACCCTTTTCTTTAAAGAATATCTTTTAGTAAAGTATCTTGTCCTCAAAAAGTACGTTTTCTCAAGTACTTTTTATTAAAAATATACCTTTTATTAAAAAGGCACCCTTTATTAAAATGTACCTTTTCTTGAAAAAGTTCCTTTTCTTAAAAAGTTAATTTTCGCAAAAAAAAATCATTTTCTTAAAAAAGTTCCTTTAATTAAAAAAGTTCTTTTTATTAAAAAAGTATCTTTTCAAAAAAAGCAAATTCTTTTAACGTACATTAAAAAAATAAACAGTTTCTTAATAGTACTTTTAAAAAAGTACCTTTTCCCAAAAAAAAACTTTTTTTTTTAAAGTACCTTCTCTTATGCCCGTTTTCTCAATAGGCGATTATTTTTTATCCCAACGAGAAACTGCCGGTTAAAGAAATTTGGTTTTCTCAATGTCTGGTTTGCTTCTATTTTGTCGCAAAGCTAACCGGCACTCAGCTGCCAATTATTTATTTATCGTGCAGATAAATTATTCTCCCAACTTTCATATCAATTTTGAGAGGCATTGCCAACTGAAAATAATTCTCCCAACTTTCATACGTATTTTGAGAGGCATTGCCAACTGAAAGTAATGTTTTTGTCGGTACATTGAGAAAACCAAAATTGTTAACCGGCAGTTTATCGGTACAATAAATTTATGTCATGGTTAAGTAACAGGCAGTTTGACGATACATTGAGAAAACCGGCATTAAACTTCTAACTTAAATTTTCTTAAAAAAGTACGGTTTCTTAAAAAGCACAGTTTCTTAAAAAAGCACCTTTTATTAAAGGAGTAAATTTTTTTAAAAGTACCCCTTTTTAAAAAGTAATTTTTCTAAAAAGTACCTTTTTTAAACGTTCATTTTTTTCAAAAAAGTATCTGTTTTTAAAACTATAATTTTTAATACCTTTTTTAAAAAAAGTACCTTTTATTAAAAAAATACCTTTTTAAAAAAGTACTTTCTTAAAAGTCAACTTTTTCTAAAAAAGTACATTTTCTTAAAAAAGTAAATTTTCTTACAAAGTATATTTTCTTGAAAGGTACATTTTCTTGAAAAGTACGTTTTCTAAAAAAGTGCCTTTTCTTAAAAAGTACATTTTCTTAAATAGTACCTTTTATTAAAAAGTACATTTTCTTAAAAAGTACTTGTTCTTAAAATGCACATTTTCTTTAAAGTACCTTTTCTAAAAAAGTACATTTTCTTAAAAGTATCTTTTCTTGAAAAGTACCTTTTCCAAAAAAGTACCTTTTCTTAAATAATACCTTTTCTTAAAAAGTAATGTTTCTTAAAACTTACCTTTTCTTAAAAAGCACATTTTCTTTAAAAGTACCTTTTCTTAAAATAGTACCTTTTATTAAAAAAGCAGCCTTTATTAAAAAAGTACCATTTCTTAAAATGTACGTTTTCTTAAAAGGTACATTTTCTTCAAAATTATCTATTCTTAAAAAGTACATTTTCTTCAAAAGTACCTCTTCTTCAAAAGTACCTCTTCTTAAAAAGTACTTGTTTTTAAAATGCACATTTTCTTAAAAGTACCTTTTCTAAATAAGTACCTTTTCTTAAAAAGTATCTTTTCTTGAAAAGTACCGTTTCTAAAAAAATGCGTTTTCTTAAATAGTACCTTTTCTTAAAAAGTAATGTTTCTTAAAAAGTACCTTTTCGTAAAAAGCAATTTTTTTCAAAAGTACCTTTTCTTAAAATAGTATCTTTTATTAAAAAAGCAGCCTTTATTAAAAAGTACCGTTTCTTAAAATGTAAATTTTCTTAAAAGGTACATTTTCTTCAAAAGTATCTATTCTTAAAAAGTACCTTTTCTTCAAAAGTATCTCTTCTTCAAAAATACTTGTTTTTAAAATGCACATTTTCTTAAAAGTACCTTTTCTAAATAAGTACCTTTTCTTAAAAAGTATCTTTTCTTGAAAAATACCTTTTCTAAAAAAATACGTTTTCTTAAATAGTACCTTTTCTTAAAAAGTAATGTTTCTTAAAAAGTACCTTTTCTTAAAAAGCACATTTTTTTCAAAAGTACCTTTTCTAAAAATAGTACCTTTTATTAAAAAAGCAGCCTTTATTAAAAAAGTACCGTTTCTTAAAATGTAAATTTTCTTAAAAGGTACATTTTCTTCAAAAGTATCTATTCTTAAAAAGTACCTTTTCTTCAAAAGTACCTCTTCTTCAAAAGTTCCTCTTCTTAAAAAGTATCTCTTTTTTAAAAGTACCTTTTCCTAAAAAGTACATTTTCTTAAAAAGTACATTTTCTTAAAAAGTACATTTTCTTAAAAGGTACATTTTCTTTAAATATTACCTTATTTTTTAAAAAAGTGCCGTTTCTTAAAAAAGTAAATTTTCTTAAAATAGTACCTTTTATTAAAAAGTTTCTTAAAAAAGTACCGTTTGTTAAAAAGTGCCATTTTTGAAAAAAGTACCGTTTCTTAAAAAAATACCATTTCCTAAAAAGTACCTTTTCTTAAAATAGAGCCTTTTCTTAAAAAAAGTAAATTTTTTATAAGGTACCCTTTTTTAAAAGGAATTTTTTTAAAAGTAACTTTTTTAAAAAAGTACCATTTTTAAAAGTATATTTTTTTTTACAAAAGAACATTTTTTAAAAAAGTACCTTTTATTGTAAAAATGAATTTTTAAAAAAGTACTTTTCCTTAAGAAAGTTAATTTTTCTTTAAAAATACTTTTTCTTAAAAATGTTCCCAAAATGCAAATTTAATTAAAAAGTGAATCTTCCTACAAAATACCTTTTCTTAAAAAATTACCTTTTGTTAAAAAGTAACTTTTCTTAAAAAATTACCTTCTGTTAAGTAATTACCTTCTTACCTTCAGTAAGAGAAATTACAACCAAGTACCTTTTCTTAAAAAGTGCCTTTTCTTAAAAAAGTACATTTTCGTAAAAAGTACCTTTTCTTTAAATAGTAGTACCTTTTACTAAAAAGTACACTTTCTTAAAAATGCGTATTTTTTAACAAAGTACATTTAAAAAAATAATGGTTTTAAAAAAATTTAGTTTTTCATGAAAAAGTACTTTTTCATGAAAAAGTACTTTTTCTTAAAAAGTACCTCCAATATGTTACCTTCTTCAAAAGTTACAGATTTCTGACCGCCTTTACGTCAAATGAGCCGCGTTTATATTGTTAAACCTGCTCCTTTGGATTAAAAACAGTTTCTAAAAAAAATCACGGTTTCAAGTAAATGTATATAGAACAAGTAAGAAAATTATAGTCGGTCTGGACCGACCATAAGATACCTTATACCATAGAGACCCTATCTCTTCGGTCCAACTAATTGGATATAGATTGTTAATTTTTTTGGTTGCAGATATGAAAAAGTTCATATCGGATGCTATATTTATATGGGGACTAGGTCGAAAAATGGACCGATCATGACCATATTTGGTAGTCACTTATATTTTGAAAAAACATATAAAACGAAACTTGAGAAAAAGCTGTGCAATATTTTTATTTTTTGATAGATTTAACTGAAGATCGAGAAGCAGCTCTATATGAGGCATATGACTAAGAATTGTCCTATAGGGATTATTTTTGGACCACTGATTAATGGGTGTAATAATCATATACAAACCCAGTTTCACTGAGATCTATATGATAATTTGGATCTTATGGCAATTTATGTCGATTTCATAGGGGTCATTTGTATGGGGACTTGGTCTGTTTATCCTATGGCCGATAAAAGCTTATATACCAAATTCCATCAAAATATATTCATATGTGCGGCCTGTAGTTTGATTAGAAGGTTCATATGGACACACAGACGGACAGACGGAAGGACGAACGGACGGACGGGCATCGCTAAATCGAATCAGAAAGTGTTTCAGGGCCGATCGGTATAATAAAAGATGGGTCTAGGTCAAATATTTTTGGTAGTTACAAACAGCAGCACGAAGTCATTATACCCAAACCACATAGTGGTATAGGGTATAAAAAACATTTCTTAATAGATAATAAAGTTCTTTTCTAAAAACTAAAATTAATTAAGTTTTTTTTTCTTTTAAATTTTTAGCTGCATACTCAATTTATTTTAATCCTATTCTATTAAATGCTTAACTTTAAACATGCATGTGTATTAAGCAATAAACACACAGACATACAATTCTCATCACATCATATTAATTCACACTAAATACAAGAGTACTACATACGCTTAAGCCTCTACTAGTCGGCCGATACAACAATACCATCAAACAAACAGACACATTTCATAAATTATTTTAATCTTTAAATTAAAATTTCTTTGACACCACAGCTGGATACACACTTTAACCATTGCTTCCTAAATAAGGGAATTCATAAACAGTCAACAACCTTCTTTATAACGGGTGATTTTTTTGAGGTTAGGATTTTCATGCATTAGTATTTGACAGATCACGTGGGATTTCAGACATGGTGTCAAAGAGAAAGATGCTCAGTATGCTTTGACATTTCATCATGAATAGACTTACTAACGAGCAACGCTTGCAAATCATTGAATTTTATTACCAAAATCAGTGTTCGGTTCGAAATGTGTTTCGCGCTTTACGTCCGATTTATGGTCTACATAATCGACCAAGTGAGCAAACAATTAATGCGATTGTGACCAAGTTTCGCACTCAGTTTACTTTATTGGACATTAAACCAACCACACGAATGCGTACAGTGCGTACAGAAGAGAATATTGCGTCTGTTTCTGAGAGTGTTACTGAAGACCGTGAAATGTCGATTCGTCGCCGTTCGCAGCAATTGGGTTTGTGTTATTCGACCACATGGAAGATTTTACGCAAAGATCTTGGTGTAAAACCGTATAAAATACAGCTCGTGCAAGAACTGAAGCCGAACGATCTGCCACAACGTCTAATTTTCAGTGAATGGGCCCTAGAAAAGTTGGCAGAAAATCCGCTTTTTTATCGACAAATTTTGTTCAGCGATGAGGCTCATTTCTGGTTGAATGGCTTCGTAAATAAGCAAAATTGCCGTATTTGGAGTGAAGAGCAACCAGAAGCCGTTCAAGAACTGCCCATGCATCCCGAAAAATGCACTGTTTGGTGTGGTTTGTACGCTGGTGGAATCATTGGACCGTATTTTTTCAAAGATGCTGTTGGACGCAACGTTACGGTGAATGGCGATCGCTATCGTTCGATGCTAACAAACTTTTTGTTGCCAAAAATGGAAGAACTGAACTTGGTTGACATGTGGTTTCAACAAGATGGCGCTACATGCCACACAGCTCGCGATTCTATGGCCATTTTGAGGGAAAACTTCGGAGAACAATTCATCTCAAGAAATGGACCGGTAAGTTGGCCACCAAGATCATGCGATTTGACGCCTTTAGACTATTTTTTGTGGGGCTACGTCAAGTCTAAAGTCTACAGAAATAAGCCAGCAACTATTCCAGCTTTGGAAGACAACATTTCCGAAGAAATTCGGGCTATTCCGGCCGAAATGCTCGAAAAAGTTGCCCAAAATTGGACTTTCCGAATGGACCACCTAAGACGCAGCCGCGGTCAACATTTAAATGAAATTATCTTCAAAAAGTAAATGTCATGGACCAATCTAACGTTTCAAATAAAGAACCGATGAGATTTTGCAAATTTTATGCGTTTTTTTTTTAAAAAAAGTTATCAAGCTCTTAAAAAATCACCCGTTACATTCATTCATTCATTTCTTCTTCTTAATAGGACAGACTTTATACATATATTGTGTTTGTATGGCCTTTCTTTTACATTTGAATTGAAATAAATATGTTTTAAAAATAAATAAAAGAAAAAAAAAAGTAATATAGACATCTTTTAATATTTCCTGTTATTATTTTAAGACTGTGATTTTTATTCTTAATCATTTTCCTTCTTAATATCTCTCATATAATTTCCTCAGGCGAACTTGAAAAGTCAATTGCTGAATGTATTGTGGACAGTGAATTGGAAACGGAATGCGAAGTGGTGCGGCGTCTTAAATTAATTTTAGACAATGAAATACAAGAGATCTCAACATTAAAACGAAATGTTTCGCGTACTTTACAAGAATACGCATCATTAAAAAGAAGCCATGAGGTGAGTTTCGAAAAAGTTTCGCTCAACTTTTAATCATATATAAGCGGCGGTTATATTACGATTATTTTAAGATAATAAATACGTTTTTTCTTCTTCTGTAAGATAATACAATATGACTGACATACACATTTCCCTTATCATCTTTTACATACGCGCGAGTATTTGTTAAGTTTATTTTTCGCATTCAAGAATTTTTATTGATATCTTTTCGTGGGGTGACAGATTAAATGATTTATTTGTGTTTTGTTGACATTTTTATGTTCTGATTAAAAATTCATTTTCTTTTATATTGCCTAACGAGGGTTGAGTAGAAAATTTTTGGAGGACCTGCCTTCAGGGTGGCAATAATAATTATTGCAATTTGATACGAGTGACTGACTTAAATAAACACTTTTTTAGATCCTAAGATCCTCATAATCATAAACAGTTACGCTAAAAACAATGTGTTCAATTGCTATATGTAAATACAGAATTTTTACACCCTCCACCTCACTTTACAGAAGTACAAACTGATATTGTCATTCCCTTTCTAAAAATATGAAGCCAATAAGTTCTGGACATCATAAAGTAAACTAATTTTTGATTTAAAATCTTTTTTGTTATAAAACTGTCATATCTTATTATAATTATAATAATAATATTATATTAATAATATTATATTATTATTATTATAATAATTTTATTCCTCGATACTAGGACTATTTTTGAAAAGATGTTGTAGTAAACCGATCGATAAATACTTTTAGATATAACTAGTTAGCCCAGCACTGTAAATTCAAGTGAAAATTCTAGAAAATATTATTTTTTCATTCAATTTAAAAATTTATGAATATTTAAATGAGCCTAAAAATATGCTAATCAATTTACGCAATTCACAATTCAACACAGGGCGTGTCATACACAATTTAAACCTATTTCATTAACAGGGCGTAACGAATCATTATAAATATTTTATTTTAATTAATTTTATATATATTTTTAAGACGTATTTATACATAAATTTTATCATTCCGGACATCTACATATGAACTATAACTTTGCCATTTTTCACAACCCTCCGTGCCAGCACTTTCCTTAAAAAGGGATTAGAAAATTTTTCTTCAGGTATTAATATATATGTAGATGAATCAATTGGTATTTCTCTCTTTCCCCAAAAAATAAAAATTGTTGAAGCAGATAACATTTTTTGAATATAAACCCTTAATAGATACTAGCAGATCCCAGCCATCAAAATTAGAGAGCAAATTCTAGGAAATTTTATTTTTTCATTTAATGTATTATTTTATAAGACCCACAATTCAACACTTTTTATTGTCGTTATTGGTTTATGTCCAAAATTATTTTTGTTTATGTCCAACATTATTTTTCAATTCAATTCAATTGGTATTTCTCTCTTTCCCCAAAAAATAAAAATTGTTGAAGCAGATAACATTTTTTGAATATAAACCCTTAATAGATACTAGCAGATCCCAGCCATCGAAATTAGAGAGCAACTTCTAGGAAATTTTATTTTTTCATTTAATGTATTATTTTATAAGACCCACAATTCAACACTTTTTATTGTCGTTATTGGTTTATGTCCAAAATTATTTTTGTTTATGTCCAACATTATTTTTCAATTCAATTCGCTTGGTATTTCTCTCTTTCCCCAAAAAATAAAAATTGTTGAAGCAGATAACATTTTTTGAATATAAACCCTTAATAGATACTAGCAGATCCCAGCCATCGAAATTAGAGAGCAAATTCTAGGAAATTTAATTTTTTCATTTAATGTATTATTTTATAAGACCCACAATTCAACACTTTTTATTGTCGTTATTGGTTTATGTCCAAAATTATTTTTGTTTATGTCCAACATTATTTTTCAATTCAATTCAATTGGTATTTCTCTCTTTCCCCAAAAAATAAAAATTGTTGAAGCAGATAACATTTTTTGAATATAAACCCTTAATAGATACTAGCAGATCCCAGCCATCGAAATTAGAGAGCAAATTCTAGGAAATTTTATTTTTTCATTTAATGTATTATTTTATAAGACCCACAATTCAACACTTTTTATTGTCGTTATTGGTTTATGTCCAAAATTATTTTTGTTTATGTCCAACATTATTTTTCAATTCAATTCAATTGGTATTTCTCTCTTTCCCCAAAAAATAAAAATTGTTGAAGCAGATAACATTTTTTGAATATAAACCCTTAATAGATACTAGCAGATCCCAGCCATCGAAATTATAGAGCAAATTCTAGGAAATTTCATTTTTTCATTTAATGTATTATTTTATAAGACCCACAATTCAACACTTTTTATTGTCGTTATTGGTTTATGTCCAAAATTATTTTTGTTTATGTCCAACATTATTTTTCAATTCAATTCAATTGGTATATCTCTCTTTCCCCAAAAAATAAAAATTGTTGAAGCAGATAACATTTTTTGAATATAAACCCTTAATAGATACTAGCAGATCCCAGCCATCGAAATTAGAGAGCAAATTCTAGGAAATTTAATTTTTTCATTTAATGTATTATTTTATAAGACCCACAATTCAACACTTTTTATTGTCGTTATTGGTTTATGTCCAAAATTATTTTTGTTTATGTCCAACATTATTTTTCAATTCAATTCAATTGGTATTTCTCTCTTTCCCCAAAAAATAAAAATTGTTGAAGCAGATAACATTTTTTGAATATAAACCCTTAATAGATACTAGCAGATCCCAGCCATCGAAATTAGAGAGCAAATTCTAGGAAATTTTATTTTTTCATTTAATGTATTATTTTATAAGACCCACAATTCAACACTTTTTATTGTCGTTATTGGTTTATGTCCAAAATTATTTTTGTTTATGTCCAACATTATTTTTCAATTCAATTCAATTGGTATTTCTCTCTTTCCCCAAAAAATAAAAATTGTTGAAGCAGATAACATTTTTTGAATATAAACCCTTAATAGATACTAGCAGATCCCAGCCATCGAAATTAGAGAGCAAATTCTAGGAAATTTAATTTTTTCATTTAATGTATTATTTTATAAGACCCACAATTCAACACTTTTTATTGTCGTTATTGGTTTATGTCCAAAATTATTTTTGTTTATGTCCAACATTATTTTTCAATTCAACACAGGGCTTTTTGCAAACAAATTAACAAATTTAATAAACACGGCGACAGCATTGTATAATTTTATGTATGTGTTAGTAGCAATTTTAAATGCATTTTATTCCAAAAAAAAAAAAATTAAAAATCTAAAAATCTGTAAATCTGGTGGACAGCTAAAAAGAAATGACTTTCAAATGAGGGATGTTTGGTTAAAATAGGATTAAAACTGACATACTTACATCGGTCACAAGAAATCGCCTTGCCTATTAATATTATAGATTTATGAACATTATAACAAGAGGACTTTAATGACATTTATCTGAGCTGTTTTGCTATTTAAAATCATAAAAATCGTATGATTAAATCACGAGCAATGGATGAAATGTAACAACAAACTCTTGAAAAAAATATTATTTTCTATCTGTTTATTGTAATTGTAATATTTTTGTAATCTAATTGTGGTTATTGCAAATGTTGTGGTCATTGTAGCATTTTACCAATTTAGTTAGGTTCATTGAATAGACGTTTTCCGAAAAAATAGTTTTCTTTTATTTTTCTTCCAAAAAGTAAATTTTCTTAAAAAAGTGACTCCTCAAACAATTATTTATTTATTTGTAATTCACTATAATACACAAAGCCAGCAAGGCCAATAAACATAGTAATACATAGTAATACTCCTGAATAGGAGTATTACATAGTAATACTCCTGAATAATTCTTAAAATAAAATACTATGATATAATCATAGTAAAATACTACATAAAGTAATTCTATCACATGAAATAATGTGGGTCCCCAGCCACAAAAGAACAAGAAATATGGAAGCAATAAAATATTAGCCCAACCAGTGACAATTAAATAACAAAGGACTACGGAACCAAATCCCAGAAATAATCTAATACTCTTATCCGAAAGGCATTATTGAAATGTGAGAAAATCCGTAATTCAAGTGGCAGATAATTCCAATATCTGACTATTCTGATAACAAACGATCTCTAAAACACAGAATGTCGAATTATCTATAATATTAATAGGCTAGGCGATTTCTTGTGACTGATGTTTTGTTCTACCGTTTTATCCTGATTTTGACCAAACGTATATTATTTGAAAGGTATTTCTTTTTAGCCGATTTGCAAATTTACAGATTTTTAAATTTCTTCCATTATTTTGAGTAAATTGCATTTTAAGTTAGTACTAACACATACATAAAATTATACAATGCTATGTGTGTGTTTATTAAATTTGTTAATGGGTTTCTAATAAAAATGAGTTTGTTTTATGTGTTGATTTGTGAATTGGCTATAATTTATTAGCATACCTTTAGGGTCTTTATTTAATGAAAAAATTAAATTTCCTAGAATTTGCGCTCAAATTTCGAGGGCTGGAATCTGCTAGTTGGAATAAATAACTGATGATTTCTAGTTGACCGAGTAAAAATAAAGTTCCTGCATAGAGGCAAAGGCGTACCACTTATAAAGACCTTGTAAAAGAAAATCAAGTTACGACATTTCACAAAATATTCAAACGAGCATCCTAGAAAACATTTGACAAAATCCGAAATGTGATTCCTTCTATGGATTCCAAACATAAACCGAACAATAGCAAAGATCATTCCAATAGTACCCGATACAACTTCAAGTCCATATGACACTTGCGACGTCAGAAGTGCATGAGCTAACTTTTGTCTTATAAAGAACGGTGGGAATATATTAGAATAAATCCTACCCAAGGTACTCCAAATTGTACAACATAATGTATCAATATTCGTTTCAAAAGAAAGCTTACTGTCTAGCACAACGCCCAAGCATTTAAGCCGATTTATTAACAATTTCATCATCACCCAAAATAATATTAAAATCAAGGAAATAACTATCCGTAGGCCCAAACATGATAGGTCTAGATTTTGAGGAATTAATAGTCAAAAAATTATCAGACTTCCATCGCAAAACACGTCCTAAAGAGTAGTTAATCATCAGCAAATAAAAAAGATTGACAAATCTGTGTATTAAGATACTCCCAAAACAGAACCCTGAGGGACTCCACAGTTGAGAGGAAGTAAACTAAACATAACATTGTTAATAGCAACATTTTGTGATCTAACACTCAAATAAAGGCCAGTTTACACTACCACACTTTGTAATACGACCTGTCAAAAAGTCCAGTATTATGAAAAAGTCGTATCATGTAAAAAGCTTATGTTATGAAATTGACAGTCTGTATGATTTTATTTTCGAAGTCCGATGATTTCTAAAAACTTGTCATTTTTTGTTTTTTGGAAACACTAAAAAAGGTAAACAAAAACAAAGAAAGTCGAAATAAAATATAAATTTTAAAATTCGTAGCTATTTTCATAAGACTTGAGGGTGATGGTTTAAATAGCCTAAGTATGCAGAAATAATGTCGGTACGACTTTATGACAGTGCGATGAAATTCATCGGATTTTTGTGCCCAAAAATCATACGACTGAGTGGTATCATGTAAATGGGCCTTAAGAGAGTAGTGAGTCTACACTCATCATTAAGCTTAACAATCATACTGGTAATATTAATTGAATTCAAAGCTTTTGACAGATCGAGGGAAACAAGAACACTCAATTTATTACTAAATTGAGCAATGACATCGTACTATATCCATGGTGAAAGGCCAAGTGCAACTCATAAATATTCAAACGAAACTCAAGAATTTGATTTTTTAAAATATGTTCTAAAACCTTAGACAGACTAATAACGAACTATTGAAAAAAGCTTGAGATCCTCAGGTCCGTGAACAACTGTAGTTTTCGGTATAGGTGCAACACGAGCAATTTTCGTAAAAATAGCATTGACAAAATTCAAAATGAATCTAGAAACATAAGGGAAGACTTGTTTCACAAACATAATTGAAATATTATCAACAATCGATCGAGATTTAACATTATTCAGAGCTTCAAATAAATCCAGCTCGCTGGCACATCAAAAGGACAGAGCATTCCCAGGATCATTCAAATTATCAAAACCAAAATTACCATGAACACCACCACAACTCCCATTTACAAAATATGTACTTAGTGCTTCAACGTTATTATTTAACACTACACTATACACACCAAGACAACCAGAGCCTTCAAGTACTCTTCATAGCCCAGCTGTGTCCAACCCCCCCCAAACAACCTTGAAAACTGCCGCCTCTTCTCCTTACGAATAACATTTTTAGCCTTATGACGTAGTTTACAATACTTTTTCCAACTCTCCGACTCCATCCATGTATTATTTTCATAGCGAACCTTTTCTCCTTACCTTTTTTAAGAAAGTAACTTTTCCAAAAAAAAAGTTCCTTTTCTTAAAAAAGTACATTTTCTTAAAAAACTACTTTTTCTTTGAAAAGTAACTTCTCTTTAAAAAAAAGCACCTTTTCATAAAAAAACATCTTTCTTAAAAAAGTATAATTTCTTAAAGCACATTTTCCTAAAAAAGGACATTTTCTTAAAAAAGTACATTTTGTTAAGAAAGTACCTTATCTAAAAAAGTACATTTTCAAAAAAGTACCTTTTACAAAAAGTACCTTTTATAAAAAAGTACCTTTTATAAAAAAGTACCTTTTATAAAAAAGTACCTTTTATAAAAAACTACCTTTTATAAAAAAGTACCTTTTAAAAAGAAAGACCTTTTATAAAAAAGTACCTTTTATAAAAAAGTACCTTTTATAAAAAAGTACCTTTTATAAAAAAGTACCTTTTATAAAAAAGACCCTTTTATAAAAAACTACCTTTTATAAAAAAGTGCCTTTTATAAAAAAGTACCTTTTCTTAAAAGTACCTTTTATAAAAAATTACCTTTTATAAAAAAGTACCTTTCATAAAAAAGTACCTTTTATAAAAAAGTATCTTTTATAAAAAAGTATCTTTTATAAAAAAGTACCTTTTATAAAAAAGTACCTTTTATAAAAAAAGTACGTTTTATAAAAAAGTACGTTTATAAAAAAATATTTAAAAAAAAGTACCTTTTATAAAATAAGTACTTTTTATAAAAAAAAATATTTTATAAAAGTGTACCTTTTATAAAATAAGTAACCTTTATAAAAGTGACCTTTTTTAAAAAAATAACTTTTATAAAAAAAATACTTTTTATGAAAAAGTATCTTTGATAAAAAAGTACCTTTTGTACAAAAAGTACCTTTTATAAAAAATTATAAAAAGTACCATTTACAAAAAAGTACCTTTGAATAAAAAAGTACTTTTGATCAAAAAAGTATCTCATCAAAAAATACCTTTTCTTAAAAAAGTACCTATTCTAAAAAAATTTTTTTTTTTGAAAAAAGTAAATTTTCTTAAAAAATTGAATTTTTTTGCAGAAGTACTTTTCTTGAAAAAGTGCCTCTTCTCATAAAAGTACCTTTTCTTAAAAACGTACCCTTTCTTAAAAAGTACCCTTTGTTAGAAAGTATCGTTTCTAAAAAAGTAAATTTTCTAAAGAAAGTACCTTTTCTAAGGAAGTAAATTTTCTTAAAAAAGTACCTTTCCTAAAAAATACATTTTCTCAAAAAAGTACCTTATCTTAAAACTGTACCTTGTCTTAAAAAGTAACTTTTCTGAAAAATGTTCCGTTTCTTAAAAGTACTTTCTCTTAAAAAAGTAAATTTTATTTAAAAAGTACTTTTATGAAAAAGGACCTTTTATAAAAAAGGACCTTTTATAAAAAACTACCTTTTATAAAAAAACTAACTTTAAAATTTATAAAAAAGTACGTTTTATAAAAAAGTATAAAAACAAGTACCTTTTCTTTAATTTTTTTTATTTTAAAGCCCGTTTTCTTGAAAAAGTACTTTTTCAGGTGTACTTTTTCTTAAAAAAGTACCCTTTCTTAAAAAGTACTTTTTCTAAAAAAGTACATTTTCTAGAGAAAGGTGCATTTTCTTAAAAAATTACCTATTGCGATTTTGGTTTGTTTGGCTCAAGGTCATATGGGTTAAATAGTAAAAAATCATTTTATTTAATTTTTGTTTTTTAATTTTATTTGATATTTCGAACAGCATCGCTGTTCATCTTCAGAAAAATATTGTGCTTCACATTATGAGTTGGACAGATAATGTGAACAAAGAAGGACGCTTTCAACTCCGCGGTAAAAATATCAAAATTACCTTTTCCTAAAAAAGTATATTTTCTTAAAAAACCACCTCTTATTAAAATAGTACCTTTTCTAAATAAGTCAATTTTCTTAAAAAAAAAGTACCTTTTCCTAAAAAATATGTTTCTTAAAAAAGTTCCGTTTCTTAAAAAATTTAATTTTCTTAAAAAAGTAAATTTACTTAAAAAAGTACCTTCTCTTAAAAAAGTAATTTTTCTTTAAAAAAATACCTTTTCTTTAAAAGTACCATATTTTTTTTTTTAAAGTACCGTTTATTAAAAAGAGTAGATTTTCTTAAAAAAGTCCCTTTTGTTAAAAAAGTAAATTTTCTTAATAAATTACTTTTTTTTTAAAAAGTACCTTGTCTTATAAAAGTGCTTTTGTTGGCTTGAGAAGAGTTAAGTTGTAATTGTGTTTCAAATCTTAACTAAGGCATACGTCAAAATGTGTATATATACATATGTACGAGGGGTTGGTTTCAATGGTTACAACAAACTAGTTTATAAATATTTCTGATAAAGTTGCTATAATTGTACCAGTTTTTAGTACAATTTATACCTCAACAATACAATTTACAATTTTTCTATCTGAATTTAGAATTTATTTTACAAATTTTCCAGGATTATGCTTCAGAACTATGCAGAGTTCTGAGCTTATATGAAGAATATGCATGAAAACAAACCGATAGATCTTCTATTTATGTTTTTTGAACCCATTTTATGACAGTGTGAAATGTAAAGAGCAAAATCACAAAGCTGTGTCATAATCTATGTACATCAATTAACTTAAAACGGACAAATAATGGCGAATATATTATTTTGACCAATTATTCGTTTTTGTTAAAAAAAAACACATTATTAAATTTCATTGAACTTTTTACCATTTACGATTATATACTATTTTAAATCATATTACAGACTACTTATAATATTTTCAACCTAAATGCGTCATAACTTCCACTTTTTATTTAAACATTAAAAAAAAACAATAATGAGGTAATGCCATAAACAAAAATAGTAATGGTATTATTCAAGTATAGAAATTGTTAAGAATAAAAGTAAATCATTTTGATGTTGTTATTTATTTCAAGCGAAATTAATTAAATTTATATTGACTGGTTTAAGATTTTTAGCGAAAATCTGTCTTAAGAAATTTCCACTTGTATTCAAGCGTAATGTGAATACCCCTATTATGTATCATATAAAACGGTTTAAGTTGAAACACCTACCATAGAATGTAAAAAAAGAGACATTGAATGATAAGACTTGAATTTATCCGTAAGCAAATATTGCAAACAAGTAAATCAAATGGACATGACTCAAATAGGAAAAACGTTTTATTAGGTCATTGGGGTAATCAAATTTGCAAAAAAAAAAAAAAATAGTTATTAATATTTCGCAAGAATTAATATTAATGATATAAATTTATTTTGCAGGCTGCCATACGATTGGATGAGGCACCGGCTAAAATTAATCATATCAAAGATCAACAAGAACAATGTGAAATAAAATTAGAAAAGGAACGCGATTCGTGGGCCGCTCAAATGTTTGAGCTGATAGCCAAAGAAGATGTTATCGTTAATTGCATACGAGATTACATACTCAACCAAAGAAACTATCATGAGCGTGCTCTGCAAAAAGTCAATGCTTCATTGGCCAACATACAAGATGTCATACAGTCTACGGTCAAATCTCGTTTTGGTACATCGCTAACGGATCATTTGGACTCGTCAAATCGTGATATATCGTATATATTGGAATTGTGCATATGCTGTTTGCTCGAGAATGGTCTCAGCGAGGAGGGTCTGCTGCGTGTGGGCTGTGCTAGTACGAAATTGAGACGCATGAAACATGCTTTGGAAGCTCAATATGTGAAGACCCCTTTGCCGGTGGACTATCAGGATCCGCATGTTATTGGTTCTATTTTGAAATTATATTTACGTGAACTGCCTGAACCTCTGCTCACTTATAAATGCTACAAGGATTTCCTAAGGGCTGTTGAGAAAAATTCAGAAGAAGAACGTAAAGCAGAGATTAAAGCCACTTTGGCAAAATTGCCAACGGTGAACTATTTAAATTTACGCTATTTAACAAAGTTTCTTTGGTTGGTTAATCAGAATGTCGATTCTAATAAAATGAGTTCTCATAACTTGGCCATTGTTATGTCACCGAATATGCTGTGGCCAAGAATTGATAAAAACAATCCGGCCGATTATATGGGCCAAGTTAATAGTTCGTCTGCTGTTAATATCATTGTGGAACTGTTGATAAGTCAGTGGGATTATTTCTTTGAGGGCGAGGTGGATTTCTTTGTTACTTTGCAGCGTGGCAAACTGTTTGTGGAGGATAAAAGTAAATCAAATTCATCCAATGAACATTTAGATCGGCACGAGAATGGTAAGTGGCAGAAAATTAATGATGTTTTTTAACTTTTAAGTGATTTTCTTGGTTTATATGTAAGGCCGATCATAAAATATATTTTTTTTTTTAACTCTAAACTATATTTAATTTTCATTTGAGTATTATATTTTTAAGCAAATTTACATTATTACGCTAGAGTTATGTGATGTGGTTATATTTAATTAAGTTAAACCTTTTGTAAAAATATTTTTTTCCATTAAATTTTTATTGATTTATAGTACCTGAACTACTACGTTTGAAGTTTATTGACCAGACGTTTCAGAAATCGCACCAAAATATTTTTATATGGCAATATTTTGGCTATTTTTTTTTTGTTCAAGAGGTCATTGCCGAAGTTTTTAATAGCCGTTTTTTTAGCCGTATTCATAAGTTTATGTTATGCATTTGTAGTGAGATACGTACAACGATTTACCAACTGGAATGTTTTTAGGCTTATCATTGGCTTATGCACTGCCACTTAACTAAATTTTAATTTACTGTTTTAGTTAAAATCAGCTCTGATTTTTTGTAATCACTATTTTTTTTCTTAAAGTCGGGGTAAGGATTTTTTTCTGAATATATAACATGTCGAGAGTGTTGTGTCAAAATTTCAAGTAAATCGGAGCAAATCTAACGAAGATAAAGCGTTTCAAGCGACCGGTATATCGTATATGTTAAACGCTTTAAATCGATTTTCTTGCAACCAACATTTTTGAAGTCCGTGAACATCATAACTCAAAATCTACTTGATACTATTTCTACACATAAATCAATACGTAATCAGGAAGAGTTTTTTTATTTAAACATTTTTTGGTCCATTTGTTGACAACAAATTCACGGAAATTTTATAGCAAAAATCGTGATTTTAACTTCAAAATGTTCCCAAAAATAATAATAAAAAAATCATGTGAATCCGATCACAGGGGAGATGTGTAAACATTTAGTAATTAAAGATTTTTTTATGGCACTTTTTTAAAATCAAACAGAAAGCAATCAAAATTTTTAATTTTAAATTTTTCATTATTCGTTTTTCATTTTTTATTTTTCATTTTTCATTTTTATTTTCATTTTTTATTTTTCAATTTTAATATTTTATTTTTCATTTTTTATTTTTAATTTTTCTTTTTTCATTTTTTACTTTTAATTTTTTATTTTCATTTTTTATTTTTCACTTTTCATTTTTTATTTTTCATTTTTCGTTTTTCATTTTTTATTTTTCATTTTTTATTTTTCATTTTAATTTTTTATTTTTATTTTTAATTTTTCATTTTTCGTTTTTCATTTTTCAGTTTTTATTTTTCACTTTTCATTTTTTATTTTTAATTTTTCATTTTTTATTTTTCATTTTTCGTTTTTAATTTTTTATTTTTCATTTTAATTTTTTATTTTTATTTCTAATTTTTAATTTTTCGTTTTTCAGTTTTTATTTTTAATTTTTAATTTTTTATTTTTAATTATTCATTTTTTATTTTTAATTTTTTGTTTTAATTTTTAATTTTTAATTTTTTTTTTTCATTTTTAAACGGGTTATTACATATCATAATTTTTTCACCAATACAATCATAAGTCACACAGATTTTGTCTTACGGCTTACATGTTACTCTGTTTTTGCGATTGTATTGTGAAATAGAAATTTACACCCCTGCGCGTATAGATGTTTACACATCAAAACTTCTTTCTGATTATCGAGGAAAACATATCTCCTTTTAAACGCATTTCGTTTTTTTTGTGTCACATGATCCGGAAATGAGTTATGATGTTCACCGCATACGAACTTTTTTTCGAGGCGCCTTCGGAGATTCACTGTCACGGACTTATTGATTAACATTTTTAGTTGAAAAATTTTTCAAAGATATTTCAAATATATTAAATAAATAATCCAACATTATTCATATCTTAAAAATAAAAATCATGAAAATACGCCTTATTTTCGCCTTTAAAACCTTACCCCGCCCTTAAATGGCCTCTGATTTTGACATTTGTATTTCAATTTAGATATTATTTATTTATTTTACAGAATTTATAGTCATTATAAATTATGAGTAGAAATATATTTATTTTATTAGGTACTAACGACAGAGGTTTTTGACCTAATTTTAATATTACTTTAAATATTAGAAAATCAGTTTCTATCAAGAGCTAAGCAAAACCCAGCTCAACACTGAGTAATCGTGTTTAGCTGCTTGTACGGGTAACTTCAAACTTCCATTGCAAAGGCGATGATCGCATTGTAGTTTATGTACAGTTATGATGTGCCAAATTTCAGGCGCTATTAGTCGCCATTCTGATAAATGAAGGATGATAAATGAGAAAACTAATTTCGTACCAACAACGGACCCTTAAAATTTGTACTTTTTCGACCCCAATAGTATTAAAATCATTTTTTTTTGATTTTTTTTTTTATACATACATACATACATATTTAGAAATTTAAACAAAAACAAATCTTTCATAAAATTAATTTATACATGTAGTATATAGGTAACAAGAACAACTAATGTATAAAATAATATTAATAGGCTAGGCGATTTCTTGTGACCGATGTTTTGTTCTACCGTTTTATCCCGATTTTGACCAAACGTATATAATTTGAAAGGTATTTCTTTTTAGCCGTTTTGCAGATTGACAGATTTTTAAATTTTTCCCTTTATTTTGAGTAAATTGCATTTAAAGTTGCTACTAACTCATACATAAAATTATAGATATGCTATGTATATCGCACCTGTTCCACAAAAGTGTAACAACTCAAAATTTCAAAATTTTCAGTACAGACGAAAAACTGTTTCCGTTAATATTGATGATATATTTCAAGAAAAAAATATGTTATTGTAAGAAATTATCATTAAAAAAAATAAAACCGTTGCTTGCGTTTTTATTTGTTTAGTAGTTGTAGGAAAATAACAAATTTTGGGTTGTTACTCTTTTCGTGAAATTTTGTTATATACTTAGTGGTATTATTTTGAGTTGTCCCTGTTTAACTGAAAATTCTCACTTGAATTAAAAACATATTAACAAAATACAGGAATGCGAATTTGTTAATGTTTAATAAAAATAATTAATATTTGGACATATTTAGAGTAATGCAATACAAAATTTATTACATATTTAAAAAAAATTACAATGAATTAAAATAAACTAAGATTCTATTAAGTATTTATAGTATGTCTCGTAAAAATTCTTTGGAATAATGTTTTTTTTGACCAGGTCCCCTATATCTCGTTTTTTAACTTCCGATAAGGACAAATTTTCCGAATAAAAAAATCAGTAACGTTTTTAGCACCAAAAACGTTGTAAATGCCAAAATATAAAAACACTTACTTGAGACTATTCCAATATTCAGTAGACTTTAAGTTGTTTTGTTTAACATTGACTTTGATAAACTCTGTGTCCTTATACGATGTTTTATAAAAAAACGAGTCAATGTTGTCCTTATCCACGCGTAGAACTTTAATGTAACGCCACTTAACTTTTTCGTTGGCCTCATTTATAACAAAATTTTGACCCCATTCTTCTTGTAGGAACTTCAGGTCGTAAAATGCATCATGCGACAATTCATGAACTGTGTATGGTGGACCGGTCTTTTTAGCGGTTGCTATTAAAGTGGTATATTGACTTGGTATATACATAATACATTGATAGTATATACTTGTTTTTTTGCTGTCCGCAGCAGTTGTCTGAATAAAATATTAAATCCAAATCTTGAACATTATTTGACTTTTGTACAAGATTTTTAATATATAAAAGAATGCATGTTCCTATTTCATTTGAACCACGCTTTCCCTCGACTTCGGTCCAAAAAAAATCAATCCACAACTTTCGGTTTAAGGTCACTTATTGTAAAATTATAGCAATTTATTTTACTTTTATAATAAAAGCATGATGCAAATCCTTTTGGCAATGGAAGAACTGCTTGTAGATCGTATACAACCACATTGCATTTTTGTTTATCCAGATCTTTTTCTTTTCTACATAGTTCCTTTTCTTCTTTATGTAAAGTGTAAGCTTCGTTCAGATCATTTCTTCCATTTTCGTCTGAATTTAAAAACGATTCGCAGAGATTACATTGATCTTTTCGTGGCTTCAAAAATGAAATATTAAATTCTTCTGTGAATATCCTGTATAACATAATTCTACTTTCAGGAGTTAAATTATCAGATTCTCTAAATTCTTTATAGTCCATGTATAGGTCGCCAATACTTTTACCGCTTTCAATATACTCACGTGTTGTTTGGGCGCGTAAGTAATGGGACTTACTTTTTACTAAAATGGCCACATCAACGAATTTTTCACCATAATGGTAACAAAACGAAATAAAACAGTAGAATAAACAAACCTAATGCAACTAAAGAGTGATAAATCGAAATGAAACGCAACTTGAGCAAGCCGTTATAAATTGTAAAAAGGCAAAACTAAAAATGTTACTCTTTATATGATAAGAAAACAAACCGATTTGCTTAAACATTTAGAGACAACTAAAAATGTTACTCTTTAGTTGAGTCTAAAAAAGTTATTCTGAAAACAAAGAGAGAGTCATAACGGTTTTTTTTGACGAAAGAGGAGACAAAATAATAGATGATTTTTACAGTGGGTAGAGATGACCACAGTGTGTTGTTTTATTGCAAAAAATGAAAATTTAGAAATTTTGAGTTGTTACACTTTTGTGGAACAGGTGCGATATGTTTTTTAAATTTGTTGATGGGTTTGTTAATGAGTTTGTTATCTTCATTCACAGTAATAATAAACCATAAAAGTGTTGGTTTGTGAATTGGCTAAGTTGAGAAATAAAGCTGCCGAGAAATTGCACTCGAATTTCGAGCGCTGGAATCTGCTAGTATTTATAAATATGTAAAATAAGGTACACAAAAAGTGAGATCAATGAGATCAAAATAAAAAATTGTTTGATAACAAATTAGTTGTTATTTTAAAATAAGCCTTTTGTTTTGATTAGACTAATAACCGGTGGTATATATTGAAATATGTACTTTCATTTTTAAAAAGTTGTAATGCATCTACATCGGTCAAAGCTGGAATCGGTTATTATAGTGTCGTAATTTTCACCAGAAACATTATTTTCTGTAGAAACTTAAAAATTTCGTTGTCAAAGTTAACTTTACTTCTTAAGGTTTATTAAAGGTTATACAGTGACTGTCATTAATATTCGGTTTTTTGTATGAGTTTTTAAAATCCAAATATTTTCAATCAGTATAATGATTGATTCTATTCTATTTACTGTTTATTTTTTACATTAATATGTATATTTAGATCTCGTTTTGGACAGTGTATTGTTTCTTAATAATAAAAGAATTGATTTAAAAAATATCAAAAACTGAATGTACGACGGTAATACATGCTTCATTAATATTCGGTTTATTATTTTATTATAAAATAAAACCCTGTAAATATGCAAGTTGAAATAAATTATTTACATAATGGGGAATCCCACGTTAATCAAGATCAATGAAACAAATATTGCTGAAGAAAAATTGTCATTGTCAAGTTTTTTTAAATACTAGTCGCAATGGGGCGTAAAGGCAAAAATATTTCGTTAGAGCAGAGAAAATTAGTGATTTTTCATTACGAAACAGGTCAAAAATTACAAATATATTGCTGAAATATTAAATATGAAGCCTAATACTGTCGGCGACATTGTCCGAAGATATAAAAACGAGGATCGAATTGATTTTAAACAAGTAAGAGTGTTAAATTCGGCTGTGCCGAATCTTTGATACCCTCCACCTCGGTTTGAGTATTGATAATAAATGTAAACAAAATATTGGAAAAATATGCATGCGTTTCCTATATGCATGCGTTTCCGGTTATATGACATAACTTCTCGTTTAATTTAGTTTTTGCTAATTAAATATTTACCTCCATTGCAATGGTAATGGTTGTGTAGGGTGGCTATATGCATTAAATCGTTTCTTTTAACTGGCGAAATATTTTTTCATTGCGGCCATATAGGTCGGATGGAGTAACAAAATAATAACCAAAAAAAAGCTCTCTCAACTTTTTTATTAAAATATTGCCATATTTGGAAAACAGAGAATAAATTTATAATAATAAACAATCAAATTAGGGATGCCAAACGCAAAAAGCCAAATGTCCCAAAAATTTTAATTAAAATAATTTGTTATCTTTATTTTCTGAATAACTTCAAATTTTCATCAAAAAAAATTGTGAAAAATAATATATAAATGCATTTTTACTCCCTTTATATTAACTCGTAGTGTCTGCTTGTCGAAAAAATTTTGGATCGATTTTAACCCCTTTCCCGTGACCCAATCGATCTGAAACTTTGCAGGCAGGCTCGTGGCAATGACAGAAATGATCTAGTAAATTTTCTTTGTGATGCCAAAACAATGGAAACTTTTAAATTTTTCTACCAGAGTTTACAAAGGGTTAGTTTTTATTATATTATTACCATAACGACCACAAAAACAACAAGTCCAGCTATGACAACAATATAACATTTAGAATAACAACAGGAACACTATAGAAACATCATATTTTTAATTTTTTTTTAATTTTTCAGAGATTTCCCTCGACCTGTTCCACCGATTTTAATGATTTTTGAAATAGAAACCTTCCCATGAATTTGGAGAATCATTCTCACTAAAAATGATCACCTTAGCTATCCTATTGAGGGTGTGATCGTGACAAGAACAACATAGAAAATTATATTTTTTCAAGACTTTTTTTAGTTCTTCATTCAAATCTCGGGCCCTAATCGACCGATTTGGACGATTTTAAAAAGCAAACTTTTCAGGATGTTAATGAATCATTTTTTATGTCAGCGAGCACACTAGCTGCTCGATTGATGCCGCCATCGTGATTTCCACAGACGGACAGACGGACATCGCTATATCAACTCCGGTTGTTATAAGGATCACAAATATATATATTTTATGGGGTCCAAAATTTTTTTTCTAATTATTACAAACGGAATGACAAACTTATTTATACCCTCTGCACTCTGGAGTGGAGGGTATAAAAACAGACTGGTCAGCCAAAAAAGCTTACTGAGATGGAAGAGCGCCATATTGTAAGAAAAATCAAGGTTAAACCATGCTTAAGAGCTCCTAAAATTGTTACTGAAGTTAAGGCGGAATTTAAAAAAAAAATATCAGAAGCAACAATACGTCGTACCATCAAAAAACAGGGATTCAATGGCCGAGTCGCCCGAAAAAAGCCTTTCGTGAATTTAAAAAACAGGAATCATCGGCTAAAATTTGCTAAGGAACATATCAAAAAGGATATAACCTGGTGGGAGGACGTCGTTTACCTCGATGAAAGCAAGTTTAACTTATTTGGAAGTGACGGAAAAACTGTGATGTATCGGAAACCGAATGAGGAGTTGAAAGGCAAAAATATTACTCCTACAGTTAAGCAGAGAGGAGGAAGTGTAATGGTGTGGGGTTGTATATTAGCGAAAGGAGTTGGAAGACCAGTGTTTATTGAAGGTATAATGAACAAGGACCATTGTTTAAAAATTTGAGAGAAAATTTAAAACAATCTGCTGAAAAGTGATTAATACGACTGGCCAAAGTGATTAATACGACTGGCCAATCCCCTGACATGAATCCCATAGAAAATTAATGGGACCATTTAGATCGCCGTGTCCGTCAGAATCCTGTTTCTTCGAAAAGTGAACTCAAAAAAAAAAGGCTGCTAGAAGAATGGGATAAAATCAGTGTTGATTATTTACAAACAATTTGTTTATAACATACCAAACCGTCTTGCTGAGGTTATAAAAAATAAGGGCTATCCAACAAAAATTTTTTTTAAACAATACGTTTATTAAGTGGTGCAAAACCGAATATTAATGATGTATGAATTTTTTAAGTTTTCATGTTTTTGTTTTTTAGTGTATTTTGCTGAATATGTATACAGAATTCTGAAATAAGCTTATTTTGATCTCGAAATATATCTATTAAATAAATAAATTCAACATTCCTGGTTTTTATACCCTATACCACTATGTGGTTTGGGTATAATGACTTTGTGCTGCTGTTTGTAACAACCAAAAATATTTGACCTAGACCCATCTTTAATTATACCGATCGAATCTGAATCACTTTCTGAGTTGATTTAACAATGTCCGTCCGTCCGTCCGTCCGTCCGTCCGTCTGTGTGTCCATGTAAACCTTGTAATCAAACTGCAGGTCGCAAATATGAATATATTTTGATGAAATTGGTGAGAATCGGTCCATGTTCAGACCTAGCCCCCATACAAATTACCCAAATGAAATCGACATAAATTGCCTTAAGATCCAAATTGTCATATAGATCTTACTCAAATTGGGTTTGTATGCGTTCATTACATCCATTAATGAGTAGTCCAAAAATGATCCCTTTGACCCCATATAGAGCTGCTTCCCGATCTTCACTTAAATCTATTAAAAAACAAAAATATTGCACTGATTCTTCTCAAATTTTGTTTGTATATATTTTTGCAAAATACAAGACTCTTCACCAAACATGATCAGGATCGATCCATTTTTTGGCCTAGTCCCTATATAGATATAGCATCCGATATGAACTTTTTCATATCTGCAGCCAAAAAAATTAATAAAAATCCCACTCAAATTTGGTTTATGCTTATTTTCTATGTCCAGTTAGTTGGGCCTAAGAGATAGGGTTTCTAAACGCATGGTATAGGGTATCGTATAGTCGGTCTAGACCGACTATAATTTTCTTACTTGTTTTTTGTTATATTTCATTAACATTTTTACTTTTACATAAAAACCGAATATTAATAACAGTCACTGTATAGAATTGCTAAGCATTTTTTTTTTAATCCGATGCAGATATTTAAATATACTAGCTGAGTCCGGTCCGCGTTGCTGGCCCGAAGAAAACATCTGGATTTTATATTGCATCTAAATTTTATTACCGAGTGTCGGGCAAAAGTAAAGCACGAACTCCCTCGAAAATCCTTAAATACATTGCATTTAATAATATTATGAATATGACTGAAAAAAAATATACGTTTTCTTGAATATTTTAACACCAGCGCCACCTACAGGTGAAAAACTTTGTCAGCAACTTTAGTTTTATGTACATAATATATGTTGCGAATTTGAGCTAAATTGGACCGTAAATAAATTTTTTGGGAAAATCTCGACCCCAGCGCCACCTATCGGGTACAAAAAAAAGTTATGCAAATCAGAGAACCAAAGGAACATATGGTATGAATACGAAGTCGCTAGCATTAGTGGTTCAACAGTTATTAGAATACCAACATACGCACCAACGTTTTTATATATTAAGATACTTCTGTTCCACAGTATATATCTTTAAGAGGAAGATGATTTTCCCTGAGATTTGAAGTTGGTAATTCGCATTTGTCTAAAAATTCCCTTTTTAAAAAATTGTGTCCCATATGACGAAATAAAATTTTTTAACATTTATTGTATTCACAATTTTCAATATATACTGTAGAAAGAGGAAAGAAATTTTATAAAGTGGATTAGAACATCCAGTGGTTACCTATTTTTCTTTTTAAAAATTTGTCATTTAGACATGATGGAAAGCGATTGATTTTAAATTGAAAACGAAATTCAAAAAAGAACGATTTAGTAATAGATGTGATGAAAATCAAGCGGTTTCAATTTTCATTTTTGTTCCACTTCATCATGTTCTTTCAATAAATTGTCACTATGTTATTATTTTATTATTAAATACAACGCTGTTTTATTGCTTTTCACAACAAATTTATAATATTAGCTTATTAATTTTGTGGTTTTGTTTGAAAAAATGTATTCAAATGGCATTCATAATAACGACAAATGGCGAAAATGTCAGAAAACAAAGCATAATGCGAAAAAATATATGTATATGTGATTCATCGAACCCCTTGGATTTACTGGAAAATAGATAGCATTAACAAATGTAGTTGCTATAAATTTAATTAAAGTGGTTTTTATTTAGTTTTATTTAATACCTTCGTATAAATAAAGATGCGAAGTAGGAGAAACTTTCAAATCCACATCCATTCCTTTGGCTATTTAATTGGCAGCAACGTTACGATTTTTCGCTGAAGGTAGCTTTCTGTGCTCTGTTGGTATTGATGTAATTATTGCCAATGACAGGATTACTTTTCCCAAATCATTTTCAAAAATTTCAGTTATTTTGGAAAACAACTTAACAAAAATTTAAAATTTTATAACAAGTTATTTGGTTAAAAATAAACTTAAAATTCTATTTGATTCTTTTGAATTTCCAATAACTCCTTTTGGAGCAAACATTTTGGTAAAGCAATTTTTCAACCTTTCGATGATGGCATTAAATTTTCTGTTTTTCTGTCGTGGATTTACGTATTTTCCACTGAAAAATTATATTAAGTAAGACATTTTAGTACGTAAATTTATTATACTTTAATTTTTTTAGATAAATTTTTATTAATGTTTTGAAATATTGGCAAAAAAATTATCTGTTTCAAACCGATAAAAAATTCGTTTTCCTCACATCTTTATTTATCCATATTTCCATAAAACAAAATGGAAAATGAAATATATGTATTTATTTTTTAAATAAAAAGGAAAGCAAATCGAAAAATTGATTTACATCACACTTATTTTCGATTTTGTTTCGTTTCGGTATTGATTTCGGTTTTCATCACATGCCTGTATGTTGAATAATGAAAACGAATCACCTCCAACAAATTTATTTTTCTACGTTTTTATAAAGCATTCTTGGAATTTCTTTTAGAGACTCATTATGTTAAAAAAAAATTATTAATGAATGTGAGGTGAATTTATAAAATTTTAAAGATTTTTTTTTAATAAAAAGGTGTCAAAATTTAATCCTTTGGATTTCTTTAATATTTCGGAGCGATTTTTGAACATTGTGTTAGTAATTTTTAATTTAATTTTTAATATTTAATTTTTTTTTAAATTTAAATATAAATATCATTATTAAAGCTGGGTTAACGTGTTTAAAATTTGTATTCAAGATTTTTCAACTTTTTTTTGGACAAGGAACGAAATGGAATAAATCACTTTGCACATTTAACATTCTTCAACTAAGGAACGCTTTGGAATCGAAACGTAGATACATGTATAAACATTTATACTACATATTATATTTTAAACTTTGTTCAGTGTTGTCTTTATTTTTAAATTATATTTTCGTTGTTATATTACGATTTGTTTATTTTATAATTTTCACATTATGAAACAAACTGAAAATGAAATAAAAAATTTTATCCATATTTATAATTTTTTTTTCCGTGTTTAAGGTCTTCGGTAGACATTATTTATTTTTCGAACAGCAACATTGTATTTCTAGAAAGAAATACAAACTATACAGAAACTATCTAGAAACTATACAGTGAGAAAAAACGGTTGGCAATTTGATGAGAAAGGAAATTTAAAAACAAAGGGTTCTGGTAAAATCGCCTAATAAAGAATCGCAAAAAAACGAAAAATTTCATGTGTCATTCCAAATACAAAAAGCCAATTTTAGTCCCCATATAAAGCAGTCTCCCGACATGCAGTTAAGTCTCTCTTAAGACTTAAAATTTAATATATTCTACTCAAACTTTTTTTGTATATATTTTTGGAACACATAAATGGTCTCACTAAATATAACCTTCATCGGAGTATTTTTTGACCTAGTCTCCATATAACAATTTCAACCGATATGAACATATTTTCAACATTTTTGCTGGCTAATTTTTGCCATAACAATCTCACTTAAATTAGGTTTATGCTTATTTTCTATGTTCACTCAGTACGTTTAGATCTATGATACTTTTCCGAAACTTATGGTATAGGGTTTTGTAAATTTCTTACTTGTTTTACTTAATTTTAATGTTATTATTTCAAATTTTTTGAAAATCTTTTATTTATTAAAATATAATTCTCTATTGTTTATTTTTTATTACGAAGGGATATTTTGGGATGTCAAATTTGGGATATCGTGAGTTTATCTAAAATAAATTTGTTTTATGCTTAAAATTTGTTTCAATCCAATTTATTTTTTTACGACTATGTCGTTAGGGTATAATGAGTTCTTGCTGATGTTTTTACCTACCAAAAATATTTGACTTATACCGATCGACTCAGAATCACTTTCTGAGTCGATTTAGCGATGGCTAAAAAAATTTTTTTTTTTTTTTGGTATTTGAAAAACTTTATTTTGTATAATTTATTTTTTTTATGACTAAAGAGTTTAAAAACAGGCATCCCGAAACTGGCTCTAATTTTTAAAAAATAAATTTATTTTTTTTTTTTTCGTTTATATTTTCGCAATGTTCAGAAAATACACACACGAAACACACAATGTTCTGTTCTAAAGCACCCAACACATATTTTTATTTTCAAATCAATTATGTGTGTTTCTAAATTTTGTACGATGCCGAACACATCATGACTGTATTTCGTTTTAATATTTCGTTATCTACACGAACATTTTTCTATCACGTATTTTTTGTTTCGAACACACATAAACCACACAGATTCGAGTGTAGCTTTATTTTAAGTTCGTGTTCTAGTACGTGTACTGCGAAAAAACAGAACATGAACAAAGAACAGGTTCGAGTTCAGTTATATTTTAAGTTCGTGTTCTGGTACGTGTACTGCGAAAAAACAGAACATGAACAAAGAACAGGTTCGAGTTCAGTTATATTTTGAATTCGTGTTCTGGTTCGTGTCCTGCGAAAAAACAGAACATGAACAAAAAACAGGTTCGAGTTCAGTTATATTTTAAGTTCGTGTTTGTGCATTGACACTAATTGGTGATTGTGTTAATGGATGCAAAACATCCTAACAACCAGCAAGTGTTTTTTATGATGCAAAATTGTGTTTGTATCTAAAGTTATTTGTTACAAAAAAAAAAAATGTTTGTAAAAGATCCTAATAACCAACAAGTGTGTCTTTTATGCCGCAAAATTGGGTTTTTTTCGTCTACGAAATTGAATGAAAATTACGAGAAAAAAGCAATTGTAAACAATTGCAACGAAAATCATAAAAAAGGATCAATGAAATTTGGAAAAAAATCCTTAACTTAAACTTAACTTAAAAAAAGGATTGTAAATATTATTTCTATTGACACTCATTGGTTGGCAAAATAACAGAGGGGGTCTGTGCTAATGTATGCAAAACATCGCAAAAAACCGAAGAAATAAAAACAGTATGTAATTTTAGAAAAGAATTGTAAATTTTTTTGTATTAGGCTTCATAAAATTATTTTCTGAAGAAAGTTACACAAGTGTAATTTTTATGATGCTAAATTGTGTTTATGTTTTAAGTCGTTTGTTGCGAATTTAAAACACAAACAGGGAAAAAACCATTGTTTGGTACATCATAAAAAATGGTCAATATAATATCGCAATTAATTCTATTGACACTAATTGGTTGCGAAAACCCTAATTTTAAAACCTAATTTTATTAAAATAAAACCATTCAATAAAAACGATTGTAAACAATTTCAACGTAAATCATAAAAAGTTTTAATAAAATTTGAGCAAATTTGGTTGAAACATTTGTCGTCGTTTTTTTCGGGGTGTATCAGATCGCGAATTGATGTTTTAATTTTTCGCAGTACACGTACCAGAACTCGAACTTAAAATATAACTGAACTCGAACCTGTTATTTATTCATGTTCTGTTTTTTCGCAGTACACGTACCAGAACACGAACTCAAAATAAAGCTACTCTCGAACCTGTGTGGGGTATGTGTGATCGAAACAAAAAATACGTGATAGAAAAATGTTCATGCAGATAACGAAATATTAATATTATTATTATATTAGTCATGAAGTGCACCGTACAAAATTTAGAAACACACATAATTGATATGAAAACAAAAATACGTGTTTGTTGGTCTGAGCTATGTTTGTTTATATATGTATATGTACGAGTTTTTTTATTCAGTGTGTTTTTTTTTCTAAACTCTGTATTTTCATAATTTTTTTTTTATAGAAAAGTTTTTTATTTTTTTTTAGTTTTTTCATATGAAAATAAACTTTTTTTGCATAATTTATTTTTAAATAACAGAACAGCAAAAACTTTAGTTTTAGAGCTGTTTAGTTCAAGAACGAACCAGTTCAATTGAACGATTCCTTCTACTGAACAATGTGAACTAGTTCGTACTCTTTCGCTCTTTTAGTTCTTTCGGCCTTTTAGTTGATTTTGTCATATCGTTCTTTTTTCATGTAATAAGTCAAATTTGATTGTTTTCGATTTTTTTATGCTGTTATGTTTTATGTTGTTTTTGTAAACTTTATTTTTTTGTATTAATTTTTTATGTTTACTTTTATTTCCTTTTTATTTAATTTTTATTAATATGAAAAATATAACGTATATTACATTTTTTTTTTTAATCGAGGAAGTTTAGGAATTGTGGAATATTTGGTTAATATGGTCCCCCATTAGTTGTCCGTTACTTGGGAAACAATTTTGTGTATTTTAGAATTTTATACTCTTATACCTATCTGCGGTCAGAGTATAATTAGTTTATGCTGATTTTTGTACCTACCAAAAATACTTAACCATTTTGTTATACCGATCTACTCAGAATCATTTTCTGATTCGATTTAGCGATGTCCATCCGTCTGGCTATCTGTCTGTGTGTCCATATAAAAACTTGAAATCAATCTACAGTCTGTACGCGTTTATTACATCTACTACCATTTTTAGTCATAATCCCCATAATTACCTGTTTACCGATCTTCACTTAAACCTATAAAAAAACAATAAAAAATTTTAATTTCCTTTTCAAATTTGGTTGAATATTGTTTTTTGTAAAAATAACTGATTTTACCATATATGGTCATGATCCGTCCTTTTTTTTTATCTAGTCTCCATATAAATATAGGATCCGACACGAACTTTTTGCATATCGGCAGGCAACAAGCTTATAACAACGCCAAAAGTGCATATAAATTTAATTTATGCAAATGGTGCGTATAAAATAATATAAAAAATTCTTAAGTTCTCCATTGATTAGGTTATGGGTTCATCTGATGAAGATTTCCCACTAGCGGTTGACACTTTTTCAATCTATGTTCTGGACATTTACTATCTTAAATTTAACCAATAAAAAAATATTTCGCACATGCACCTCTAAAGTGAGTCAACTCAAAATTTTTCAATTTTCACTTTTTGCAAGAAAACGATACACAGTGGTCATATCTATCTACTGTAAAAATCTTACGTCGGTTTTTCTAGTCTTTCGCAAAAAAACAAAATACAGTTGTAATCCTTTTGACCTTAATAAGAGTAGCTTCTTTAGAATCCACTATAAAGACATATTTTGAGTTGCATCCAAAAAACTTGTTATTTTTTATGATCACTAAAGAAATCGCAAAAACAACCACTGTTGTATACTTATTATTCGCAATTCTTTACAATGAGCCAACTGTTTTTAAGTTTTATAGTAAATATTTAAAAAAAAAAAACGTTTTTTGCCTCTTCTGAAAATTTGTAAATTTCGAGTTGACTCACTTTAGAGGTACAGGTGCGATTTGCATTGAAAATTATTATATTGTTATATTTACTCACTATTAAAAGCATTCACATTTATTTTTTTTTATATATTTTTTAGTGTACGTTATTTAAAAAAAAATTTTTTTGCGCACACTCATAACTCGTGACTTAAATGCTGTAGCTCATACAATTTTTATTGAACTAGTTCGTGCAACATAGTTCAAAAAATAAAAGTTCAAAAAAAGAGTGATTGAACTGTTTTGTTATTTTGATGTTAAAATGTTTTCAAAACTTTCTTGTATAATTATAATTTTTATTGCTATTTTCTTTATTTTATTATTGTTATTATATTATTTTTTTTATTATTAATTTTTTTTTAATATTTGATTTTTTTTTTTTTATAATTTATTTTTAATGACTAAAGAGTTGAAAACTTTAGTTTAATCCAACTAAGATTAACTGACATCCGAAAACAGGCTCTTATTTTTTAAATAAATTCACTAATAAACAAGTAAGAAAATTATAGTCGGTCTAGACCGACTATACGATACCCTATACCATGCGTTTAGAAACCCTATCTCTTAGGCCCAACTAACTGGACATAGAAAATAAGCAAAAACCAAATTTGAATGGGATTTTTATTTATTTTTTTTGGCTGCAGATATGAAAAAGTTCATATCGGATGCTATATCTATATGGGGACTAGGTCCAAAAATGGACCGATCCTGATCGTGTTTGGAAAAGTCTCTTGTATTTTGCAAAAATATATACAAACCAAATCTGAGAAGAATCAGTGCAATATTTTTGTTTTTTAATAGATTTAAGTGAAGATCGGGAAGCAGCCCTATATGGGGCCAAAGGGATCATTTTTGGACTACTCATTAATGGATGTAATGAACGCATATAAACCCAATTTGAGTAAGATCTATATGACAATTTGGACCTTATGCCAATTTATGTCGATTTCATAGGGGTAATTTGTATGGGGGCTAGGTCTGAACATGGACCGATTCTCACCAATTTCAATAGCGTTCATCCCATGGCCGAGAAAAGCTTATATACCAAATTTCATCAAAATATATTCATATTTGCGACCTGCAGTTTGATTACAAGCTTTACATGGACACACAGACGGACGGACGGACGGACGGACGGACGGACATTGTTAAATCAACTCAAAAAATGATTCTGATTCGATCGGTATAATTAAAGATGGGTCTAGGTCAAATATTTTCGGTTGTTACAAACAGCAGCACAAAGTCATTATACCCAAACCACATAGTGGTATAGGGTATAAAAAAATATATAAATTATCGTGTAGATATAGCAATGTCCGTCTGTCCATGTGTCTAGGATAATATTGTTGTCATTATTTCGAGCAGGTTGGGGTAAATCTGATATTATGATGCGAATAGATGGCCTAAAATATGAAGACGCCCCTAAAAATGCTAAAAATATAGTGTCTTTGTTGTAATAGTTATGTATTGTTTATTTTTTTTTTTTTGTAAATATTTTGTTTACAATTGATACAAATAGTGCAATAAGTCCAGCGGCCAAATCACTGCATTCGATATCAAGTAAAATCAATCGAAATTGCATAGTTTGGTTTATTATTTAAAGAAGACATAAGGCCTGGTTTCGCTTTTACTCTTAACTAGGGGTCATAATTCGTTAACTGTAACGGAGTTAAGTTATTATTAGTATTTTATTTTGGAAAATACCAAAATAATTTCGATCGAAAAATTTCGATAACGAATGTGGTGATTTGCCCCCAGGTATTAATGTAAACGTAAAATCCAGGTGGAGGGTATAAATGATTCGGCACAACCGAATTTAATACCCTTACTTGTTTTTGCAAAGTAATTTGTTTGCGTCACAGCCGAATTTTATTGTGTTTCAATGATTTTAAAATTAATAAATACAACAACCGTCATCCAATGAAACTTTCTATATTCATTTCTTTTAGACATATCCGAAAGTCCTCGCTATGGAACAATACGACGACAAAAACCCTGTGCACCTTCACCACCAACGAAACTGCAAAATATTGTTAGTACAGATCCCAACGGATCGTCCGGGGCCGAAGCAATGAATTCCAAAAATAATGGAGAACAACAGCATAACAATCACCAAAGAGCTAAAGAATTATTTCCATCAAATAATGCAGCAAATTTAATGCCACCACCAGTTAGCAACAATGTCAACAACAATAATAATAACGGTCATGCAGAAAAACCCGAAATACCGCCATTACCTAAGCAATTGTTATTAATGCAGCAACAGCCGACGTCACAACAAGATAATAATATTTCAGCTCCCATAACGACAACAACAAT
Source organism: Cordilura impudica (assembly GCA_963682025.1). Taxonomy (NCBI): domain Eukaryota; kingdom Metazoa; phylum Arthropoda; class Insecta; order Diptera; family Scathophagidae; genus Cordilura; species Cordilura impudica. The sequence goes on from OY821517.1 coordinate 346,395,976, forward strand.
TGCCCAATATCACCCTCCCATATCAGCAAAACCAACACCCATGACACGTACACAATTTTTCGGTTTGGATAATTTACCCTCGCCTACCGCTGATCGTAAAAGTAATGATAGTGTTTCATCATTGACATTTAAACCAGATCTGCCGCAAAAACCAAAAATACCCAAACGTCCCATGGTGTTGGGTTTAACTAATACAGCTGGCCCAACTACTGGCGGCAGTACAAGTGATGAAGAATCGACTCCTACAAATGTTACTCATGGATCATCAGCGGAAACTATTAATGGTTCTTTGAGAGGTCATAAAACTGCCGAACAATTGGTACAGGAACATTGTGATAATGTTAGCGCCTTACAGGCCAATATAGGGAGTAGTGCCACCTCTATACCCTCAGCTTTAATAAAAGAAGCAAATTATATTAATCATAATCAGTCTAATATAGAAACTAATGCTAATCCAAATCCTCCAGTTATACCTCCTCCGCCCGCTGTTACTGTAGCCAAAATAACGCCTCAAAATCTTAATTCATCTCTACAGCCGCTGACCAATGTAAATACTACTTTGTCGTCAAATGGCGATAAATCTAATACAGAAATACGTTTAACAACTCCCACAACACCCGTTTCGCCTAATATAGTAATGACACCCAAAAGACCTACTGTGCCTGCTCCTCCTCCGCCTACAATTGTTAAAAAACAAGTAGACTAAATAACTAAACTTAACTGAGTGTGCATGTGTTGTGTCTTTTCCTTTTTTTTTTTACTTTAAATGATATATTTTTTATATAATGTTTTACTTAAAGATGGGATTTGAAGCAATATTAAAATTGAGATTTTAAGAACCATTTCAAATCTGAAAATTATCAAAATTAAGGCTTATGAATTATTCTGGCGTTGGACGATTGTATTAGAGTTTGTGTAGTAAAGATCGTTTTATGGTCTTTCAGTCTTTCAAATTTTTTTTTTTTGTACCAAAACCATAAGAAATTAATCGACAAAATCAGTTTAAATATTCCTTTGAGTTAAAGTTATTTTTGTTTATTCTCTGTGAAATTTCAAGAGCAATTTTATACTTAATTTTTATGTCTTTTTAGTCATCTTTTAAAAAATAAAAAAATGTCATTACAAGGTTTAAAATTTTCCGTAAATTTGTTCAGATGTCAATGTTACTAGCGGCCTAAAAACTAAAAGTTCAGGCGAGAGCTCTAAAACCTTTAAAAAAGCTATTTTTCGCAATTAAATTTCCTAAAGGCTAAATAAGAATGGAATGGCAATTTTCAGAGTTGGCAAATCATTGGCTTAAAAAAAATTACTTACAAAAACTCTAGATTTTGAATTGATATTTAATTATAAATCATTATTTTTATTGAAGTAAGCGTTACATTAGTGAACCCAATGCCATCAACAGATACATAAAAGAACGAATACCTCATTTGCCAAATTGATTAAATCCTCTTTTTGATTTTTATACCCTATACCACTATTTGGTCAGAATATAATGACTTTGTGCCGATCTTTTATTATACCGATTAAGATCTATTAAAAAACTGGCCGATTAAATTTTTTTTTTTTTGTTTATAAAAGTTATTTTCTAACGTTTTTCAATTACTAGAAATTCAAAAATATTTAATTTAAAAAACAGTTTTTCAATTTGTAAATCAAGCACTGGCAAACTGCATTTTGTCAAGATTGGCAAAGCATTTTAATCGAGTGTCTCTTTTTTTGCAAAAACAGTTTTAATTTATCTAAATCAGTGCTTTGCCAGCACTTTGTTTTTTTGTAAATTCTGCAGTTTTTCCTAGGCTGTCTTAATAGTTTGTAAGGGAGCCATATATTTGAATTATATATCAATTTTTTTTAATATTACTTAGTTTTTTAGGATACAATATTCATGTCAAATTTATTAAATTCAAATAGGGTGAGGCCTAATTTCCCAATAGACAGTTTAAAGGCCAACAAACGGCTCTCATTTATATGGCTTCCTTCTATTTTAAGATAAGTTGGGCCACACACAAAAGATTATATTACTACCTACGATCGATTCTTTAGCATGTAAATTTAACGGCTGTATTTATGTATCAAAATGGAATATGGGCTTTCGTTTCCAGTTTCGTTTAAGTATTATTTCTTTATATGCTTTTGCAATATCTATAGAAATATCTAAATTTTTTAATTCCATGCAAATTCCAAATGTCAAAACTATTTAAAAATAGTTGAATGATGAATAAATAAGACTGTCCAATAACACCGTACAACAATCCGAAAATTGTTATACAGTGTAATGCATTTTTCAGATAGAAATTCAGTTTCTATAAAAAAAAGCATTCTTTGTTCTTATAAAAACACAATATATAAAAAATTATAACCAATACTGGTCAAAAAATAAAACCAATTGACTTTAAATTTAAACAGTATTAGAATAAATTACACTGTGCTACAATCCGCAATTTGATGTGCCGTATAGTTATCAAATTTTGATGTTAGTTAAATTTAGTTTGATTAAACTCAAGTTTTTTTAAAGCTGTAGTAAGACTGCGTTTTTGGAATGTCAATTAATTTTAGTTTCAAGATTTTTAACTCTTTTGTTAAATAGTTATTATTTATTTTATTTTATTTAATCAATGGTTATTATTGTTTAAATAGTTATTTATCAGTGTTTAAAAATGTGAGTTCAACTAAACATAATTTAACTGACATCCCAAATACTCAGCCAAAATAGTTTAAACGTTAAAAGTTAAAAGTTTAATGTCATCAGTGTTTAAAAATGCAAGGTTAACTAAACGTAGTTTAACTGACTTCTTAAAAAGAGCCCAAATAATTAAAAAACTTGAGTTAAAAATAACTAAGTTTAACTGATATTGATATAATCGATTAAAATTATTTTTTTCTTGACTAAATGACAATTTGCTGAAAAGATTCTACGAGTAAATCGATTATTAATTAAAAAAAAAAATACGTTTCATTAAGATTTTTTCAATAATTTCATGTTGAACCCATTTCTTGTTATTATATTGAAATCGCCTTTTGATTGTCCAAGACTAATTTTTAGTAAAACTTTCGATTTTTAAAGCTTTACTCAAATATTTTGTAAGTTGTAAGTAATAAAAAAAAACCTGGGTTTAACTAAACTAAGTTTAGCTGATATCCCAGAAACTCACTCTAAAAGGTTAAACCTAGTTTTTTTTCAAAATAATACAGCATTTGTGTATTTTGACAAAAAGTAGTTTTGTAATCTGAAACTTATATGATTGCCGTGTGGGAGCTTTCTTGATTTTCGAAGTAAATAACAGAAAATCATTGAACATTAGTTTTTTTTTTTTGAATATTTGTTATTTATAAATTACTCGATTAATTATTCGTCAAAAAATCTCTTTTCTAAAGAACTAGTTTTATTTTTTTTTTGTATCATTTTATTTTGAAAAGAACTAACAATTTGATTTCAGTTTTTTTCAAGAATCTATAATTAATATTGTCTTTAAAATCCCAGCTTTTGTAAATCTTTTATCGTAAGTCAATGTATTTTTTTTTTTATAATTTGAACTATATTTTTTTCTGAAAAGTCCTTATGTTTTTAAAACTTTAATGTACTTTATTTTCGTACTTTATGTTCCTTCTATTTATGTAAATAAATCCTTAATATAAATATTTTACTCGTATAAAGTTAAACTTTTATTATTATAATAATTTTTATTTTTTTTTTTGGTTTAATTAAATTAAACGCACAACTTAAAATTTATTTGTTTATCGTTGCTGTAAAAAGACATGATGTAATGTTGTCAAATTATTGGCATTTCAATTAGCATTTTTTGTTCAACCATTCAAAAGCTTTTAAAAAATTTCGAAAATATCTTTTTACTTTTAAGCTATTTAATTAAAAATTGCTTCAGATCTACATATATCAGTGCTATAATACAGAAAAAAGCTTTTAATTTTTAAAAAAAATTCTTAATTTTTAGTTATATATATATATAAAATAATAAAAAAAAATAAATACTATATACCATATTACATACTTACTTACTTGAATACATAAAACAAACTATTTACCAATCAATATACAATTTTATATAAATATATTAATACAAATATTTATCATTAGTTTCCTAGCAGTTTTTAATGGTCGTATTATAAAAAAGCTCCTTAAAGTTATAGATCGTGAATTAGGGTTTGTCAAAAAAAGTTCAAAAATTCTATTTGTTCAACGACATCAGCCTCCAGTTTATGATATTTGTCTGTTAATTTATGCAGTTGTTGATAGAGAATGGAATTTTTTTTTAATTTTTATCCTCATCAACAAATGTCTAACCGAATTTGTAGATGTTATAGGCCAGGCTGATTGTTGTAGAATTAATGGAAGACCAATAATACTCTAGTTTCCGTTCAATAAGCTTTTGGAACATGTTCGACCATATCTTATTGGCTCTGTATTAGTATTATCGTAATTTATAGCCCCAGCTCCTTTCTTTTATATGTATTAGCCCTTTTTGCATTTTATTATTAATATATATTTTTTTTTTTCTAAAATATTTTTAATTCTTAATTTTTGTACATAATTTAGTTTGGAGTACGTATTGAATAAAATTATGTATTTACAAATCAATTTATTAACATTGTGGTGCTACCATTTTGTTTTTTTTTGTTTAAAAACCTATAAAATCCTTAAAGCCTATTGGGTCTGCATTTGAAATGAAAAGCTTGTAATTTGGAACAACAAATGAACCTAACTTTTATAACGATTACAACGATTTTATAAAGAGATCGTTGTATTCAGTTTTCACAGGAAGGCACTTCAGTAATCTGGTAATCTAGAAATAAAAAATAAGAAAATTATAGTTGGTCTTGTCCGACAAGTCCACTTACTTCTCACAAAAACTTATATAAAATAAATTTTAAAGAAATCTATACAATATTTTTGTTTCTTGATAGACTAAAGTGGAGGTCGGTAAGAAGTTTTATATGGTAACAATGACTTCAAATGTTTCTACAGAGTTTATTTTTGGACTATTGATTAGGGGGTATAATAGACACACACAAACATAAATTTATTTCTATCTATATATGCTAATCTGGATCTTATGACCATTTTAGTCAGTCTGAAAGGTGTTAGGTCTGAACATTACAGTAGCGTTCGTCCTATGGTCGATTAAAGCTAATATACTAAATTTCATTAAAATATATTCATAGATGGATACAGATACGGACGGACGGACGAACGAACATCGCTAAATAAAAAGTGGGGCTCGGTTAAGTATTTTATGTAGTTACAAACATCTGCACAAACTCATTATACCCTCACCACACAGCAGTATTGGGCCTTTTTGGGCATTTAAAAAACTCACTTTTCGGTCATTGTTGTACTTTTCGAACAATTTCTATTTTTGGAAAATGCTAAAATGGAAAAACGCAGAAACTTTATATTTTTCCTAAAAATTTCGATACTAAATTTCAATGTTTTTAAGTATTAATAGGAAATGGGTCAAGCTCTTAAAAATGACTAACAATTATCTTAAGCTTGGCTCTAAGTGTGAAAATATTCAAAAACTCGTGTGTTATTTAGTCTAAGAGCCCGAAAATGCTTTGTCAAGCAACTAATGACTTGTCCTCAAATCTAAATATGGACCATTGCCGACCTCAAGTTGTATCTCAAAAGACTCTTTAATTAGAGCAATTCAATGACCTGCGAGTGTGTTTCCGACAAGAAATTTTAAAAATCTATTGAGCCAAAAAATGTTAAATTTAGAGCTCAATGTTTTATAACGATTTTGTCCTTGTCAATTAAACTTAGTTTAGTTGATCTGAGATTTTTTTTTACACTTATCTTTCAAGGCATTTGCATAAAGCGTTAACAATCTCAAGTTTAACTAAACTAAATTTAATTGATTTTATTACTTTTAACTACTTATTTGACTAAAGAGTTCAACACTTGAGTTTAATCAAACTAAGTGTAGTTAAAATTACGATTTTTGAAAATTTTACAAATCGCATATGAATAAAATATATTTAATTTGAACGTATTTAGAAAGATTTTAGTGAATATCGGATATCAGCTATATATGGGGCATATGTCTTTAAAGCATCCTATTCACTTTATTTTTAGACTTAGTATATATGGTTACATTTAACACCCATAAATCAAATTTGACCAAGATACATATGAAGACCTGTATATTAGGGCTGTATAAGTGCTCGAAGTTATAGGGAACATTTATTTGGGGCCGGTTTTAAACCTGCATCAATTTTTTCAAATTTCAATAGCCATTCTCAAATGCGATCGCTATGGAGTATAGAGCTATAGAGTATAATAGCTCTAGGTTACAACCAAACTGTTTTATACCCTATTTTTATACCCTATAAAATTATGTGGTGAGGGTATGAGTTAGTGCTAATGTTTGTAAAATATCTCGGAATTATTTCCATTCGTCTGTCTGTCCATGTGTCCATGTAAACCTCGCACTCAAACTACAGGTCGCAAATATGAATATATTTTCATAAAATTTGGTATACAAACTTTCTTCGCCTATAGGACGAACGGTGTTGGAACACGTGAAAATCGGTGCATATTCAGACCTAGTCATGCTCAGACCTAGTCCCATGAGATCGACTTAAATTGCCTTAAAATTCGAATTATCATATAGATCTCGGTCAAATTTAAAACCATGCCATTCCAATTAATTCAACCTACGTCACTTTCTCTGTACCCATGGTATTGTAACTCATGGCATCGTAGCTCAGTGTATCATATAGTCGATCTAGACGGAATATCATTTTCTGACTTGTTTTGTTTATGTGCTGTGTTAAACTCAAAGGTCGCAAAAAAATTTTTTTTTTACGAAAAAAATTTGTTTTTGGAAGTGGTTTAATTATTACACTAATTTCTAGCTAAGAACAAATATCTCTTTAAAAAATCCAAACAATTTTAGTACTTTAAGTGCAATAGACATTATTTAAAAAAAGTACCTCTGCTTAAAAGAGTAATTTTTTAAAAAAAAACTATATATTTTTAAGAAATTATCTTTTCTTAAAAAGTAAATTTTTCAAAAAAGTACCTTTTCTTAAAAATGTAAATCTCCTAAACAAGAACAATTTCATAAAAAGTACCTTTTCTTAAAAAATTACATTTTCTTCAAAAAGTAACTTTCTTTACAAAAGTAATTTTTTTACTAAAGTCATTTTTCTTGAACAAGTTCTTGTTAAAAATGTCCCTTTTCTTAAAAAAGTGCATTTGCGTAAAAAGTCAATTTTCTTAAAAAGAATATATTTTATTACAAAATTATTTTTATTTCTTATTATAAAATTTTATTAATAAAGTCCTTTTTTAAAAAAATCATATTTTGTTAAAAAGTACCTTTTATAAAAAAATACATTTTAATAAAAAGTACCTTTTAATAAAAGACTACTTTTTAATAAAAAAATCCTCTTAACAAAAAAGTATCTTTTAATAAAAAAGTATCTTTTAATAAAAAAGTACCTTTTAATAAAAAAGTACCTTTAAATAAAAAGTACCTTTTAATAAAAAAAAGTACCTTTTAATAAAAAAGTACCTTTTAATAAAAAAGTACCTTTTAATAAAAAAGTACCTTTTAATAAAAAAGTACTTTTAATAAAAAAGTACCTTTTTATAAAAAAGTACCTTTTAATAAAAAATAGCTTTTAATAAAAAAAGTAACTTTTAATAAAAAATACCTTTTAATAAAAAAGTACCTTTTAATAAAAAAGTTCCTTTTAATAAAAAAGTACCTTTTAATAAAAAAGTACCTTTTAATAAAAAAGTAGCTTTTAATAAAAAAGTACCTTTTAATAAAAAAGTACCTTTTAATAAAAAAGTACCTTTTAATAAAAAAGTACATTTTAATAAAAAAGTACCTTTTAATAAAAAAAATACCTTTGAATAAAAAAGTACCTTTTAATAGAAAAGTACCTTTTAATAAAAAAGTATCTTCTCATAAAAAAGTACCTTGTAATAAAAAAGTACCTTTTAATAAAAAAGTACCTTTTAATAAAAAAGTACCTTTTAATAAAAAAGTACCTTTTAATAAAAAAGTGCATTTTAGTAAAAAAGTACCTTTTAATAAAAAAATACCTTTTAATAAAAAAGTACCTTTTAATAAAAAGTACCTTTTAATAAAAAAGTACATTTTAATAAAAAAGTACCTTTTAATAAAAAAATACCTTTGACTAAAAAAGTACCTTTTAATAAAAAAGTACGTTTTAATAAAAAAGTACATTTTAATAAAAATGTACCTTTTAATAAAAAATACCTTTGAATAAAAAAGTACCTTTTAATAAAAAAGTACCTTTTAATAAAAAAGTACCTTTTAATAAAAAAGTACCTTTTAATAAAAACGTACCTTTTAATAAAAAAGTACCTTTTAAAAAAATAAACCTTTTAATAAAAAAATACATTTTAATAAAACAGTACCTTTTAATAAAAAAGTACCTTTTAATAAAAAAGTACCTTTTAATAAAAAAGTACCTTTTAATAAAAAAGTACCTTTTAATAAAAAAGTACCTTTTAATAAAAAAGTACCTTTTAATAAAAAAGTACCTTTTAATAAAAAAGTACCTTTTAATAAAAAAGTACCTTTTAATAAAAAAGTACCTTTTAATAAAAAAGTACCTTTTAATAAAAAAAGTACCTTTTAATAAAAAAGTACCTTTTAATAAAAAAGTACCTTTCAAGAAAAGGTACCTTTTAATAAAAAAGTACCTTTAAATAAAAATATACCTCTTATTAAAAAGGTAAATTTTCTTAGAAAAAGTACATTTTCTTTAAAAGGTGCATTTGCTTAAACAAAGTAAATTTTCTTAAAAACGTAGTATTTCTTAAAAAAGTATTTTTTAAAAGTACTTTCTGTTAAAAAATACGTTTTCTTAAAAAGTATTTTTTTTAAAGTTCTTTCTGTTAAAAAGTTCCTTTTCTTAAAAAGTACTTTTTTTAAAAAGTACATACAAAAGTAAATTTTAATAAAAAAGCCCATTTTTTTAAAGCGTACATATTCTTAAAAAAATTACATTTACTTAAAAAAGTAGTGTTTCTTAAAAAAATATTTTTTTGAAGTACTTTTTGTAAAAAAGCATCTTTTCTTAAAAATTATTTTTATTAAAAATTTACACTTTTATAATAAAGTATCCCTCCTTAAAACGGTAAATTGTTTTAAAAAGTACATTTTCTTAAAGAAGTACGTTTTCTCATAAAATTTACTTTTCTTAAAAAACACATTTTTTCTTAAAAAAGTAAATTTTCTTAAAACAGTTTCTCTTAAAAAAGTACCTTCCTTTAAAAAAGCAAATTTTCTTTAAAAAAAAACACCTTTTCTTAAAAAGTACCTTTTCTTGAAACAGTACCGTTTCTTAAAAAAAGTACAACTTCATCAAAAAGTACCTTTTCCTAACAAAAAACTTATGGGCTCATTCTATAGCATGAAACGTACCTAAATTTATATGATCAAATTAAAAAAAAATATTTAAAGTTTTTGAATTTTTCATACAAATTTTAATCGTTTCGATACGTTTCGTTTTATGGAATGAATCCCTTAATATTTTTTAACATTAAGTATCTTCTTATGACTTTTATGTTTTTTAATGCAATAGTAAAGAGATATTAAACAGTGAAGTATTCACGGTGAAGTTCAAAGCTTGGCCATTTATTGGAGTAGACTTCTTATGAAAAAATCCTCTGTGTTTCATAATGAATTAATTACAAATATTCCTTAATTTTCTTACAAATCTAATTTCGTATTATTATTGCTACAGAAATTATGCGTATATCTTGGAAATAATGAAAATAATACACAAATTTTTCTATTTTAAATTTGATTTAATTTAATTTCTTTATAACCTCTATTATGTTTATGGTTGTGATTTGAAAGGTTTGTAATTTGTGTTGTAGAGAAAAACTCCATAGTATGGAAATATTTAAATAATTTTTAAGTTTTTAAGGGCTAATATTAAAACAGTAGTTATAAATAATAACAAACATTAATATGTATTAACTTTATAATACTAAATAGTAATTAAATTATCGTATAGATTTTGAAATATCTTTATACAAGTATATTTTCGAATTAAGAAATCTTTGTATGTATGTAAGTACGAATACATCAATACATACTACCTATAGTTTTTAGAAGAAAAACATAGAATATACTTACTACCAAATAAAACATTACTAAAAATAACGAGAGTTTTTTTTCTATTTTTTATAGGTTATTTACAGTGACTCATAGTGAATATGGCCCACTTTTTAAAATAAAATCTTTTGTAATTTTTGTTTTAATTATTATCAAAAATATTTTTACAATTTTCCTTTTTGGTTAAAATTACCCGGATGAATAATTTATAAGCGGTAAAAGCAAAATACATAGATTAGTATACGCCCACATCCAAGGGCTCAAAGAATCATTGTTTTAAAAACATGTTATTTTTGTTGATGAGTCCAAATTTAACATTTATAGCTCGAAAGGAGCTACAAACTCTTAGTTCTAGAGAGAGTGACTTTTCTAAAAAATGAATTTTCTTAAAAAAAAAAACACAAATTTCCTTAAAAAAGGGCATTTTACAAAAAAATAACCTTTTTAAAAAATAAAGATATTCTCTAAAAAGTACCTTTTCGTAAAAATGCACCATATCTAGTACTTTTTCTTGAAGGAATAATTTTTCTTTAACTTGAAAAGTTGCTTTTCTTAAAAAAGTACATTTTCTAAAAAGAGTACATTTTCTTAAAATAGTATCTTTACTAAAAAAGTAATTAAAAAAAAGTATTTTTTTAAAGTACCATTTCTTAAAAAAGTATCTTTTCTTAGAAAAGTACATTTGCTTAAAATACATTTCCTGAAAAATTATGATTTCTTAAAAAAGTACCTTTTCTTAAAAAAGTACCTTTTCTTAAAAAAGTACCTTTTCTTAAAAAAGTACCTTTTCTTAAAAAAGTACCTTTTCTTAAAAAAGTACATTTTCTTAAAAAGTACCTTTTCTTAAAAAAGTACCATTCCTTAAAAAATCACTTTTTCTTTAAATAATTACTTTTCCTTTAAAAAAGTAAACTTTCTTAAAAAAACATCTTTTCTTACCTTTACCTAAAAAATTTACTTTTCTTAAAGAAAGCGCATTCCTGAAAAATAACTTTTTCTTAAAAAAGTATCTTTTCTTTCAAAAATACCTTTTCTTACAAAGTAAATTAAAAAAAAATTTTTTTCGTAAAAAGTACCTTTCTTATAAAGTACCTTTCTTAAAAGGCAATAAGTACCTTTCTTAAAAAACTACTTTTTTAAAAAGTACTTCTGAAACAACTAAGTGCCTTTTTTAAGACATGAAATTTTCTTAGAAAAGTACCTTTTCGTAAAAAAGTACATTTTCTTGAAAAAAGTACCTTTCCTACAATCTTAAAATAAAGTACCTTTCCTTAAAAAAGTAGCTTTTTCTTGAAAAAGGACGTTTTTACCAAAAAAAAATTTTATTCATTTATCATAAAAAAATACATCTTAAAAAATGTATTTTCTTAAAAAAGTAAATTTTTTTAAAATATCTTTTTACTAAAGTACCTTTTCTTAAAAAAGTAATTTTTCTTAAAAAAATTACCTCTTAAAAATCAAGGAGCCATTAATTTTGTTTATGTCTTTTAACACAGGAAATTTACTCAGAAAATTTCTCAAAAAGTACCTCTTCTTAAAAAAGTACCTTGCTTCTCCTAAAAAAATTAAATTTTCTTAAAAAATAACTTTCTTAAAGTTAAGGTACCTCTCCTATAAATATTATTTTCGTTAAATATCAACTCGCGACTTCGTCACCATTATTAAAATTTTCAAGCTTCAACGATAAAAAAGAAATAAGAAAATTATAGTCGGTCTACACTGACTATACGATACCCTATACCATGCGTTTAGAGAAGGGATCTCAGGTACAACTAATTGGGTATGGAAAATAAGAATAAACTAAATTTGAGTGGCATTGTTATTAATTTTTTTGCCTGCAGATATGAACAAGTTCAGATCGGGTACATTATTTATATGGGGCCTAAGTCAAAAAATGGACCAACCCGAACCATATTTGGCAGTCACTTTTTTTTTTTTGCAAAAACATATACATACAAACCAAATATGAGAAAAGTCTGTGCAATAATTTTGTTAGTATGCTAGATTTAAGTGAAGATCGGGAAGCAGCTTTATAGGGGGGCAATTTAAGAATCTCATAGGGGTAATTTGTATGGGAACTAGAGCTGAACATGCACCGATTTTAACCAATTTCAATAGCGTTCATCCTATGGTCGATAGAAGCTTATGTACCAAATTTCATCAAAATATATTCATATTGCGACCTGTAGTTCGATTACATGGGCACACAGTTTGGCATACGGACAAAAGGACTGACGCAAATCGCTAATCGAGTTAGGAAGTGATTCATTATACCCTGACCACATAGTGTTATAGGGTATAAATATTTTTAATTTTGATTTCTGACATACGCTGCGCTGCTTAAAAAATAGAATTACATCTTTTTGTGCTTGAGTCTCAAATACGATTTTAAGTTGACCTCGACAATTGTCTGCCTTTGCATAGGATTTCATATGTTCTAATTTGGCAATGTAACTTAGTCGTATGATTTTACGCTCATAAACTGAAATTCTGCTCTAACGAATAACTTGAATTTTGAAATTTAGACGGTAGATCATTTTGACTGTAGATCACTTTTGCGAAGCCTTTTTTAGAAACATTATAAATTAAAACAAATATATAAATTGTTCAAGGATGGGTCATAATCACTGTGACTGACTGTACCTAACACAATAGCAATTGCATTTAGGTTAAAGTTGTTGTAAATCAATATTAGAGAAGCCCTTCAAATGCTGAAAGCCAGCAGAAATAATTAGTTAAAATTTTTGTGTTTTTGTTTTGGATTTAGTTGATTTAGTTTAGTTCTCGGGGAAACATTACACTTGGAAAATTAAATTTTTAATATAATGTCGCTAAAGTTATAATGAAATCGAAAAAAGGGGCTTTCGCCAATTCAGCTACGGGTTATGGTAAAAATAAACATCATACTCATTCTAATAAAAACTCAAATAATAAATCTCAGAAATCAGCTGAAAGTGTAAATAAAAAAAATGAGAATGAGGAACCCCTTAAGCAAAAACTGGACGATCAAGATACGGAATTAAATTCGGGATTTGGTAATTATTTACGATCTGATGAAGGTAAGTTCAAATATATTTATTTAATAAATAAAATTATTTTTAAAAATTACTTAAATTGGAATTTTTCACAAAACCCACAGTTGGGTTAGAGGAAGAATTAGAGGAAAATATTTTATTGGATTAAGAATTCATTAATAGGCTTATAAATGAAACCCTTTATATTGTATTTTTAACATTTAGTTTAAAAATATGAACATTTTTAAGATGAGTTACTTATGAAAAACTTAGGTAATTTTGAATTTTTTGATGGTGGTAAGAATTGAATATGAAAAAACTAACTAAAATTCTGTATATTTGCATTTTATACCCTTAACACCACTATGCAGAGGGTATATATCAGTTTGTCAATCCATTTGTAACTCATCGAAATAAATTCAGGAGACCCCATAAACTATATCTGTGGTCACAAGCAATAACCGCCTAAGTCGAAAATCATGCTTTCGAGAAAAATAGCTTTTTATATAAATGTAATGGGGCTTCGTTACGACTTACGTTAGTATATTTTTATTAATATCTTTTTAAAAAACAGTGTTAGAGAAATGGTAAATATAAAGCTTTTTTAGTAGAATATGATAGCATACATAACTCAAAGCAGCGAAAATTATTCCTTCGACAAAAATAACTGTATATATGTATAAATGTAATGGGGCTTCATTACGACTTAGGTCAGTATGTTTTCATTAATAACTTTTTAATAAAGAGTGTTAGAGAAATGGGGTTTTCACGTAAATATAAAGCATTGTTAGTAGAATATGATAGCATACATAACTCAAATCGTTCTTAAGTCGACTTAGGCGGTTATCGCTTGTGACCACAGATATATATTCTTGAACCTTAAAAAAGGAAAAGTTGATCTAGCAAAGTATGTTTGTCTGTCTGTTGAAAACTTTCTCCGTGTCCGCAAAAGTTCAAATAAGTCGTACTACTTAAGCTTAAAATGTTCTTTATAATCTGCAGCAGTTTGGTATTGCATTTGGAGCCGCTAGGCCCAATAGCCGATGAATGACGTACGAAAATGTTAAGATACTCCGCAAATTTGCATATAAAAACCTAACAATTAAGAGCGTTAAATTCGGCTATGCCGAATCTTTGATACACTCCATCTGGGTTTTACATATCTGGACTTATTGTCGTATTTATAAACAATGTAAATATAATATTTGAAAAAGTAAACAATTTGATAAATTTAATAATAAATTATTACAATAAACACACTGACATTTAACATTTTTGTAATACCAACCTGCTCGAAATAATGACGAACAATATTATCCCATGTATACCCAGGTAAATGGTTTATTTTGTGAATGAGCATGATTTAGACAGAAAGACGGGCACAGGACATCGCTACATCGACTAGAGTTGTTATAAGGATCAAGAATATATATACCTTATAGGGTCGCAAATGCATTTTACGATGCGATATAAACGGAATGACAATTGAGGGTATAAAAACAGTGAAAAATTTTTATACGAGCCTATAGATATTTATACAGTAAAGGTGCTATTACACGATGCGTTTTTTACATATGTACTGTCAAATTGTCCCACAACAAAAGTTGTACACATCGTGTGATACATATGAAACATTTTTTATGTACAATACATGAGGAAAGTCACATGTACATTTTTCAATTAGAACAGGTCCTATTTTGGCATGACAAACATATGAAAATACAACACTGCTTGTGGCGAAAGAAAAACAAAGTAAATTATAAAGATTAATATTGAAAGAAAAATAAATTGTTTAATATTAATTAACAATTAAAAAATATATAACTTTTTTTTTTTAACAAAAAAATTTTTGTAAATTCACAAATTAAATCAGCTGTTGTTTACATTTAGAGGTTATGTCATAAGGAAATACATATGCACGTATGATAGCAAAAATTATGAATCGTATGTAAAAGACAATTTTGACAGACATGCGGAATTTCATATGGATAAAAAAAGTGACAGTACATATGTAAAAACACATCGTGTAATAGCACCTTAAGTGATGCATAACCATTTTTGATGGCTTGTTGCTTTTGTTGCTGTTTTTGCACATGTGAACAACAACAAGCAAAAAATGTGTATGCATCGCTAATAAACAAACAAACAAAAATGTAATTGTATAAGTTTACATTTATGCTAATTGCATTTAATATTTGCTTTCAATTAAAAAAGCACGAAAATACCTAAAATTCTTGTAATTATCTTATTAATTTTAAACATTCTTATAATAAATCTAGCCATTATAGACAAAAGAAAAATTGACGTTATACAAGTTCTGACTAAAAGATATGGTAATTTTGATTGATACCCGTCAAATTTTCATATTATATTTTATATATTTTATATAATGTTAGAATATATTTTATATTTTAAATAATTAAATTAATACAGTTAAACAATCGATTCGTGAAAATATTAAATTTTTATATATTAGTTACAAAAGAAAAACTTAGGTAATTTAGCATTTTTCGAAGGTAGTCTGAATTGAATAAGATAAAATAGATAGTTAACTTCAAAAAATTTAAATTCGATGTATTCACATTTATTTTTTAATTTTAATTGACTTATAGTAAAACAAAATACTTTTTGTATTTTATACAAGTTTTTAGACGACATATTTCATTGAGATGTTTGTAGATTATTTAGGTCTTAGAATGAACTTGTGTGGTACATTCATGTCTCTTTAAGAAAGGATTTAAAAGTGATAATTTTATTGTTTTTTCTCCCTCTCATTTTTTGTGGGCGTGGCTTTACAGCTATTCACCCTTATTCTAGTTGTCGACGTCGACATCAACGACGTCGTCTTATGTTATCTTTTAAAAATTGGTATTCAAGTTGTGGTTATCGACATTTAGCGATGACTGTTGACGATATTGTCTTGAGACAACTCTGATTTTGTCGTCGCCATTTTAATACGATATTTTGAAGTAAAGTGTAAAATAATCTAAAATAAACTTATTAAAACTCTTTCTTTCCTTATACGTATAAGTTCTGAAACTCATGAGTTCTGAAACTCATATGTATAAAAAAATAAATATGAAAAACTTGCAAGAGTATTTCGCAGGGGCATTGCTGCGAGTAATTTTAAACATCAATGAGATGAAGTAACGCAAGTCATCACTGCCCGCCAAAAAGATTTGGAGATGGGAGGCAGAAGGTAAGGAAATCATGAACGTAAATAGTCCATCAAATTTATTTACACAAATCTATATTAAAGTCAAATATATGTGCGACCTTCTCTGAGAAAAGGGACCTAGTGTGTCAAAAAACGGGTTGTGTGTGTCAAAAAACGGTGGATTCTGGTACCTAAAAGGGTGTAGAAACTTTAAATGCGTTTTTTCTCAAAACTTAATTTTCACGCACTAGGTCCCTTTTCTCGGAGAAGGTCACATGTATATTAGGGTAAGTCACTTTTTTTGCAAAGAATGCTATCGCAATATGAGGTAGGGCATGGAAAACTATAAAGAACTGCATGTTTGATTTTGGAAATGGTGAAAAACCCCTCCCCGTAAAATGCATTTACTGTTGCTCGAAACCGATTTTTTTATTTTAAAATTGGTATGATTTCTAGCAAAAGTAAATGCATTTTACGGGGAATGTTTTTTTACCATTTCAAAAAAATAAACATACAGTTCTTCATGGTTTTCCATGCCCTACATCATATTGCGAGAGCAATTCAATATTCGACAAAGGTCAAAAAAGTGACTAACCCTAATGTATGTATATGATATGTATGCATATGATCATAAAATGCAATTAAATATTTAACATACGTTCAATCAGGGCATTTAATCCAAAAATTGCATTACGGTTGAAGTATGGTGTTGGTCTTCTTTATTTGGAGCCAAAATTTTGATGGGTTCCATCCGCCTACCTAATAATACCAGGAAAATCTGTCCATTGGGGACAAACTGTCATTTCGTAGGCATCTAGAGTCTCAGAAAGAATCTTGGAAACGATCGGCTGGACACCCCCAAGTTAAAGTGATTTCCTGGGTTAAAAATGGGTTAAAAAATGTAGCTGCCAATTTGATTATTTGCTTAAATGCTGCATTAAGTTGAAAGTAACATTCAAACATTTTGAAGAAAGTTAAATATATCGGACTACTTTCGAAGTAGTCTTCTTTTCATTATTAAATTTCGTTTATTTTCTCCATCAGTCGAATCAGAGTCAGAAATAAAAAACAAATATAAGAGATGTGTTTTTGTTTTTTCAAATTATCGATAAACAGTCCACTGTTGTTGCAAAACTATTACAGAGTACCACATTGGTGTCGAATTGATGTTGACTTCGACAACTAGAAGAAGGGTGATTGATATGATAACAATACAATATATATTATTTTAACGCAATAGTTCAATAAGTTTGCAATAATTTTCCTTTTCTCTGAATCCACAGGCGTTGAAATGATGAAAATGTTTGTTTTTGCCAACACAATTATGATGATCGTAACCATGGCTTGGCCACAAATTAAAGAACAATATTATTGGTTGAGACAATGGCTAGAAAGCTACAAGAAAGACTATTGAAATATAAAAAAATATCTTAAAACTTCAACATGGTTGGTCCTTTTATGCAAGGCATGCTCCTAGTGGGCATCATTTATTGGTATTCCAAGGGATTAATCAATATGATCAACGACTACTATCGCAGTGAATTTAATCGTAAATTAAAAACCGAAATCTCTGAACAAAAATTTGGCGATATTAAACCTCAATCATATGATCTAGATGATATGGAACAATTGCTGAATATTGAAATGAATAGAGAAGCTGCTTATGAAGGTGTTACCATTTTGGATATACCAGATCCAAACGATTCTTATGATGTGCCATTAAAAACAGTTTGTTTTAAATTGAGTAGTAAAAGAGAATTTTTAAATATATTATTTTTATTAAGTTACAATCATTATAAAATGCATCCATCTGTATGTTGGTATAAGGAAAATATAACTTGATAAAATAAATTATTATCTGACAGACATTAATTTTATGAGTATACGAGAATAAATTAAATTAAAGTGTATTTGTTAAATGAGTACATAATTTCTTATATTTATAAATTAATTTAATTCTTTTTTAATTTAAATTATCTTAAAGCTGTATTTATATAAATTCTTATATTTATAAATTAATTTAATTATTTTTTATTTAAATTATCTTAAAGCTGTATTTATATTTTTAAAAATTAATTATAGAAAATAAATATTTCGAATCAATTTAGCTGATTCTTCTTTTTCTTTTCTTTTGTAAAGATAATTATAATATTTGGAAAAAGCCGTTAAACCGGTTATTCAAAATAGGTTGCTATAACAAAATACCGATTATTAAAATAGCCGGTTTTAAAGTAATTCGAAATCCGGCCTTTTAAAATTGTCGAATATTTATTTAACAACCCCTTTTCTGAAAGTTTAACAATCCTTTCACAATAGTAAGTTTTCTTAAAAAGGTAGATTAGGTTATATTAGACGGGTCGCCCTCCCGAAGGCGAGTACACTCGGAGGCCATATGGACCATTGTTATACCCTTTGGAAAGTGTCGGAAAGGTAGATATCGGAAAAGACATAGATCATGCAGGAAAGGAGCTATATCGTCCGCTATGAGTCCCTCCTGAACCAGCCAGATTCCCTCAAGAAGTCCGCAAGGTCGCCTAGTGGAACATCTACTATGCAGCCCAGGTTATCGAAGAATCTTTTTCTTAAAAATGTTATTTTTCCTAAAATTATTTTTTTTTAAAAGTACATTTTCTAAAAAAGTAAATTTTTAAAAAAGTACATTTTTTTAAAAGTGCCTTTAAAAAAATACTTTTTCTTCAAATAAGTAACTTTTCCTAGTAAGGTACATGTTCTTAAAAATGTACCTTTCTTAAAAAACTACCTTTTCTTAAAGAAGTAAATTTTCTTAAAAAGTACATTTTCTTAAAAATGAAAATTTTCTTATTAAAAAGCATCTTCGCTTTAGTTATCTTAAAAACGTACTTCTTAATAAAATACCTATTCTTAAAAAGTAAATTCTTTTCTTCAAAATATAACTTTTCTAAAAAAAGTAAATTTTTAAAAATAATTCTTTCTCAAAAAATTAATTTCTTTTAAAAAACTCTTTCTAACAAAAGCATATATTTTATTAAAAAGTACCTTTTGCTACAAAAGTTCCTTTTCTCAAAACAGTACATTTTCTTAAAAAAAAATCTTTCTTAAATCAATTATATTTCTGAAAGAAGTTCCTTTTATAAAAAAAAGATATTATTATCTTAAAAAAGTAGTTTTTCTTAAAAAAAATAATTTTTTGTATTATTAATTATTTTATAAATTATATAACATAAAATAGTATATCCTCTTAAATAATTACTTTTTTAAAATAGTACTTTATATTAAAAAAGAAAATTTTCTTAAATATGTACATTTTTAAAATAAAAGTAAATTTTTTTAAAAGTACATGTTATTAAAAAGTTCCTTTTATAACAACAGTATCTGCTATTACAAAAATACCCTGTCTTAAAAAAGTACATTTTCTTAAATAAGTAAATTTTCTTATTAAAAAAGCACATTTTCTTATTTAAAAAAATTATCTTAGAAAAGTCAAATTTCTTCAAAAAAAATTCCCTTTCTTTAACAGTAAATTTTTTTAAAAAGTCCATTATCTAAAAAGAGTATATTTTCTTAAGAAAGTACATTTTATTAAAACAGTACCTCTTCTTAAAAATATAACTTTTTAAAAAAAAATTTCTTTTTTAAAAAAGAATTTTTACTAAAAAAATACATTCATTTGAAAACCCTTCCTTAAAACAGCACATTTTCTCAAAAAAGTAATTTTCTTAAAAATGTAATCTTTCATAAAGAAATTATTTTTCTGAAGTACTATTTAAAAAATAGTAATTTTCTTAAGAAAGTACAATTTCTTAAAAAAGTATTATTTATTAAAATAGTATATTTTCTTAAAAAAGTAACTTTCATAAAGAAGTACTTTTCTTAAAAAAGAAGATTTTCTTAAAAAGTAAATATTCTTTAAAAAAGTACCATTTCTTAAGAAATTATTATATCCTAAAATAGTATATTTTCTTTAAAAAAAAATCCTTTTCATAAAAGGCTCTTTTTCCTAAAAAAGTACATTTTCTTAAAAAAGTACCTTTTCTTAAAAAAAACCTTTCTTTAAAAAATTTCCTTTTCTGAAAACGTATATTTTCTTAAAAAAGTTAATTGTTATTATTAAATTTTCGCAAAAAGTACCTTTTCCTTTTTTTTACTTAATGAAATAATACTGAAAAAACTTTTTTTATGTATTTTAATTTTACACATAAAAGTGAAAATTAGTTTGATTCTTTGTGGTTAATTGTAGCCTATACTTTTCAACCGAATTTCTTGACATTTTCAGCGTCTTACTGTATATCTGAAAGAAACAATCTTAAAAATATCTGTATTGCAATGAAAGTAATCTGTATTGCAGTGAGTAAAAAAGGGGCGCGATCGAACAAGGGGGCGTGGCACATCCTACCCAAAGTAAAAATTTAATGAGGGCTTTGAAATATTGTGGGGCTTAACAAGTTATTGACGTGATTAGTTATAACTGTAAGTAGTCCCACCAAAAGTGGGTTATATCGAAGCAATGGGCATGGAACCTCCCATACAAATATATTTTTTGAATTGTGATAGAGAGAGTCTTGAATCTGTGTGTAAGTCAAGCTATTAACATGACAGCAACGCACAATGGAGTTTCCTAGTAACCGATAACATGTGCTTCAAGGTGATTATTAGAAAGAAAAAAGCTGTTGAAAAAACACAGCATTGACTGTTTGAGTAATATAGGTCACCAATATTTGTTTTTTTAAATTGATTAGTAAATGTCTAAGGACCACCATAACGAATCAACAAGATGTGAAAATGGCGTGAGATAGTAGTAAAGTGTTCCCATTTCGTCGTCCATAGACTGTGTATAACAATTTAAATTAATTTATTAACTTGGTAACCCTGGTAACTGTACAATTTTTTCAATAATTCTCAATACCAAGGTGAAAATATACAAGAGAAATTGAAAAAAAATCAAGAAAAAAAAATTAATATTTTAATATAATCAACGATATATTCCGATATATTAAATATAATCTTACTAATAAAAAAAAAGAAAAATCTTGTTAACAAAAATATACAAAAATGGTGTCAACAATAACGTAAGTGAAATTCTCTTAAGATGTATTAATGTTTCATTACACTCTTAAATTCTATACAGATGGACTACTTTTGCTCTACCCGGAACTTTGGTTAATGTGGGCGGCGAAGCGGTCTGCATGTTGTGTGATAACATTTTATGTTTTACTGATCTGAAAACAAAAGCCATAACCTATTATAAAGCTGAAAGTCCCCAATTGGGATTCAGCATTTCAGTAATAACTGGACATAATCGTTTTGCTTTGGTGGCATTTGCCGAGGTGGTACTAATGCCAGCGATACATATCATACAATATCCATCATTTTCAAAATATGCAGTATTTAAAAGTATGTTCTGGCATATTTGAAACATTCTTATAAATTGGAAATATTAATTTTAATTGAAATCTTTCCAGCTGATAAAATCATTACATTTGTTGATATACGTTTTACTGAGTATGATTGTATAGTGGCTTTATCTGGTTATCCTCACTATACCATATGTATTTGGAATTTCCGTACGGGTACTCTGATGATTCAACAAGATACTATGACCGAAACACTGACTAATTCATTACTATGCTCTTTCACATATGTACCACAAATTGTACAATTTTCAAAGTGGAACCGAGTCATGCACGTATGGGACTTGTGTTTTCACTCGACAGGTGTTGATATACATGAAGTCTCAAAGATAACACTTGGTCCAGAGTTTAATTTAAGTGATATTTCCTCCATCTGCTATGGCGACGATAACAATTTATATGTTGTTGATAATAATGGAACAGTTTCACTGGTACGAGTAATTATGTCTAAATATTCTCCCAATTTCCTGAAAACTCTTAATTTTTTTAAAAAATGGTACTTTTAAAAAAAAAAAAACCTTTTAAGAAAACGTACTTTTTTAAGAAAATTTAATTTTTTAAGAAAATTAACTTTTTAAAGAAAAGACACCTTTTTAAGAATAGGTACTTTTTTTAATATAACGTACTTTTTTAAGAAAATCTACTTTGTTTTAGAAAATATACTTTTTTAAGAAACGCTACATTTTTAAGAAAAAAATTTTGAAGAAAAGGTACTTCTATAAGAATAGGTGCTTTTAAAAAAAATTTTACTTTTTACAAAAAAAAAAAAATCATGTGAGTCCGATCACAGGGGAGATGTGTAAACATCTAGTAATTAAATATTTTTTTTTGGCACTTTTTTAAAATCAAACAGAGAGCGTCATCTATGTATCACTTATAGTAATCAACTGCAGGAGCTCTGCTCATATAAAAATATTTATTATTATTTATTAATCAGCGTGGTAATTTTTAATTTTTCGTTTCTTATTTTTCATTTTCGTTTTTCATATTTCATTTGTCATTTTTATTTTTAATTTTTTCATTTTTCGTTTTTCATTTTTCATTTTTTATTTTTCATTTTTGTTTTTTATTTTTCTTTTTTCATTTTTTATTTTTAATTTTTATTTTTCATTTTTCATGTTTTATTTTTAATTTTTCATTTTTGATTTTTTATTTTTAATTTTCTATTTTTCATTTTTTTTTCATTTTTTAATTTTAAATTTTTTATTTTTTAATCTTCATTTTTAAACTCTGTCTTTTAACTCGTACTCTCTGTCCGTCTGTCTACCGTAGGTCAACCCCATTCCCCACTATCCAATTGATTTGAAACTTGGCCCGTGGTCTTCTTGTGACTACAGATTAATTTTGGGGTAGTCACGCACAGCCACGCATAGTCACGCATAGTCACGAAGTGATCTAAATGTCATTTCCCCTCATCCGACCGTTCTGAAACGTGGTACACTTGCTATGAAAAAAAGATTAATTTTGACTTAGTCACGCATGGTCACGCACAGTCACGGATCAAAGATTAATTTTAAGATAGTCACGCGCAGTCACGGAGTGATTTAAATCCCATTTCCTCATCCGATCGATCTGGAACTTTGTCCATAGACTTGTTGAATCACGGAGAGATTCAAAACTCATATGCAAAAGCAAACAAAAACAAATAAAGAGTTTTAATAAAAACTTTATTTTTATGGGTTAGATTATTATTTTTCATTTTTTATTTTTCATTTCTTATTTTTTAATTCTTCATTTTTAATTTTTTATTTTTAATTTTTAATTTTTCGTTTTAATTTTTTATTTTACATTTACATTTTTTAATTTTTAATTTTTGATTTTTCATTACTTATTTTTCTTTTTTAATTTTTCATTTCTCATTTTTAATTTTTAATTTTTTATTTTTTATTTTAATTTTTCATTTTCTATTTTTTATTTTTCGTTTTTCATTTTTCACTTTTGATTTTTAATTTTTTATTTTTAATTTTTTTTTTTCATTTTTATTTTTATACCCTATACCACTATGTGGTTTGGGTATAATGACTTTGTGCTGCTGTTTGTAACACCCAAAAATATTTGACCTAGACCCATCTTTAATTATACCGATCGAATCAGAATCACTTTCTGAGTTGATTTAACAATGTCCGTCCGTCCGTCCGTCCGTCCGTCCGTCCGTCCGTCCGTCCGTCTGTGTGTCCATGTAAAGCTTGTAATCAAACTGCAGGTCGCAAATATCAATATATTTTGATGAAATTTGGTACATAAGCTTTTATCGGCCATGGGATGAACGCTATTGAAATTGGTGAGAATCGGTCCATGTTCAGACCTAGCCCCCATACAAATTACCCATATGAAATCGACATAAATTGCCATAAGATCCAAATTGTCATATAGATCTTACGCAAATTGGGTTTGTATGCATTCATTACATCCACTAATGAGTAGTCCAAAAATGATCCCTTTGACCCCATATAGATCTGCTTCCCGATCTTCAGTTAAATCTATTAAAAAACAAAAATATTGCACTGATTCTTCTCAAATTTTGTTTGTACATATTTTTGCAAAATACAAGAGACTTTACCAAACATGATCAGGATCGGTCCATTTTTGGACCTAGCCCCTTTATAGATATAGCATCCGATATGAACTTTTTTATATCTGCAGCCAAAAAAATTAATAAAAATCCCACTCAAATTTGGTTTTTGCTTATTTTCTATGTCCAGTTAGTTGGGACTAAGAGATAGGGTTTCTAAACGCATGGTATAGGGTATCGTATAGTCGGTCTAGACCGACTATAATTTTCTTACTTGTTTATTTTTCATTTTTATACCCTATACCACTATGTTGTTTGGGTATAATGACTTTGTGCTGCTGTTTGTAACAACCAAAAATATTTGACCTAGACCCATCTTTAATTATACCGATCGAATCAGAATCACTTTCTGAGTTGATTTAACAATGTCCGTCCGTCCGTCCGTCCGTCCGTCTGTGTGTCCATGTAAAGCTTGTAATCAAACTGCAGGTCGCAAATATGAATGTATTTTGATGAAATTTGGTACATAAGGTTTTATCGGCCATGGGATGAACGCTATTGAAATTGGTGAGAATCGGTCCATGTTCAGACCTAGCCCCCATAGAAATTACCCATATGAAATCGACATAAATTGCCATAAGATCCAAATTGTCATATAGATCTTACTCAAATTGGGTTTGTATGCGTTCATTACATCCATTAATGAGTAGTCCAAAAATGATCCCTTTGACCCCATATAGAGCTGCTTCCCGATCTTCACTTAAATCTATTAAAAAACAAAAATATTGCACTGATTCTTCTCAAATTTTGTTTGTATATATTTTTGCAAAATACAAGAGACTTTACCAAACATGATTAGGATCGGTCCTTTTTTGGACCAAGTCCCTATATAGATATAGCATCCGATATGAACTTTTTCATATCTGCAGCCAAAAAAATTAATAAAAATCCCACTCAAATTTGGTTTTTGCTTATTTTCTATGTCCAGTTAGTTGGGCCTAATAGATAGGGTCTCTAAACGCATGGTATAGGGTATCGTATAGTCGGTCTAGACCGACTATAATTTTCTTGCTTGTTTAGTTTTATTTTTAATTTTTTATTCTTCATTTTTCATTTTTTATTTTTCATTTTCCATTCTTTTGACTTTGTGCTGCTGTTTGTAACAACCAAAAATGTTTGACCTACACCCATCTTTAATTATACCGATCGAATCAGAATCACCATCTGATTCGATTTAACGATGTCCGTCCGTCCGTCCGTCTGTGTGTCCATGTAAAGCTTGTAATCAAACTGCAGGTCGCAAATATGAATATATTTTGATGAAATTTGGTATTTAATGTTTTATCGGCCATGGGATGAACGCTATTGAAATTGGTGAGAATCGGTCCATGTTCAGACCTAGCCCCCATCCAAATTATCATACAAATCTTAGTCAAATTGGGTTTGTATGTATATATTACATCCATTAATCATTAGTCCAAAAATGATCCCTATTGGACAACTCTTAGTCATAGGCCCCACATAGAGATGCTTCCCGATCTTCACTTAAATCTATCAAAAAACAAAAATATTGCACTGATTCTCCTCAAATTTTGCTTGTATATATTTTTGCAAAATACAAGAGACTTTACCAAACATAGTCAGGATCGGTCCATTTTTGGGCCTAGTCCCCATATAGATATAGCATCCGATATGAACTTTTTCATATCTGCAGCCAAAAAAATTAATAAAAATCCCACTCAAATTTGGTTTATGCTTATTTCTATGTCCAGTTACTTGGGCCTGTGAGATAGAGTCTCTAAACGCATGGTATGGGGTATCATATAGTCAGTCTAGACCGACTATAATTTTCGTACTCGTTTCTTTTAATTTTTATTTTTATTTTTAATTTTTTATTCTTCATTTTTCATTTTTATTTTTCATTTTTGATTTTTCATTTTTAATTTTTTATTTTTCATTTTTCATTTTTTTCATTATTTATTTTTCATTTTTCATTTTCTATTTTTCATTTTTAATTTCTCATTTTTCATTTTTGTTTTTTATTTTTCTTTTTCTTCATTTTGATTTTTCAATTTATATTCCTCATTTTTCATTTTTTATTTAAAATTTTTAATTTTTCATTTTTTATTTTTAAATTTTTCATTTTCCACTTTTCATTTTTTATTTTTCATTTTTAATTTTTAATTTTTAATTTTTAATTTTTAATTTTTAATTTTTAATTTTTAATTTTTAATTTTTAATTTTTAATTTTTAATTTTTAATTTTTAATTTTTAATTTTTAATTTTTAATTTTTAATTTTTAATTTTTAATTTTTAATTTTTAATTTTTAATTTTTAATTTTTAATTTTTAATTTTTAATTTTTAATTTTTAATTTTTAATTTTTAATTTTTAATTCTTAATTTTTAATTTTTAATTTTTAATTTTTAATTTTTAATTTTTAATTTTTTATTTTTATTTTTCTAAGGACAGATACTTTTTTAAGG
The DNA here is from genome assembly GCA_963682025.1 of Cordilura impudica. Taxonomy (NCBI): domain Eukaryota; kingdom Metazoa; phylum Arthropoda; class Insecta; order Diptera; family Scathophagidae; genus Cordilura; species Cordilura impudica. The sequence goes on from OY821517.1 coordinate 346,422,661, forward strand.
AAATGTAATTTTTAAGCAAATATACTATTTTAGAAAAGGAACTTTTTGACGAAAAGGTATTTTTAAGAAAAGGTACTTGTTTAAGAAAAGGTACTTTTTTAAGAAAAGGTCCTTTTTAAAGAAAAGGTATTTTTTTAAGAAAAAGTATTCTTAAGAAAAGGTACTCTTAAGAAAAGGTACTTGTTTAAGAAAAGGTACTTTTTTGAGAAAAGGTCCTTTTTAAAGAAAATGTATTTTTTAAGAAATGGAACGTTTGTAAGAAAATTTACTTTTTTAAGGAAAGGTACTTTTCAAAAAAAGATTTTTTTTAAAGAAAATGTATTTTTTAAGAAAATATATCTTTTTAAGAAAAAGTAATTTTTTTTTAAGGAAATCTACTTTTATAGAATTTTTTATTTAGGAAAAGTTGTGTTTTTTTTTTTAGAAAATATAAATTTTTAAGAAAATAATTTTTTTTAAGAAAAGGTACTTCGGAGGATATATACTTCCTTAAGAAAAGGTACTTTTTTAATAAAAGGTGCTGTTGTAAGAAATATTTATTTTTTAAGAAATAGTACTTTCTTAAGAAAGGGCACTTTTTTGAGAATATGCACTTTTTATGAAGTGTTTTTTAACAAGAGGGAGTTTTGTAGAAAAGGTGCTTTTTAGAAAATTTACTTTTTTAAGAAAAGATACTTTTTTGAAAAAGGGGACTTCTTTAGGAATAGTTACTTTTGAAGAAGTGATTTTTTAACAAAAGATACTTTGTTAACAAAACGGATTTTTTAACAAAACGTATTTTTTAACAGAAGGTACTTTTTTAACAAAAGTTACTTTTCTTAACAGAAGGTACTTTTTTTAACAAAAGGTACTTTTTTAACAAAATGTGTTTTTATACATTTTCTTTAAAAAAATCAGTAAACTATTTTTTGAAATATTTATTTATTTACTTTAGGTTGAAGTGGCACACTTCGTTTTAAAACATCAATGGTCCATTACAGAGCCAGATGAAATGTGTAATATATATCGACGATTTAAAATTTGCAATCATAAACAAGGTCTGATAATTAGTTGCAATGATATAATTTACTACATTCGAAAGAAACAATTGAAATGGCATTGCGAATGGAAGGTAACGAATGGGTCAATCCCTAAGGGAGGCGTTAATAAATTGGTCTCAAATATTAATGGTGAATTGTATGCTGCGGCAGCTATAGGAAATCTGTATAGCGTTGAGCTTGTAGACGAGACTGTGACGTTCAATGTTATGAATAATTATCATGAGAATAGTATAGATTTCATATTGCTCAAGGGCATCCATAATGAATGCCTTATACAATTAACATATTCGAATTATTTGATGGCCGTGGATATGTCTCGCATGTATATATTTTCCAAATTCGAAGTACCAAATGCTAGTACTATTGCGGCTCATAATCTTAATCCGTATGTCATTGTGGGTACAACAACGGGAATATTGCATTTTATCAATTATTCCAATATAAAACAACCGATAGAAATCGCTTCGATTACAACGAAAAATGGTTATCCAGTGGGTGACCAAATCATAATTGATGACTTAACTCTGTATCGTAATATTTATTATGAATTTTATTTGGTTAAATCCGATTTCTTCAAAGGTACATTTCATGAAATAGCACCGTTAGTAAAAATTAAGGAAAATGTAGCCGTATGTCAGTATTTTCTAATTGAAAATGATTATGCTGCCATATTTGTCAATCGTGATTCTCAACTTTTGCTGCCTCATGTCAACGAGCTGTGGTTTTTTCAATGGCTGCAAAATTTTAAGAAAACTAAACGTCACCAGTATGCATTACCTTACAGCTATCGAGATGTGGCTGGCGGAAATTATGTGAAAAATATGATTGAATTTTTTGCTGCTCGCTTGGAAAGTAATATTGTTGATATTTTGAATCTGAAAACCGATACTAATGAGTTGCTGTTGGTGTCTACAATACAAACAAATCATTTGTCCAACATAACCGGTATAGTGGGTACAAAAAATTTACTCACTTGGGGTGTTGATGGCACCTATATGCATTTCAAAATGGATAAGAAGTCGCCAAAGATGTATGCTGTGTGTAAAATATTACAAATAAAATATCGGGCCAGGGTGGTGAAAAAAGTGTTGGATTGTTTTAATTCAAAGTAAGTTTACATTTAGCGAAATAACTTGGAGTTTTAAGTTTGTCTGTCTGTCTGTTGAAAACATGCTGAAGAGAACACATTGCCCAGGCTCAATTTATGGCCTTAATGTGTGGTATTATTTGCAGCAGCTTGCTATTGAAAATAGGCAAAATCGGTCGTTTACATCAAAAGTTATAAGTCAAAATATAAAGTAACCACAAACTGTTTTCTATAAAATCGAACATTTTTTGTACGATTTCGTCTATTGCAAAAATATGTGCACATTAAAAAATATATGGTTTGCTTTCATTGCCTCAAATTAACCCATTAACGACGGATTTTAAAATTTAATTATTTAAAAAACTCAAAAATTATGACAGATATCATTAATTGATTTTCATTGGGTAGAAAAAGCAAGAATAGGACTACGTAGATACAAATTTTCGGAGGTCATGGCTCGGGGGTAGTTAACTGGTTAAAAGTGAGCAATTTTTCAAAGTCGGAAAAGTTGCACAGAAATAGCAAACTAAATCATAAAATCGACCCACCTGACGAAAATATATCTACCTGTATAGGACCACACACCTAAACCACAAGCATGATTTTATGTTTAAAAAACTTCGAAAAAAATTTAAAAACAAGTAAACCAAGTTAGAAAATTATACTCAGTTTAGATCGACTATATGATACCCATGCCATGCGTTTAGAGAAAGGGCCTTAGGTTCAAATAATTAGATATAGAAAATAAGCATAACCAGATATAGAGATGACATTGGTATTAATTTCTTTTAAACTGCAGATATGAAAAAGTTCATATCGGATGCTACATTTATATGGGGTCTAGGTCAAGAAATGGACCGATCATAACCATATTTAGTAGTCACTCATTTTTTGCAAAAACCAAATTTGAGAAAAATCCATGCAATATTTTTGTTTTTGATAGATTTAAGTGAAGATTGGGAATCAGCTTTATATGGGTACTACGTATAAAAATGGTCCTACAGGATTTGTTGTTACACTACAGATTAGTCTCTATGTATAACACACACATACAGAAATCCAAGTTTGACCGAGATCTACAATATAATTTGGATCTTATGGCAATTTAAGTAGATCATGCTCCGATTTTCACCAATTTTAACAAAATATATTGATATTTGCTAGCTGTAGTTTGATTATAAGGTTTACATGGTTGGCGGACGGACAATGCCCAATCGACTCAGAAAGTGATTCTGAGTGATTTTGAGTCGATCGGTGCAATAAAATATGGGTCTAGGTCAAATAGTTTTGGTAGTTATTATTGACTACTATGTGGTAAAATTATCCTACATGGTTTATTTTTGGACTACTGATTAGTGGGTATAATATAAACTAGAGTTGTCCTTAAAAAATTTAAATGCGATTTGGGGAATAGGCGGGGTCCAGTTTGTTACCTTTCCATATAAAACTAATAATTGTGAAGTTTGGGGACAATCGGATATAGAAAAGTCGCGCCGGAAATCGATTGAAAATGTCAAGTGTGTTTATATGGGGAAAATATGACCATTTTTGAGATTTTACGAAAACTTCGTTCTATAGCTTAATTTTTTCGACAAGTTGTTATAAGAATCGGGATCAGTATTAAATTATCTATTCAAAAAGCTATAAAAATTTTAAATCAAATAAAAATTCGCCCAGAAATAGCAAATGCCCCAGATCACTTTTGTGCCAAAAAAAAACTAGGTCATGAAATTTGATAGCATTTTTTTCAACTTTGAGAAATTGATTAAAGCCATATTTTTTTTGTCTCTATACTTATAAGTTATCAGATATGAAGTATTGTTTTATTACCACATTGTTAACCTATTGCGCATTGAGACCGAAAATGGGAAACTTTTTTGATAAAATTTTGAAAACTCCTTTTTCAAGTTTTAAAATATGATCTTAACCAAAATTTAAAACAATTTATCTGGCACTCTAAAATTTTATTAAATATATGTCAGAGATTAACTGTGTGATTTTTTGGGTAAATCCCTATGCCAGATTTTTTTTGACAAAGATTTTATTTTTGCGGACTTCGAGAAAAATGGGATTTTTGTAAAATATTCTGTAAATGTACTCTTTCTAAATACTTTGTACCAAAAATTCATCACTTTTCTACTTTTAAATGTAACATTTTATCTAAATAGCCGAGGATTTCGAAATGGAATTGGGGTCACAAATGACCCTAAGCTAATAAAAGACAATTTATTCAAAAAATTCAAATATTTGAAGAATTTTTAGATGCGATGTTTCCATTTCTAAAATTTGGTATAAATCCGAGAACGTTAACCCATTATTTGCCAAGGCCAGTTTTGGACTTTAAGATATTTTGAAATAAAAATTACCGAAAACGAGTAGTTATTAAACTCGATGAAACCACTATTTAGAATTTAAGAAAAATAATTCGGTTAATTTTTATTTACTTAACCCTGCAGTGCTACTGGGAACAAAATAATTTATTGTGATATATCATTGGTGCAATCTGGGCCTGTTATAGCCACTTGGAGGCCCAGGTCAAGAAACATACGTGGCCCTCTATATAATTAAAAAAATTGTTGTTTTGGTAAAAAAATTAATTAAATTAAAAAAATTATAGTTCATAATTTTAAATAAATAAAAAAAAAAAAACAAAATATAATGAAATAAAAAAATACAAAATGAAATATAATGAAAAAAAAAATTAAAATAAAGCTTTTCCGGCCTTTAGAGCTGCAAATGAAGATATTAGTTCGGAATAGTCCACATTTTTTGCAATACCCCAATTAATATTTAGTGTCGCCAGACCATTTACACGATCCTGCACCATTGTTGCTCTTAAATAATTTTTTATTCGTTTGAGTACGCTGAAACTCCTTTCTGCCTCTGCTACGCTAACTGGCAAGGTTAAAAATATTCTTAGAGCAATAGCAATATTTGGATATATATTTAGAAAACCCATTTCAATTATTTCTTTTAAAAGTTCAGACGGTTTCGTGCTGCCATTAAAATTGTATTTATACATCCATCTCATCAAAATTCCATAGAACTTCAAATAAGTTGCATATAGAGGAAACAGCTTTAAATCTTCGCGTAAGTCCATCTATTAATGATTCAATGATCTTGTTGAAAATATCGTTGTGAAAATATACTTGTGCAGAAACTTGATCTTTTATTCGTCGATTTGTTGTAAATTCTGTAACAGTTTCATTAGCTGCTGCTATTTGCTTTGACTCGGAAAGAATCGAAGACCATGCATTTTTAATTTCCTTTATATCTTCAATAAGTTTTTCAATATTAATTTTTTCCGTTGTCAATGTTGATTTCCGCGCTTGGAGAATTACATTTGTTTGATGCAATAAAAACAAAACCTTCATCCAAATTGTAGACATTAATACAGATTCAAATGTTGACAGATATTTTAAAACGATTTAATCTGAGCCTGAGCGTCAGCTGGAAGACTACATAGCTCAAATTCGTTGACAGCTGATAATAAGGATTTCAAATGAAGGGCAACTTGCGGACCATCTAGTTTTTGAAATGTTGTGTAAAGAAATTCCGTGAAGATGTTTTTTTAAAACCTCCCATCTTTTTGGACTACTACTAAAAAAATTATATACTTGTTGAATAGTTCCGAAGTATGTTATTGCTTCTTTACAGCATTCTGCTGAGTCAGCTCTAACAAGATTTAAATTATGATTGCCGCAGCTGCTGAACGTGCAATTTGAATTTTCGAGCAAAAGGAGTGCTTGTACGCCGTTATATTTTCCAGCCATATTAGCACCATTATCATATCCTTGCCCGACACAGTTCTGAAAATTCAAGGTTAAATGTTTTAATAAGCGACCAGCAATTTCTTTGCCGGTTTTTTCCGAAAAATCATCAAAACATAGAAAGTGTTCTTCAATTGAAAAATCCAATTCACTTAATTTAATATAACGAATAATCAAAGTTGTTTGCTCCTTATGAGATGTATCTGGAGTTGCATCAGCAATAATAGAAAAATACTTAGCGTTATTAATTTCATCTATAATTTTTCTTTGAACAAATGAGCCACATAGGTCGATAAACTCGTTTTGAATTTTATTTGAAAGATAATGAACTTGCAATCTTTTTTTTCTTCTTTGTGGTGCTCTAACTTTTGTAACATGCTCTGATAATATTGGATCATATTTACTTAAAAGTTCAACTAAGCCAAGAAACTTTCCATTATTTGGGTTTCCAATACGCTGATTAGATCCAAAAAAAGCTAGTCCTCTCTGGGAGAGATAAAATATTATATCAAGAAAACGCTCCAACAGCTTTTTCCAATATGTAACTTCATTTTTTAGTTCTTTTACCCGTAAGTTATCTAATCCACGATTAGCTAAAGCAGCTTTTTGCGCATTTTTCCATGAAATATACATTTCCTTGTGTAAAATAGAATTCTCGTGAGATTTTATCCGGTCATTTAACTTCTTTCAACCATTTTTTATGTTGTATTCCAATTTATCTGTTAAATATGAGAAATGCGTGTTGTTGTTTAAAATGTATCATGGAGCACAATAAATTGATTGGTTTTGGACGCTCCAGCATATCCAATCTCTTTCACACGATTCTCCATTTGCAAGTTTTTTTTTTTGAAAGTAAACGATATGGAAATCCACGGTTGGTTGCGTCTTTCGAAATATTTTTTTGGGATTTCAAACCGAGTAATTTTCATAAATGATTTCATTTGCGCCTGACTATTTTTATCAAGCACTCCAATATCCGTACACTTTAATGTTTCAGTATTCAATAGATTTACTTCAATTTCTTCACCTTCCGTTTGCACGGTCCTCAATTGATAATTTTCATCTGGTAATTCCATTGCACTAACTACATCCTCTCGCACTGTGGTTACAATTTCAATAATCTCAATTACAACAGTATTTTCATTCCGTTTCTCTATTTCGATAACCGTATCGCTTACTGCAGTTTCAACTGTGGATTTTTCTGTATTAAATGTTGAAGGTCTTTCTGGTTGATTTGATTAATCCTTATTAAAAAAATGTGAAATCGGTTTTAAACTTTTAATAGCTGACTCCTTATGTTTTTTCTTTTGCCTTTTGCTGGCGCCACTTTCAAAAGATCTCTTCATGTTTTAATTACCTACCTAGTATATATATTTTTATTTATTATCAATAATCAAAGACACAAAAAATATTACCAGTTATTTTAATTTTTGAAAGTTCAAAGAATTCAGTTATAAAATTCAATAACACTTTAATAATGAATAGAACAAAACACTTTAACAATATTTTTAAGGTTTAACCACCTCCAAGATAGACCACTAAATACTTAATAAACTTTTATTATACAAATTTGAACTCATGTAACAACTCAAAGCCTACTACGATTTTTTATTTTTTATTAAAAAATTTCAAAGCCTACTACGATTTCTTATTTTATATATGAAAATTTTAATTTTAAGATTTTTTTTGTTGTGCCCTACGTAAAAGTGTAAAATAAACTTTTTAATCGTTTTGTATTGTTTCAAATATGTAGTGTTGTTTGGAGGCCCCCCCCTGAATTAAGAGGCCCATGTCAAACGACCCTCCTGACCCCCCTCCTCCTGGGCCTGGGTGCAATTATATGCTTATTGCTCGCGAATATAATTTAAAACAACTTTTAACCAATTTTGTTATAAAATTATTTTTTATGTATAAAAACTGCCCAAATAAAATAAATAATAAGAAGAACGCGGTGTGATTGAAAAGTATATTCTATAATATTAATAGGCTAGGCGATTTCTTGTGACCGATGTTTTGTTCTACCGTTTTATCCCGATTTTGACTAAAGGAATATTATTTGAATGGTATTTCTTTTTAGCCGTTGTGCAGATTTACCGATTGTAAAATTTTTTCCTTTATTTTTAGTAAATTGCTTTTAAAGTTGCTACTAACACATGCATAAAATTATACAATACTATGTGTGTGTTTATTAAATTTGTTAATGTGTTTGTAATAAAAATGACTTTGTTTTTTGTGTTGATTTGTGAATTGACTATAATTGATTGGCATACCTTTAGCGTCTTTATTTAATGAAAAAATAAAATTTCCTAGAATTTGCACTCGAATTTTGAGGGCTGGAATCTGCTAGTAACATATTAGTAAAGAACGAACAAGAAACGCATACTTATTGCAAGTCGTAAGTGATTACAGAAAACAATTTGAATCGCACACTAAATCATCCTTAAATACACCAAAATAAATAGAATTATTTTTATATTTCATATTCCTTTGAATAAATTGCCTTTTATTAGCTTTGGGTCATTTTTATTTTATTTCGAAAAATATAGATAGCTTTTTTATATAAAAAACAATTTTTTAACAAAATTGGTTAAAAGTTGCTTTAATTTATATTCGCGAGCAATAAGCAGATAATTGCACCAAAGATATATCACAATGGATTATTTTGATCCCAGGAGCACTGCAAAGTTAAATAAAAATTAATCGATTTATTTTTCTTAAATTCTAAATAATGGTTTCATCTACTTTAATAGAAAAACTCGTTTTCGGTAATTTTTATTTAAAAATATCTTAAAATCCAAAGCTGGCCTTGGCAAATAATGGGTTAAAGTTCCCGGATTTATCTCAAATTTTAGGAACGGAAGTTCTACACATTTAGTTATTATATTTTAAGCGTCACATCTAAAAACTCAAGAGCCCTTACAAAATATTTAAATTTTTTTGAATAAATTGTCTTTCATTAGCCTGGGGTCATATGTGACACCAATTCCAAAAGGGTTACTGGGGGTCATATTAAACTTTTCCCTAACCCTAGGCTATTAAGATAAAATATAACATTTAAAAGTAGAAAAGTGATAAATTTTTGATACAAAGTATTTACAAAGAATACATTTACTGAATATTTCACAAAAAACTCATTTGTCTCGAAATCCGCCAAAAAAAATTCCTTGTAAAAAAATTTTTGGAAAAGGAATTTTCTTAAAAATTCACATAATTAATCTCTAATATATATTTAACAAAACTTTAAAGTGCCAGGTCCAGTTGTTGAAATTTTGTTTAAGAAAAGTTTTTTAAACTTAAAAAAAAAGTTTTCAAAATTTTATCAAAAAAATTTTCCATTTTTGGTTTCATTTCGCAATAGGTTAACAACGTGGTAATAAAACAATACTTCATATCTGAGTACTTATAGGTATAGAGACCAAACAAAAAAAATTATGGCTTTAATCAATTTGTTAAATTTGAGAAAATATTCATCACATTTCATGACCTACAGTTTTTTGGCACAAAAGTGATCTGGGGCATTTGCTATTTCTTGGCGAATTTTTATTCGATTTTGAAGTTGTATAGCTTTTTGAAAAGATAATTTAGTACTTATATCGTTTCATATAGCAACTTGTCGAAATTAAACTATAGAACGGAATTTTCGTAAAATCTGATAAAAAGTCATATTTTCCTTGCACACACTTGCAATTTTCAGTCGCGTTGAGGCACCTCTAAATTTTTTTGATTGACCCAAAAATTTGTATTTCTCAGTTTTTTTTTGCTATTCGCATATTTCTAGGGGGTGGGACCGAGAGTTTGAACACTTTTTTTTTATTAAGGGCCACATATATGTATAAAAAATTTATGATAATAAATAATTTTATAACAGCATAGAGGTATGCTAATCAATTTTAGGCACTCACAATTCAACACAGGGCGGGTGTTATACAATTATAATGAAATTCGATGAATTGTGAATTGGCTAAAATTTATTAGCATTCCTTTAGGCTCTTATAGAATCATTTATTATTAATATTTCATTTTATTTAATTTAATATATTTTTAACACATATTACACATAAATTTTGAAATTCTCCACATCTCCTCCATACGAACTATATCTGTGTCAATTTTTACACTCCACCGTGCCCGCATTATGCTTAAAAAGGGATGCAAAAATTTTCCTTCACGTATTAATATGTAGATATTTGCGACCTGTAATTTATTTTGAATGCTTATATGGGCAGACAGACCGATGGACAGTCAGGCAGACAAACGGATGGACATCGTTAAATCGACTAACTAAATGATTATGAGTCGATCGGTATAATACAAGGTGGGTCTAGTGCAAATATAGCGGTATCGGGTATAAAAAATAATTGATCTGCGTCGACTATGGATTACCCTACAACATAATATTATGGGAAAAAAATTTTTTTTAATCATACAAACGTGAAGTAATGGATTTAATACTATTTGAAAATGTCATACTCAGAACGGCTGGTTTTGCTGAAATTTTCTACAATACATACATATTTTTTTAAAACACTAATCAACTCTATCCGTCCAGAAAATATAGACTTTCTAGGTCTAAAATTAATCAATTTCGGTATTCTATGTATTTTACAGGTATCTGGTCTATATGTATGCTAAGGGTGGCATAAAAGTTATGAAAGTTGCTGCTGCCGGTGTTCCCATCGTTGATAATTCATTTGCAGCTAGTCAACCCCTTGTCATAGAACCTGAAGTAGCCACAACTCGTAACGCAGAACAATTGGATATGGCGGTAGTCATTGAACATACCGCTGAAGAACAACGAGCCAGAGAAAATTTGATGCAAAAAATTAAAGATTTCGGAAAGGAAGTGACCGGTCTCATTGACTATGATATGTCGGTGACGGGCAAAACTCAGGGTATATTTAGGAAATTTTGCCTAAATCATGATTGGCTGAAGAAACTTACAGCAGAATCGCAAAAATTATGTATAGCAGAAAGAAAATCTCTAGAAGCTGCTATTAGCGATCAGTCCAGGATTAGAGATTGGTTTAAAAAGTTGGTCTCGTCCACCAATAGCGGCATAAGTTTTAAATTAAGAGCCATTTTCTCAAATTTCTCTTTGGAAAATTATGGCATGCGCAAAAGAGATGATCATTTTGCTCAGATCTTTGATTTATACTATTTTTATGAAATGCCACCTTTGGACAAGGAAGACGAAGAGATTGTCGAAGAGCTGGAAGAGAACGAAGGCAATGAAGGGGATGATAAGAAACATTTGGCTGTGGCTAAAAAGAGAAAATATTTTATCATCCAGGGTTCAGCTTACGAACACGTTATGTCCGATGAATTGGCCATGCAAGATATTTACACGGTCACCGGTAATCAAATGTATAATCAAGATGCTAAATTTCGCATCATTTTAACCGATCGTCTAAGAGAAGACTTCAATAAGAAATTCGAAGAAATACGAAAAATAAAAGTAGATCTAATGGATGCCATATTGACGACCAACAGTACATTAACAAAAATTTACGAAAATATGAATTGTATGCTGCGTTTACTAGATCGCGATCAATTTAAACCGCCAGTTTTATCTGTACCGGAATGGCGAAAGGATGAATTCATTAAGAGTATTATGGAAGTTGATGATTCGGAGATTAAGGCCATAGATCGTCGGAAAAAGAAAGCCGTTGTACAGGCTGACAAACGTGGCCGTTTGTTATTATGGGCCACCGAATTTTGGGTTAAAGCTTTGATCACCATGATGGATGGTGTTTTGGAAAAGTTATGGGAAGAAGAAATAAAAAAAAACGTCCCTGTACCGGAATTTATGACTAAAAAAGATGCCACCGAATATACTTTAGAAGATCAGAAAGCTTTTAGAAAATATGAAGAAGAGTGTCGTTTACTGCAGGAAGATCGTAAGAAATATTTACGTATTTTAACGGAAAATGATGCCAAAGTTAATGAGCTGAAGAATACGTATATATTGAAATTGAATCAGAATATAACCGAGATGATGATCTTAAAGTTGAAATATGATTTTGCCATAAATCATGTACGGCTCAGGGATTTTAATACGAAAATTGTATATTTCAATAAATTGCAATGCCTGGCTAGAATCAATACGTTAAGGTAAATTTTAAGCGAAATCACATACATTTATATAAATACAGAATGACTGACATAAATTTTAAGGTTTCAATATTAGATATGTTACAACATAGATATGATGATCTAATGATTTTAGTGGTGTGCAATAATAAGTTTTTTGTAATTTCTTTTATCAGATATCAGATTCATTGATTCATTGATATCCCGTATCTAGAATGTTTGATCAAAATATTTCCTTATTTGGGGTGAGGAAAACAACCGAAGAAGCCCCATTAAATTTTATTTATATATTAAACTTAAAATGAAAGTGGGAGTTTAGTATAAAAATAAAAATATTTTCTGGGTTAAACAAAATAAAGTTTTTAGCTATTCTTTTTTTGCCATTTAAAAAAACTAGCAGATTCCAACGCTGAAAATTCGTGTGCAATTTCTACGAAGCTTTTTTTCAACTTAGGCAATTCACAAAACAATACTTTAACGGTTTATTATTATTGTGAATTAACAAACACATTAACAAATTTAATAAACACACACATAGCATATGTATAATTTTATGTATGTGTTAGTAGCAACTTTAAATGCAATTTACTCAAAAGAAAGGAAAAAATTTAAAAATCTGTAAATCTGCATTTGTACAAATTAATTAGATATAATTACCTTTTTGCTTTATTAATTATTTAATTCCACGTGGTCCTATAATTATATCCACCTACACTAGGCTGGCTTTACTGAATATGGCTGGATTTTATTTCCGAATTTTGTAAATGTTCACATCAAGAATGGTTCCATTTAGTGTAAAAATATAATTGTAAAAGTTTTAGCTCAATCGGGCGTTACCTTCCCGTACCGAAAAGCCCTCAAATTTTAGCTGATGACTGACGGAATTTATTTTATATATATATTTTATATATTATTAAAATGTTTTCATTAGGTAAGGCTATTTATTGGGTTATTTCATGAACTTTTACAATATTTAATAAAATGATATGTCTAAGGTCGGAATTCATATTTTAAAATAAAATTGTACAACTAAAAATTCGTACTTAAAAAATTTATAAACGGATATATCAGTTTATCTTATACATAGTTAATATTATTATTTTCAATATCAATCATCAAATAAAGGGTAGACCGAGTGTATTTTTGGAAGTATCAGGGTAAAGACAACGACATTCTGTTACTACCTGAAGTAGGCATTGTTTTTTGGCTCCTCATCTTTTATAAGAGTGCTTTTGAAGTCTTGAATTAGCTTAACCCCTCGTTCAGCCGTGTCATTTACTACCATTTTATCTCTAACAAAATTTTTAAGTTTAGAAAAATCTTTATTTTCCGACCAGTTTCTTGGGTCCTCTGTCAAAAAATCAGTTTTAACTGATTCAAAACAAACTTTTCAAGAGAAACAATCAAAAATTTGCATCCTCGTTATCCTTGTAGACCGTTCGTCTTCTTCTAAATCCTTGTATGAAAAAATCTTTTGTGCCATTTTTCTTTTTATTTCATTTGAAACATTATTGTCAAGAGGGCTAAAGCAGACTTGTTCCGGGTTCAGATACTACAGGTGAAGTTAATATTTTCTCAGTATCTTTTCTGATATACCTTGATAAATATGTCTGTATTTAATGGCGTTCTGAACAAATTCCAAATCATTAAGAGGAGCTGTAATTGCATTTGGAGCTTGAAATCACATTTTCACCTACAAGTGAACAGATAAATTAACAAATAGCTTTTTGTGAACTGAGCTCCTCTTCAGCCATAGGAAGCTGTTCCCTAAAAACAAACATTTTCAGAGAGTAAATGGCTGTTGCCATCCAACGGGCATGATGATAGGCACCAGGAATGTGAAACGAAATATCGAAGATGGAGAAATTTTAAACCTCTTTTTTGAAGTCTTTTACTGAACTCTTTACCGCATCATCCTGTAGCTCTACCATGTATTTCGAATGATCGATGATGGGCCATTGCATTTGAAACCTTCTAAAAATTTCAGGTTGGAGACCAGTCGTCAATACCATTTTGTGCTCAAATACTGATCGCAATACGACTTCTAAAACGTTATGGTGACATGCCAATTATATTATATTTTTACCTAGCTGTTTTTCTATTAAGGTACAAGCCCGTTTGATTCTTTCAGTGTTGGGCGCCGTTGTGTCAAAACACATACCTACAATTTTATCTCAAATCCCCCATTCTTCTAGGCTATCGCTAACAGCTTCTGCCTGACTGATACCTGTGCTATTCTCTAATGCAGGTACCCCCAGTAGTTGTTCATCATCTCCTGTGCTTATTAAGATTGCCAGCCGTTTAACACATTCTTTCTGGAGAATTTTTGGTAAAATTTTCCATCCCAATAAACACCAGCCCCCCCAAGTCCGATTTTTTAAACCTCTGCTTGATTTTCTTTGCCCTTTGATTTCGAAATGATATTCTGCGCTATTTTACTATACTTCTGTTGAGAGCTAATTCTTCGACATTAAAGCCCAGACTTTCAGCTTTTGTGAAAATTATTCGCACAGCAATTCTATCAGAAATCTTGCACCCATCTAACAAAATTGATAACTTTTCCGTTATGATTTCTTTATACCCGCGACTATATTTCCGCTTTGTCAGATTTTTCGATTTTTCCATCGCCGATAAATACATCGTCCGAAGCCATTTCTTCCACTTTCGATTCAGAAGAGAATGATATCTCTTCCATATTTTCTGTTGCAGTGATAAAAAGAAAGAAAATTTGTGAATTTTGGGAAGAAAATAAGTACTGACAACAAATAAAAGTAAATTAAGCAATATTTTATAGACTCAAAGAGTAAGAAGTCTCTTGAGTTTTACTTGCGTTCCTGTCATGTTGACTTAACCACACGGTGGTTTTAGCACTTGGATAGATATTATGCGTCTTACCTACGCCCCGCCATAAGACGGTTACAAGCTGGAGTGATGTTTTGGCATATATTCCACACTTTGTTATTGTGTCGGGCCTATCTAAAACCCTGATGCTTTAGAGGCAGCATCACCTGGATGAATGCACCTCCACATCGATCTGTGATCTGCCCGCGATGTAGGCACCACAGCCACTGCGAATCACCCTGAAGGGCCTTTCCCAATGAGATCGTATCGAAGATTCTTCAAAGATTCCCACATTGACATTGCTTACCTCGATACATTCTTTCTGACTTCCATTTACGCACTCTTGTATCGTCAAAAGACTTTTACTCATGCTACCGTCCGACTCATCTTACGACTTATCTTCCGCTCATGCCTCTTCCCACCAACGCACATACCAGCTCGGTTATCCAAACAACGCATATACCAGCTCTTTACTCCACAACCACTCCTTACTAGTCACACACAGCAATCTCCTCTGCACGTCAGATTCGAAAGCCTCTAGTGCCACGTTCGTAGAGTGATCCAACAGTCCTTTCATTCAACTTTGTATCACATATATTAAAGGGATGTGAGCAACCATTTCATCTGGTTGGATGTTTCATGATCCACCAGTCGGCCTTCATTCCCATGTATCATGGTTCGCTTTGTCGTCGTGAGGAGTCTAAGAGTCATCTTCTTAGGGCTATTCGATCTCCCCGCAGTACCAAATTTAGCGCCTTTTGGTAAGGCTTCATTAGACATTATCAACCTTAGCCTTTAGCCGCTAGGAATAATCACCAGAATTAACTGGCTTTGCCTAGCGTTGCCCAGGAGCACCACGAGGAGGTAGGTTATAGGTCGTTGTATCACTTCTCTGGCAAGCCAGTACCTGATGAGTACAACTTTGCTCCCCCTCAAAGAATAAATAATTAATTACACGTTCAAGTGTTAGTTTTAAGGGTAAATATAGTAAAACCTTACCAACGCTTTCTGGTGATATCTATCGACATCGCCGCTCTTCCGTTCTTGATTTTCTTGCTTCACCTCTTTCTTCAGCTAGAGCTGCCTTCAGATGGACACCTTCCATATGGTCCGGATGTCCTTTCATTCTCTAATGTTTTAAAAACTCAATGTCTTCCTGGTTAGTCATTTTGGAAATTATATCTTCAACTGCTACATCAACGAAATCAGGAAGTTTAGATGTGAATGCAATATAATTAGATGGTAGCTTGCTGCCGGTTATTTGTTGAGATTGATATCCAATTAAATAAATCTGGCTTTTAGCTCGAACGCGAACATTTGGAACTAATTATTTAACTGATAAAATACCTTAGTCTTTCTTTTACTGAACTTTTCACTTAGCACAACAAGCTTTAAATGAATGTTTCTCTTAAAGTACTTTTACAAGCGCCACGACAAAATCAAATTGGGGATTCTCCGATTTTTACATTCTGCTATAATAAATTGCGATTAATATGAATAAAAATTGAACTAGTAGATGCTGGAATCCGCAAAATGCGAATAATTCTAGAGATGCCAAAATATTCGAGAAAATAATTGAAGTTGTAAAAGTAGTTACCATTTTTTAAAGTCCGATTGGGGTGAAACTTTCGCAATTGTATTCTTACATTAAATGGCACAATTCTAAATTTGAGCACCTATAAAAATCGGAAATCGATTTTGAAAAACCATCTGATCTCATAATTAGTTCCCCCAATCTATTTTTACACCCATCATTTTCTGAATCGATTTAACGATGTCCATCCGTTCGTCCGTCTGTGTGTCCATGTAAACCTTGTAATCAAACTACAGATCGCAAATATGAATATATATTGATAAAATTTGGTACATAAACTTCTATCGGTATTGAAATTGGTGAAAATCGGTTCATGTTTAATATCCAAATTATCATATACATCTCGGTCAAATTAGGTTTGTGTATGTTTACTACAAACATTTATCAGTAGTCCAAAAATAAACCCTATTGGACAATTCCTATTCATAGCCCCCATATAAAGCTGTTTACCGATCTTCACTTAAATCTATCAAAAAACAAAAATATTGCACAGATTTTTCATTTTTCTCAAATTTGTTTTGTATGTATTTTTGCCAAAAATAAGTGACTCTACCAAATATGGGCAGGATTGGTCCATTTTTCGACTTAGTTCCCATATAAATATAGCATTCGATATGAACGTTTTCATATCCGAAGTCCAAAAAATTAATAACACTGCCACTCAAATTTGGATAAATCTTATTTTTTATTTCTAATTACTTGGACCTAAGAGATAGGGTCACTAAACGCATGGTATAGGATATCGTATAGTCAGTCTAGAATTTTGTCGTAAGTTCTTATTTTTAAATAAATTACACGACAATTTGAATTTTTTATCGCTAAATTATTATTTAATGATTATTTTAAAACTTATTTTATTTATTTAATATTTTTTATACACATTTTACAAATTTAATATTTTATTATAATATAATATCCTTGATTGAAGGATAAGTGATATGATACAATTTTAAAAACGTTTGCATTGGCTTCCGAAATCAGACTCTGGCGTCATCTAATTTACAAGTCTTCTTATAAAAATGTCAAATAAAACAAATTTAATGTAAAAAGGTTAAACTAATGATCATACACGAAAACAACAATGTAAAACTGGGCATGCAGAATCATGATTTACGTAACAAGTAGAAAATAAAATATTATTGATTTTACCCAGTAACCAAACTTTATATCAAAACAGATTTTTGTAGAACAAATTTGGGCATGTAGAATCATTCCATTTCTCTGACATACACATTGTGTATGTAAGAAAATAGACATGATTGTGCATGGTTAAACATGATTATTGTTTTACGCTTAGTTACAATATGAAACAACGTAGTATTTGTATTATTTCAAAAAATAAATGTAAACTGAACAAAAACAAAACAATGATCTTAATGAACACTAAGTAATAATAATAAGGGTATTCCAATAGTATTGTATACGTTTGTATATAAATGGGTTTCTACATATAACTCTAGACCGAGTATAATTTCCTTATTTCTTAAAAGTGAAAAGGAAATCGAAGAGTATGAAAATTGTCTTAACAATTTAAAATTAAGTAATTGAAAAATCGAGTAAAAATTGTTACTACAGTTTGAAATACTTACCTTTAAGAAGTCACTCAATGAATATGAATGAATTTTTTAAAATTCTTTAATACTTAATTCCGTCAAGTCTTGAATACATATTAAATATAAGCAAAAAAGTGAAAAACCGGTGTTGTGCTATTTATAAAATTTCAGCAAATATACGTATCTCTAAAATGAATTCACTTTAAACACTAAAAATCAAAATTTTATATAAGAACAACACTAGTCTGAACATGAGGAGAATTTATTCCCGTATTTTATATTCGTTATTGATATACACTTAGAAAGCAATATCAAATCCAGCGTTTTTCGTTTCATTCTAATTTAGCGTTGTTTGCTCTTTGCTTTCAAGAGACGATTATCTTAGAAAACCAGATTTGAAAGCAATATAAAAAATAAATAAATAAAAAAAATACTGTTAATTTGCAAAAAATCTTATCGGTGTAATTTTATTTTTTAAATAAAAAAATTTTATGCAAAAAACTTTTTTAATTTAATTTAACTTGTAGAGCTGACATCGAAGCAATCAGTGAATACATACGTAAATATGTTCAACTATCTGAATTTTGGGGCAAATCTGTTGAGGATTTACGCAATAAAGTTGAAAATCTTACACAGAAAGAAAAAATCGTGCAGCGACAATTTAAAGTACAATTTCTAAACACTATACCACAACATTTGGGACCGGAAATGAATAAAATCTTTAAAAGACGTCCCAAAAATACGGCAAAACTTTTACATTCCATTCTAATATGCAAAGAACTATCGAGGCGTGTTAACAGTAAGGCTAAACCCAAGTTTCCCTTTCCATTACCCAAAGATGTTGATGAATATTTGGATGGTTTCAATTCTTTGGATGATGCCTCTCTTATGCCAGTGTCACTGGAAGCCAAACATTGGGATCAATTTATAAAGATACGTAGACAAAAGGTGGAATTGGAATTAAAAATAAGGGCTGTGAATTTACAATTGGCCGATGGTATAAGTGACATGAATACCTATATAAAACATATGGGAAATCTAAAGAATACCAAATTGGAGGCTCAGCGTAAGCTTCACGAGGCTCAGGAGGAGTACGTAAGTGAATGAAGTGTAAAAACAAATTCGAAAATTCTTTTTTATTGTATTAACCGGTTAAGACCACTGATTTTCTACAGTTGAATTTTTTTTATATACATATGATTTTCTTCATTTGATTACAGCTTAAGTCCGTGCAAGATCAATCTCTCGAATTGCGTTTAACCATGGGACAAGTGGAGTTAAATTTAATGGGTTCTATGAGTAATTTACATAATTGTGTGCTAATGAATGAAGATGACATCAATGATGTAAATGCTTTGATTATAGTAAGTTTTCCTGAATCATATATAAAAATCCAGAGCCGGGAATTCGTATACAAAATTTATTACAAAAGTAAAAAAAAAACTACTAAGTACATTAAAAAAAAATCCTTTTCCGAAAAAGAAAATTTTTAATGCGAATTCATTTATTAAAGTTGTATATTTCTACACAAAATGCTGCGGCCATTGGCATGCAATATTTTACTTCAATAATAATAAATTAAGTTTTCATTATTTTTTTTTCTTTATTGCCAAAATTATAATTTTTGATACAATAACGTTGCATGAGAAAGACTACTTTTCATTGCCACTAAAATGGTAATTTTTGGAACATTTATGTTCTTCAACTTTAATTTAAATCGATATTACGGCACCTTTTAACAAAAAAAAACTTGTTTGTAATTTTTTTTAAAAGATGCTTTTTTTTAAATTAATTTTTCTTAAAAAATTTACTTTTTTTGAAAAGTACATTTTGTAAAAGATTTTGAAACATATATTTCTTTGAAGTATTGAAAAATTTATGAGAAAAATATATGTATATCTATAATATTAATAGGCTAGGCGACTTCTTGTGACCGATGTTTTGTTCTACCGTTTTATTTTGACCAATCGTATGTTATTTGAAAGGTTTTCTTGTGACCGATGTTTTGTTCTACCGTTTTATCCCTATTTTGACCAAACGTATATTATTTTAAAGGTATATCTTTTTAGCCGTTTTGCAGCTTTACAGATTTTTAAATTTTTACCTTCATTTTGAGTAAATTGCATTTAAAGTGGCTACTAACACATACATAAAATTATACAATGCTATGTGTGTATTTATTAAATTTTTTAATGTGTTTGTATTAAAAATGAGTGTTTTTTTTTGCGCTGATTTGTGAATTGGCTCTAATTGATTAGCATACCTTTAGGATCTTTATTTAATGAAAAAAAAAAATAGAATTTGCACTCGAATTTCGAGTGCTGGAATCTGCTAGTATTTTTTTACTATCTTTAACTTTTTCCTTTAAAAAAAATTTTGTATTAAATGTTTTTTATTCTAAAATTCTACCGTTTTGAAGAATTAATTTTTTTTATTTATTTATTTTTATTTATTTTTTTATTAATGGTACTTTCTTGAAAAAGGTATTTTTGCAGCCAGGTACTATTTTTCAAAAAAGTACTTTTTTCAAATAGGTGTTTATTTTTAAAAGAAGTGTTATTTTTCAAAATGCTTTATTTTTTACTTTTTTTTTTAAAAAAGATTGTACTTTTTTAATAAAATATTTTTGTAAATTAAAATTATTAACTTTTTTTTGAAAAGGGTACTAATTAGATAAATGTATTTTTTTCCGGAAAATTTTCTATTTATAAAAGGTATTTATTCAATAAGGTATTTTTTCAAATAGCTATTTTTTAATGAAATATTTTTTATTTTTTTCTACATAGTATTTTATTTTGAAAAAATAGTTTTTATAAATCTTTTAGTTGCATAAGCTATTTTATTTTCAAAAAATGTTTTTATATAATTTTTTAAAAATCAAAAAAATTTTTTAAAGGTATTTTTTAAAGGTATTCTTATACCCTCCACACCACTATGGAGAGGGTATATATCAGTTTGCCATTATTTTTTTATGCATGATTTTACGACCCCATAAAGTATGTACATACAAAATAAACCATTTACCAGGTACACTTAGGATATTATTGTTTATAATTATTTCGAGCAGGTTATCTATATATTAATACGTGAAGGTAAAATTTTATGCGGGCACGGAGGAGTGTGAAAATTGGCACAGTTATAGTTCATGTGTAGGAGAAGCTGAGAATGATAAATTTTATGTTTAATCTGTCTTAAAAATATGAAATTAAATAAAATAAAATATTTATAATATTTCGTTACACCCTGTTAATGCGAATGATTTAAATTATATATCAGACGCTCTGTGTTGAATTGTGAATTGTTTAAATTGATTAACATACCTTTAGGCTCATTTAAATATTCATAAATTTTATATATATATATATATATAGATTAAAAACGCATTGAAGACAAATATTTTTTTAAAAAATAATATTTCCTAGAATTTGCACTCGAATTTCGAGTGCTGGGCTATACTAGTTATTTAAAATGGTAAAAACTCAGTATGCATTTTGTAATAATTTGGCATTAAATTTATCAAATTATTTGCTTTATCAAATATTTTGTTTACATTTATTACATCAGGATATTATTGTAAACGTAAAACTTAGGTAGAGGGTATCAAAAATTCGCTATATTCTTTTAAAATATTTATTCTTTTTAAATATTTTGGAAAAAGTTTGTTGAAAAACTAATTTTCCTTTTCGGAAACGATATTTTTTTTAAATATACATATATATATATATATATATATATTTTTGCAAAATTTACTTTTTTGGAAAATGAATTTTTTTCAAAAAAGGTACATTTTTGATAAAGGTACTTTTTCAAAAAGGTACTTTTTGATAAAGGTACTTTTTTCAAACAGGTACTTTTTTCATAAAGGTACTTTTTTCAAAGAGGCACTTTTTTCAAGAAGGTACTTTTTTCAAAAAGGTACTAATTTTCAAAAAGTTATATTTAAAAAAAAATTTTTTTTTTAACAAGATAGTTTTTAATGTACTTTTTTGAAAAAATATTAAAAAAATTAATATTATTTTTTTTTTATGAAAACGTTACTTTTTGTAAAAATTTACTTTTTTTTTGCTTGTTTTTAAAATATATTTTTATTCAATAGGGTATTTTTTCAAATGGCTTCTTGCTCTCAAAAAGACCCTTAAATTTTTTAATATTGTGAAAATAAGGTTGTTTACAAAATTTGACGTATTCGATTTGGTAAACTTCAATTTGAATGGGGTTTTTCAAAGAGGAGGCAAAATTTGAATCGTTTGGCTTGCTCTATAATGTTTATCAATTGTTTTTGATCTGGCTGATATGAATATTTTTTCAAGTTTGAAATCAAACCAATGAGATGCAAGCAAAGCGTTTGTTATATTGGAAAATTTTAAATATAACTCTTTGCTTGGGTTCTCATTGGATTGGTTTTACCAAACAAACTATATCTACTGCTTTTGCTTACTTATGAGGGTTGGTGACACGACTGGAAACAGCTGTATAGCCTGTCAATGTGCCAATGCTTCTTTTATTATTATTTTTTTTAAATTTTTTTTTTTTTTTGATAAGGCTTTTATTTGTAATGTGTGATTTTTTATGAAAAAATATTTTTTATTTTTTTAAAACAGTACTTGTGATAAGTATAGGTTGGTTATTTTAAATTGTACTTTATTTTGAAGAAAGGAATTTTTTTGAAAAGTTAACTTCTTAAAAAAAAATATATATTTTTTAAGCTTTTTAATTATGTATATATTTTTATAATTTTATTTTTGGAAAAAGGTACTTTTTGGTAGTATTTATTTTAAGAATTTTAATTTGGAAAAGCAATTTTGTTTAAATTAAATTTTCTCGGTAAAGCTATTAGTTTTTGAAGAAATATTTTCATTCTAATTTTTTATGATATTTTGATTATGAAAAATTTTTTCAGAAACTATTTTTTTTTAAATTAATGATTTTAAAAAAAGGTATTTTTTTTTATTTATTTATTTAATTTATTTATTTATTAATATATTTTTTTTTATTTTTAATCTTTGTAATAGTTCTTATTTTTAAAAAGCTACGTTATTATTATAATTTTTTTATATATTTTTTTTTTTTTTGAGAGATACCTTTTGAAAAAGATATTTTTTTTGAAAAATATTTTTTTTTTTTTTTGAAAAATTGCCTTCATTTTAACGTATTTTACTTTGGATATTTTTATACCCTCCACTCCAGTGTGCAGAGGGTATATATAAGTTTGTCATTCCGTTTGTAATAATTAGAAAAAAATTTTTGGACCCCATAAAATTTATATATTTGTGATCCTTATAACAACCGGAGTTGATATAGCAATGTCCGTCTGTCCGTCTGTCCGTCTGTGGAAATCACGATGACGGCATCAATCGGGCAGCTAGGGTGCTCGTTGGCATAAAAACTGATTCACTAACATCCTGAAAAGTTTGCTATTCAAAATCGTCCAAATCGGTCGATTAGGGCCCGAGATTTGAATGAAGAACTAAAAAAAGTCTCAAAAAAAATAATTTTCTATGTTGTTCTTGTCACGATCACGCCCTCAGTAGTGCAGCTACAGTGATCAGTTTTAGTGAGAATGATTCACCAAATTCATGGGAAGATTTCTACTTCAAAAATTGTTAAAATCGGTGAAACAGGTCCAGGGAAATCTCTGAAAAAGTAAAAAAAAAATAAAAAACATGATATTTCTATATTGTTCTTGTTGTTATTCTAAATGTTGTATTGTTTTCATAGCTGGACTTGTTGTTTTTGTGGTCGTTATGGTAATAATATAACAAAAACAAACCCTTTGTACATTTTTTTTATCAACTCTGGTAGAACAATTTAAAAGTTTCCATTGTTTTGGCATCACTAAAAAAATATGTTAGATCATTTCCGTCATTGCCACGAGCCTGCCTGCAAAATTTCAGATCGATTGGGTCACGGGAAAGTGGTTAAAATCGATCCAAAATTTTTTCGACAAGCAGACACGAATTAATATAAAGGGAGTAAAAATTCACCAACATCTAAAGCAAATAATGCTAAAATACCTAGTTGTTAATAAAAAAAACAATTGGGCAATTCACAATGGGTAATGTATCGTTGTATCTGTTGTATCGTGTATCACTTTACAATAGTGTAAAATTGTTGTTGGTAATTTTCACTGAAAAATCTGATACACGATCCAACTTCATTTGCTATGTTTATTAAATGTTGTATATTGTATCGTAACATATCAGTTTCAAGTGAATGCCAGTTTTTATGAAAAAGAAAAAACAAATACATAGAATTTTATCAGCATAAATAAAATGCAAGAGGTACGTAACTAAAACTCCAGGGTATATCTCACGACCAGAAAGCAAACACTGACAAGTGTTTTCTCTTATACAAAATAGCAGAAGCGACGAAGCGATCTTTCCTCGTTGGATCGAAAATTACTAAAGAAAGCGTTTTACAATATGAAAATACAACTGAGTGTTCACAACAAATGATTGTATTGTGTATTTCAATACAACATACAATATACAACACCTGTTGTGAATTGCCCAAATGTAAATTTAGCAAAAAAATTTATGTATTAATTTATTTGAAGAGAAAAACACAAAAATAACGTTTGATGTTGTATTTTTTGTGTGTAATATTTAAATATACATACATACACATATTAAATAATACAAAAAATATACATATATTATATATATGTATGTATGTATGTATATTCATAGTAACTGCATGTTAGAAATAAATCGGTTATTTTATTTACATAAAATTCTGCAGTATTTTGTTGTGGGGAAAATACATTTCTTTTGCATTAACAGAGTGTCACTTCATTTTGCTCAGCGTGACTATGCCACAGTAGATGGTGCCATAATTTTTGTTTGTTCTAATTAGCTTTGCAATAGTTATTTCTATTTTAACATGAATGTTAATATTTTCAACTAGATATCATACAGAACAATGTTAAGAGTATACACGGGCTTGTCTTTTATTTCATACGTTTTTTCATTATTCTTTTACAAATATGAACATAAGTTTGGCATTTTAACTTTTTGTTGTCTTTACAAAATAGAGTTACCGAGTTCGTCAATGAGTTTTTTGCTTACAAAACAGTTCTACATAGTTATATAGAATTATTATTCTCTTTACCTATAAAATATCTGATTGCGATTACATCTAATTTTTAAAAATTGTTCATAATTAATAAAGCATTATTATTCACATAAATACTAAATTTCACTTTTTAAATTTTCCATTCAAATTTAAGAAAATATCAATTATAATAAAAACTGAAAATAAAATTTCCAATTATAAATTAGAAAATATTAATTGAATTTCAGAAAATCATATCAAAACGTCGGAAATAATAATTTTAAATTTAGAAATATGTTTACATTTAAAAATGTTTACATTTAAAAAAAATATTGCCATTCAGGAGATATTAATAACTTTTCAGTACCGCGATTCAGTAACTTCTTTTAACGATAGTCGAATCGTAAAAAAAAGAAAATTGCAAAATTATCAGTAAAATTTTTAAACGATATTCGCTATTGTTAAAGTCAGCTGTTGTTGTTATCAAAGAGAACCATTTTTGTGTTGTTTATTCAATCGATAAAAACTTAAATTTTTAGGTTGAAATGTCGTCATACATAAATAAAAATCATGAAATAGTGAAAATATTTTGCTTTAATTAAAAAACTTTTTTATATAAATAAAAAAATTAAATTCATTATTTCATTTTCAAATAAATAAACAGAAATATTAGTAAAAAAAAATAAAGATATTAAACATAAACATAAAATCATCATTTTCGTTTTTTGCGTTTTTCATCCCTAATTTGATTATTTATTATTATAAATTTATTCTCTATGTTTTCAAAATATGGCAATATTTTAAAAAAAGTTGAGAGAGCTTTTTTTTTGGTTATTATTTTGTTACTCCATCCGACCTATATGGCCACAATGAAGAAATATTTGGCCAGTTAAAAGAAGCTATACAGCCATCTCCAATTAGCACGATTTAATGCATATAGCCACTCTACACAACCATTGCCTTTGCAATGGAGGTTAGGGCGAGCTATTTAATTAGCAAAAACTAAATTAAACGAGAAGTTATGTCATATAACCGGAAACGCATGCATATAGGTATATAACCTAAATGCATGCCGATCAGCAACTACGATGAATAAAAAGCAAACACCGAAATAAATCCGAAATAATAGAAAAGACGAAAACCAACCCAAAGAATTTTCTGAAATAATTTGGTATTAAGTTTAACAAATTGTTTACTTTTTCCAATATTTTGTTTACATTTATTATCAATACTCAAACCGAGGTGGAGGGTATCAAAGATTCGGCACAGCCGAATTTAACACTCTTACTTGTTTTTATATGTTATTGATTAAGTAAAGATAATTTTTGTTTTAAATATATTTTTATGAATAACGTTCATTAAATATATTTTGGCTTTTTACTCCCTTTATATTAACTCATAGTGTCTGCTTATTTGCTTGTCTGCTTGTCGATAAAACTATGGATCGATTTTTAACCCTTTTCCCGTGATCCAGAGTCGTGGCGAAGACAAAAATGATCTAACATTTTTTCCAAAAAATATTTGCAAAAAAATTTTTTTTGATATTTGACAGATATTTTGTAGATATTTTCAGTCAATAAATTATTTATGTTATTCATTCTATATATTTTATTTTGGAAGAGTAACTTTTTTTAATTTAATTTTGATAATATCCCTTTTTTGAAATATATTTTAATATACATAATATTTTCAATTTTCGAAAGTTTCTCCTTTTTGAAAAGCTACTTTTTCTTGAAAAAGATATTGTTTTTAGGTTTTTTAATATGACTTTAATTTTTTTTTTTTTTTTTTTTTTTTTTTTTTTTGAAAGAAACACCTTTTTTGAAAAATTTATTTTTTTGTTTGTAGTTTACCCATTTTAAGTTATATTATTTTCGGAAATTTTTTTTTTTAATTATATATTCTCGAAAAAGCTGTTCTATTTCCAAAACTATGTTTTAGTTTCATTTTTTATATTTTTTTATAAGGTTGTTTTTATAAAAAAAACATTTTTAGAAAAAAGTGTTTAACTATTTCAAAAAAAAAAAAAAAAATATAAAATAAAAAAATATTTGTGTTATTTTTTTTTCAAAAGCTGTTTTCCGAAAAAAATTCTTATGACTTTTTATGACTTTTTTTACAGCGACTTTTTAAAAAATTTGTTTTTTATAAATTTTGTTTTATTCCCATTTTTAAAAGTATTTCGTTTTCGAAAAAATATTTTATTTTATATAAAATTATCGAAAATTTTTTTTATTATAATTTTTTAAGCAATTTTTTTTAAACTTTTTTCTTCGAATTTTATTTTTTTTATTATTATTTTTTATATTCAGCCCAATTACGAATATTCCCAAGGAATTTCTTTCTCACGGAAAAAAATCCTCCAATTATAAATACCGCGTGAACAAAAAAATTAATAAGTGGCATCATCGAATTTCGAAGCCAGTTGTTTTGCTTATTGACAATTTTCTATTTTTTTTGTGTGCGCAAACGAAAGTAAATTTATTTTAAAGAAAAATTAAATAAAAATGAATAGCATAGCTATGATGCGAGCACTCGTGGAGGAAATTGGTGTTGTAGAACAACAACAACGAAATGGCTAATGGATTGCTAGAAGTCAATTGCGGGCTGAATCTATGGAAAACACAATCAATGCCTGAATTGGCTCTCATTAAACTTAACAAAAGTTGAAGTTTGGCTTTATTTGTGGTCTTCAGCCTACAAGATTAATAAAATATTAATTTTTTTATTTAAATTTTTTTTTTTATTAAAATACTTCTTACATTTTTATATAATCTCCCGTCTGTTTTGCAAGGGAAATTTTTTGAGGGAATAAACCAAATTCAAGTGCATTGAGAATAACTACATTTTCCCATCGAATTTTTTTCCGAAGGAATTTTTATTCATAATAGGGGGAAAGGGAGAAGTGAGAAATTTCAAGCGGAATTTTTGTTTAGAATTGGGCTGATTATTTCGAAAAAGGTGAATTTTGTTTACAACTATTTTTTTCTCGAAAAATCAATTTTATTTTCGAAAATGGTTTTTAATACAATTTTTTTTTCTTAATTTAAAAACAAAATATTACTTTTACATAAATTTTATATATAAGAATTCCATTAAAATAAAAATGTTTACAAAAACCAATTTGGCCGTGTAAATTAATTAATTTTCTCTTAACAGAAAGCTGGAGAAATGAAACTTAAAGCCATGCACAGGGTAGCAGTTTTTCGTCGCCAGGTCATATATAAAGAATGGGAACATAAAGTGGTCCGTGTCAATATAGAATATCTTAAATATATGTTATATGTCATCGGAAAATGTAAAGTTTCTCTAGAATTCTTAAATATTCTAAGAAATTGGAATAAAGTACGAGTGGATAAACACCGAATGTTAAATACAGTCGGTCTACTAGAGAAAACCAAAGAAGAAAAACTTATATCGTTTAGAAAACAATTAATAAAATTGTAAGTACCTGCTCGAAAAACAAATAAATAACGTTGACCGGCCTCTCATTAACAATCATTCAAAATTTAAGAACTGATACAATCTCAAACGTACGCCTACAAATTGACGATATGAAACGGGCTAATAAAAGGATTAATCGCCAAATCGATGAGGTTAAAGTGGCCGTGGCCTTTTCCACTACTAATCGTGACTTTATGATTGAAGAGAAAAAAAGCAGAGAACAAAATGAAAAGTAAGATTTTTAAGAAAAAGCTATTCTGTTATAAATGGAAAATGTTTTTTTTTTTTTGGTTTTTTTAGAATGGAAAAAATTAAAAAACATAGCAATTTACTTGATACAGTTCGTCGCGATTATGTTCATATTCTCGAATTGAAAACTCTGTTGGAATTACAACGTTTGCGCACCTTTCCCACATTGGGTGCCAATCCAGATCATTGTTTAATATAAAATATGTTTTTTTTTATTGATTTGATATTTCTTTAAAACCCTTTCAATTTTTATTAATTATTTGTTTAGTGGAATTTATATAAATGATTAATTTGCATTTAATTGTAGATTCGATTAAAATATCAGATAAACTAACAGCATTACCAGCATTATATGCACAAAAATCCAGCACCAATATAATCTGCAATGAAATAGAATGAAAAATATATTGAACTAGTGGATATTGTCGAACATTATTTCGCCCTAACCTACATTTGAAAATTACAATTTCACTTAAATTTAGTTTGTGCAGAGTTTAATACCCCCCACAACACTATGCAGAAGGTATATAGGTTTGTTGCACATATTTCCATATTTCGCTTTAAGTTCACATTTTTGCATGTTTGCATCATTTGTTTTAATAAATTTACAACAACAAAAAATAACATTGATTTATGTGTTTTCGCAAACTTTTATCAAACTCTTTATTTATTGATCCATTTTTATAAATATGTATGCGATTTGTGGTAGCATATTTTTGAATATTTCTGGATATTGTTATTTAAATACAAAATGTTTATTAAATCTTTTTTCACGCATATCTATCCGAATTAATAAATTTACATCAAAATGGCATTGATTTGTAGAGGCATATTTTGCTTTAACTGCTGATTTTTGAATATTTTTCTATCCAAATGCTCATTTATTTACGATTTATCAAATACTTTTTCGAATCAATAGATTTAAAATTTGTTTAATTTTAATTCTGAACATATGTACGTACCAAATACTTAAATAGAGCGGCAAAAAATACACAATAAATTAAGATTAAAAAAAATTTAATTTAAACACATTTTAAAAATATAATCATAATGAAAATTACTGAATAATAAAACTATAAAGTTTATCTTTAAAATTAGATATATATTATAGAATCAGAGCATATATTGAAATTAACTTCCTATTAAACAGTTGGCGAAGCGGCGCATTTTATATGGAGAAAAATCAAACCAAATTTTGCTAAATAGTTTAAAGAACTCTAATTATAAAAGAAAAAACAAGTAAGAAAATTATAGTCGGTCTAGACCGACTATACGATACCCTATACCATGCGCTTAGAGACCCTATCTCTCAGGCCCAACTAACTGGATATAGAAAATAAGCATAAATTTGAGTGGGATTTTTATTAATTTTTTCGGCTGCAGATATGAAAAAGTTCATATCGGTTGCTATATCTATATGGGGACTAGGCCCAAAAATGGACCGATAGTGACCATGTTTGGTAAAGTCTCTTGTATTTTGCATATATAGTATATAAACAAACAAAATTTGAGAAGAATCAGTGCAATATTTTTGTTTTTTGATAGATTTAAGTGAAGATCGGGAATAAGCTCTATATGGGGCCTATGACTAAGAGTTATCCAATAGGGATAATTTTTGAACTACTGATTAATGGATGTAATATATACATACAAACCTAATTTGACTAAGATTTGTATGATAATTTGGATTTTATGGCAATGTATGTCGATTTCATAGGGGTAATTTGTATGGGGGCTAGGTCTGAACATGAACCGATTCTCACCAATTTCAATAGCGTTCATCCCATGGCTGATGAAAGCTCACATACCAAATTTCATCAAAATATATTCATATTTGCGACCTGCAGTTTGATTACAAGCTTTACATGGACACACAGACGGACGGACGGACGGACGGACGGACGGACGGACGGACATCATTAAATCGAATCAGATAGTGATTCTGATTCGATCGGTATAATTAAAGGTGGGTGTAGGTCAAATATTTTTGGTTGTTACAAACAGCAGCACAAAGTCATTATACCCAAACCACATAGTGGTATAGGGTATAAATATATATATAAACTTGAAAAAAAAAGCTGTTATTCGGAAACTGGATTATTTAAAATTTTAGAAATCATAAATTAAAATCCTACACCGTTTATACAACTCTGTCTTCAGAGAGACTTATTAAATACAGTCACCACAACAAGCAGAAAACATGTTTTAATTTCACCACGCATTCATCAGTTTTCTTTTGCTAGTGGTCACGAATAGTTTGTGTGTCTTTCGACTGCATTTATTTTTAATTATTTGGTTTGTTAATATTATTAAATAATTAAAATTTTATTATAAAAATAAAATAATATATTAAAATTTAATTAATATCAAATAATTAAATTGAAAATGTGTGTATAAAGTGTGTTCCGATTAAAGTAAAAATGTTTACAAATTATTTGCAATTTCATTGTTTATGTTTTGGTTTGAAGAGTCAATTGGAAAAAAATAAGTGAGCAACAGGTTGAGGCCAGTAGAAAATTTGAATTGAAGAAAGCTAAATAAAAATTATTTATATAAATTTATAATAAAAAGTATTTAAATAAAAAAATAAGCAAAAAAAAAAAAAAAATAAAAAATAAATCGAAATTATTAGAATTCAAAAAAAAAAAAAAAAATAAAATAAAATGATCAAAATTTTTAAATAAAAATAAAGAGCAAAATTTGTCTTATTGCTATAAATTAAAAAAAAAAATTACTTAAATAATTTCTGCTACAGTTTAACTTAAAGACTGAAAATATATAAAATAAAATTACAATAAAATCAATAGAGAATTTTTAGAAAAAGTGTTTAAATATATAAATTTCAATGTATTATTAAAATAAATTAAATCTCATTAGTTCAACGGAAATGTTGCTGTTTTCGAGAATAAATTATGCAAATTAAAATGTAAGTTTACTTAAAAATTAAATTATATTAATTTATAAGATTATATTTTTTATATAATGAAGAAAATTTTCTATAATGTGCTTTTATAATAAATACCAAACTATTAAATGTTTTGTAAATCTATAAGATTTCACACACCTGGGCGAAGTCGAATAACTGCTGAAAAAATACTCCACAAAAAGTGTGTATAGTTACACATTTAGCGAATCGATGCGTGGCAGCATAATTTTGCATATTTCTGCAAATTTTGATTTAAATATAAAATGTTTATTTATTTAACCTATTTTCATAAATATTTGTCCGAATCAATAATATTTCATTAAATTGGCACTGATTTGTAGTTGCATATTTTACTTTAAATGCATGGTTTTGGAAATTTTTTTTTATCCAAACGCTCATTTATTTACGATTCATCAAACACTTTTTCGAATCAATATACTTACAATGAAATAGATTTGTAGTTTGTTTAATTTCAATTGTGTAAAAAACTTAACACTTAAATAAAGGGTTTTTCAACAGGGACGCTACAAAAGTAGAAAGACAGGGACAGCAAACGACGCCATATTTCTTGCCGCTATTTTTACATTTCTCTTCACTAAGGTTTGCCATTTCATGATGGAAAGATATACGAGCCAACAACGAGTCGAAATTATTAAAATTTACTACCGAAATTCGGAGTCAGTGGCCTCAACGTTAAGAGCGCTACGTCCAATTTATGGTCGTCATAATCGTCCTAGCTGATCAACAATTGAGCGTCTAGTGGAAAAATTTGAATCCACAGGCACAGTACAAAATGTTCCCGTGCCAGTGAGACAAAGAAGTACCCGTAGTGTCGAGAATATTGCTGCCGCTGAGGCTTCAGTTGAAGAAAGCCCAAATGTGTCTCTCACACGTCGTTCTCAAGCGTTGGGCATCTCTGTGACGTCGTTGTGGCGAATTTTACGAAAAGATCTTGGCCTACATCCATACAAGATCAAATTGACGCAAGAACTGAAGCCGCTTGACCACCAGAAGCGTCGTATGTTCGTGAATTGGGCTGAGCAACAACTTGAAAATGATTCGGATTTTCATCGAAAAATCATCTTCAGCGATGAGGCTCATTTCTGGCTGAATGGCTTCGTCAATAAACAAAATATGCGTTATTGGTCAGACAGCAATCCACACGTGCTCCATGAGTCGTCATTGCATCCCGAAAAAATTACGGTTTGGTGAGGTTTATGGGCCGGCGGCGCCATTGGGCCGTACTTCTTCCGTGAGGATCAAGACCGGCACGTTACTGTGAATGGGAATCGCTACCGTTCAATGATAACCGAATATTTTTGACCCCAATTGGATGATATGGACTTGGAGGACATGTGGTTCCACCAGGACGGGGCCACAAGCCACACAGCGAATGTCACAATCAATTTATTGGAAACCAAGTTTGGAGAACGTGTTATCTGATGAAATGGTCCATTCCAGCGACGATTGATGAGCTTCGTACGAATATCGAACGTGAAATTGCAGCAGTATCGGCCGATTTATGCTTGAAAACCGTCAAAAATTGGGTACTTGGGTACTGGGTACGAACGTACTTTCACAGGAATAAAAAATTTCATTGATATCCAAAACCGTTTTTGTTTTATTTAAAAAAACTTTTGTAGCGCTCTTATTGAAAAACCCTTTAGTAGTGGCATAAATACACAATAATTAAATAAATACAAATTATTGAATAATAAAATTATAAAATTTATCTTTAAAATGAGTTATATATTATATAAATCAGTTTAGATTCAGTGTAGATATTGACATTAACTTCCTACTTAAAGGGTGGCGAAGAGCCGTATTTTATATGGTTAAAAATTAAACAAAATTTTGCAAAATAGTTTAAAGAACTCAAATTGTAAAAAGAAAAATATATAACGGGTGATTTTTTAAGAGCTTGATAACTTTTTTTAAAAAAAAAACGCATAAAATTTGCAAAATCTCATCGGTTCTTTATTTGAAACGTTAGATTGGTCCATGACATTTACTTTTTGAAGATAATTTCATTTAAATGTTGACCGCGGCTGCGTCTTAGGTGGTCCATTCGGAAAGTCCAATTTTGGGCAACTTTTTCGAGCATTTCGGCCGGAATAGCCCGAATTTCTTCGGAAATGTTGTCTTCCAAAGCTGGAATAGTTGCTGGCTTATTTCTGTAGACTTTAGACTTGACGTAGCCCCACAAAAAATAGTCTAAAGGCGTCAAATCGCATGATCTTGGTGGCCAACTTACCGGTCCATTTCTTGAGATGAATTGTTCTCCGAAGTTTTCCCTCAAAATGGCCATAGAATCGCGAGCTGTGTGGCATGTAGCGCCATCTTGTTGAAACCACATGTCAACCAAGTTCAGTTCTTCCATTTTTGGCAACAAAAAGTTTGTTAGCATCGAACGATAGCGATCGCCATTCACCGTAACGTTGCGTCCAACAGCATCTTTGAAAAAATACGGTCCAATGATTCCACCAGCGTACAAACCACACCAAACAGTGCATTTTTCGGGATGCATGGGCAGTTCTTGAACGGCTTCTGGTTGCTCTTCACTCCAAATACGGCAATTTTGCTTATTTACGAAGCCATTCAACCAGAAATGAGCCTCATCGCTGAACAAAATTTGTCGATAAAAAAGCGGATTTTCTGCCAACTTTTCTAGGGCCCATTCACTGAAAATTAGACGTTGTGGCAGATCGTTCGGCTTCAGTTCTTGCACGAGCTGTATTTTATACGGTTTTACACCAAGATCTTTGCGTAAAATCTTCCATGTGGTCGAATAACACAAACCCAATTGCTGCGAACGGCGACGAATCGACATTTCACGGTCTTCAGTAACACTCTCAGAAACAGACGCAATATTCTCTTCTGTACGCACTGTACGCATTCGTGTGGTTGGTTTAATGTCCAATAAAGTAAACTGAGTGCGAAACTTGGTCACAATCGCATTAATTGTTTGCTCACTTGGTCGATTATGTAGACCATAAATCGGACGTAAAGCGCGAAACACATTTCGAACCGAACACTGATTTTGGTAATAAAATTCAATGATTTGCAAGCGTTGCTCGTTAGTAAGTCTATTCATGATGAAATGTCAAAGCATACTGAGCATCTTTCTCTTTGACACCATGTCTGAAATCCCACGTGATCTGTCAAATACTAATGCATGAAAATCCTAACCTCAAAAAAATCACCCGTTATATATAAACTTGGCAAAAAGCATTTATTCGGAAAGTGGATTATTTAAAATTTTAGAAATAATAAATTAAAATCCAACACCGTTTATACAACTCTGTCTTCAGAGAGAGTTATCAAATACAGCCACCACAACAAGCAGAAAACATGTTTTAATTTCACCACGCATTTTTCTTTTGCTAGTGGTTTGTGTGTCTTTTGGCTGCATTTATTTTTAATTATTTAGAGTGTTAATAATACTAAATAATTAAAATATTATTATAAATGTAAAATTACCTATTCAACTTTTATGAATATCATAAAATCAAAGTGAAAATGTTTGTATAAAGTGTTCTTCGATTAAAGTAAATATGTTTGCCAAATTATTTGCAATTTCATTGTTTATGTTTTGGTTTGAAGAGCTAATTGGAAAAAAATAAGTGAGCCAGAGGTTGAGGCCAGTAGAAAATTTAGAAGTGAAGAAAGCTGAATGCAAATTATTTATATAAATTTATAACACAAAGTATTTAAATAAAAAAATAAGGAAAAAAATAAAAAAATAAATCGAAATTATTAGAATTCAAAAAAAATTAATAAAAAATAAAATTATTGATAAAAATTTTTAATAAAAATAAAGAGCAAAATTTACTTAAATAATTTGTGCCACAATTTAACTTAAAAATTGAAAATATATAAAATAAAATTTCAACAAAATGAATAGAGAATTTTTAGAAAAGGTGTTTAAATATATAAATTTCAATGTATTATTAAAATAAATTAAATCTCATTAATTCAACGGAGATGCAGCTGTTTTCGAGAATAAATTATTCAAATTGAAATGTAAGTTTATATTTTTTATATATGAAGAAAAGTTTTTATAATGTGCTTTTATTACAATTGCCAAACTATTAAATGTTTTGTAAATCTATAAGATTTCACACACCTGGGCGAAATCGACGAACTGCTGAAAAAATACTCCACAAAAAGTGAGTATAGGGTTTGATAGCACTATATCATCGCTATCAAATAATATATTAAAAAAATCGCTAAGCGAATTTCCGAGACATGAATATTTGAGCGATTTTTACGGAGACAAATTTTTTTTTAACTTTTTTTCATATTTTTTTTTAACGATTTTTGATGTGTAAACATCTATACGTGCAGGGGGTAAAAATCTATTTCACAATACAATCAAAAAAACAGCTTAAGACGTAAGACAAAATCGGTGTGACTTATGATTGTTTCGGTGAAAAAAATTATGATATGTAATAACCTTTTTGAAAATAAAAAATGAAAAATAAAAAATGAAAAATGAAAAATAAAAAATTAAAAATGAAAAATAAAAAATGAAAATTAAAAAATTAAAAAAAAAAAAAAAAAAAAAATAAAAAAATGAAAAATGAAAAATAAAAAATTAAAGTGAAAAATTAAAAATAAGAAATGAAAAATAGAAAATAAAAAATGAAAAATGAAACACATAAAATAAAAAATAAAAAATTAAAAATTAAAAATTAAAAATTTAAAATTAAAAATTAAAAATTAAAAATTAATAATTAAAAATTAAAAATTAAAAATTAAAAATTAAAAATTAAAAATTAAAAATTAAAAATTAAAAATTAAAAATTAAAAATTAAAAATTAAAAATTAAAAATTAAAAATTAAAAATTAAAAATTAAAAATTAAAAATTAAAAATTAAAAATTAAAAATTAAAAATTAAAAATTAAAAATTAAAAATTAAAAATTAAAAATTAAAAATTAAAAATTAAAAATTAAAAATTAAAAATTAAAAATTAAAAATTAAAAATTAAAAATTAAAAATTAAAAATTAAAATTTAAAAATTAAAAATTAAAAATTAAAAATTAAAAATTAAAAATTAAAAATTAAAAATTAAAAATTAAAAATTAAAAATTAAAAATTAAAAATTAAAAATTAAAAATTAAAAATTAAAAATTAAAAATTAAAAATTAAAAAT
Organism: Cordilura impudica; assembly: GCA_963682025.1. NCBI lineage: Eukaryota > Metazoa > Arthropoda > Insecta > Diptera > Scathophagidae > Cordilura > Cordilura impudica. Next base: position 346,459,465 of record OY821517.1, read on the forward strand.
TAAATATTAAAAATTTAAAATTTAAAATTAAAAATTAAAAATTAAAAATTAAAAATTAAAAATTAAAAATTAAAAATTAAAAATTAAAAATTAAAAATTAAAAATTAAAAATTAAGAATTAAAAATTAAAAATTAAAAAATTAAAAATTAAAAATTAAAAATTAAAACTTAAAAATTAAAAATTAAAAATTAAAATTAAAAATTAAAAATTAAAAATTAAAAATTAAAAATTAAAAATTAAAAATTCAAAATTAAAAATTAAAAATTAAAAATTAAAAATTAAAAATTAAAAATTAAAAATTAAAAATTAAAAATTAAAAATTAAAAATTAAAAATTTAAAATTTAAAATTAAAAATTAAAAATTAAAAATTAAAAATTAAAAATTAAAAATTAAAAATCAAAAATTAAAAATTAAAAATTAAAAATTAAAAATTAAAAATTAAAAATTAAAAATTAAAAATTAAAAATTAAAAATTAAAAATTAAAAATTAAAAATTAAAAATTAAAAATTAAAAATTAAAAATTAAAAATTAAAAATTAAAAATTAAAAATTAAAAATTAAAAATTAAAAATTAAAAATTAAAAATTAAAAATTAAAAATTAAAAATTAAAAATTAAAAATTAAAAATTAAAAATTAAAAATTAAAAATTAAAAATTAAAAATTAAAAATTAAAAATTAAAAATTAAAAATTAAAAATTAAAAATTAAATATTAAAAAATAAAAATTAAAAATTAAAAATTAAAAATTAAAAATTAAAAATTAAAAATTAAAAATTAAAAATTAAAAATTAAAAATTAAAAATTAAAAATTAAAAATTAAAAATTAAAAATTAAAAATTAAAAATTAAAAATTAAAAATTAAAAATTAAAAATTAAAAATTAAAAATTAAAAATTAAAAATTGAAAAATTTAAAATGAAAAATGAAAAAGAAAATGAAAATAAGAATAAAAAAATGAAAAATGAAAATGAAAAAATAAAAAATTGAAAATGAAAAATGAAAAGAAAAAACGAAAAATTAAAAATAAAATATTAAAAATAAAAAATAAAAAATTAAAAATGAAATATAAAAAATTGAAAATGAAAATTGAAAATAAAAAACGAAAAATGAAAAATAAAAAATTAAAAATAAAAAATGAAAAATTGAAAAATGAAAAAAAAAAATTAAATTGAAAAATGAAAAATGAAAAAAGAAAAATAAGAAATGAAAAATGAGAAATAAAAAATGAAAAATTAAAAATAAAAAAGTAAAAATTAAAAATAAAAAAAGGAAAATGAAAAATGAAAAATAAAAAATGAAAGATAAAAAATAAAAATTAAAAAAGGAAGAATGAAAAATAAAAAATGAAAAATTTATCCAATGCCAAAAAAAAATTGGGCCTCGTTAAACTCTATTTAAAGAAAAAAAAAATCATAGAAGCGGTTTTGTGGAGTATTTTTTTCCGGCCAGGTGTGTTCAATTAAAATGCTGATGTTCCCCAGATTAAACATCCTACGACAGTTTTTTTATAATCTCCAATCAGAACTTTTAAATTATTTACTCCCTAATTTAGTATTAAGCTTCACACTGACCATTGTTGAATTGTTTAATTCTTCCAGTTTGTTATGTTCTCTAAATAAAATGAAAAAATTAGTTTTTGAGGGAATTTGTGTTGTTCAAAGTGAAATAGCATCGATTTGTAATTCGAATATTTTTGTCTATTTAGCTTGAAATGAATGTTTTTGCACATTCTCTTGAAATTGATTTTATAGTTTATGTTCTTGGGCCTATGATGCTTAAACCTTACCCAGTAGGGTTGAAATCTAATAATTACTCAACCTGATACCCTTCCCAAAAATTCATGATGTGGGATCTCGTATTATCGGTCTTGAACGACATAACTTTCCTACCTGTTTTTCTTAAATTTTATCTTACTCATAAAACTTTCATTGTAAAAGAAAGTTTTTAAATTTTAGTTTATCTTGATTTTCTTACCTTGTTATTTTAAATTTATTTGAATTTTCCCGAAATTCTTCCATGTGAATATATTTTTGTATGCCAATCACAAATTGTCGTACATATACATCATAGTCTAATGACTCTAGGTCCCAATCTATGCAAGGATAAGCACCACTTTTCACAACATCAGCAAAATATTGACGGCTGCTACTTAAAAAAATCCATTCATTCAAAGAAAAACATTTGCCTGGAAAAAAATTAAAATAATTTATAAAAATTAAAAAAAAACAGCTAAAAAGAAATTTAATTAACACTTGCCAGCCAAACAAGCTTGTCGGAATTTTTTTGCTATCGGTAAGATCATTTTACGTTTGCCACCTATGATGAGTGAAAAGATGTCCATTAGAATGGCAGGAATATAATGCAACAAATAGACAGCCAAATTGTAGAAGAAAACACTATTAAGATATTCAAAATAGGGATACATTAGAATTTTTTTGGTAGGATAGATGCGAGACCATTTTAACGTCAAACGACCCAATTCTTGCCAGGTTATGGGATTTGTATCACCCGAAGTAGAGTTGGTTATATAAACTCTAAAAATGGCAGAGACAAAAAAAAAAAAACAAATTAAAGTTATCATTGAATAATATAATGGTGCTTGAATCATACTTTCCCAATGTTGCTCTCTGTGCCGTCATAATCAAAGAATTTACCACAAAGTCTACGGGTATTATGTCACATATAACATTCTTATTACCCAAGATGCAACTTATCGTCCCCTTGCCAATTTCCATCATTATACCGGTAATACCCTGAATATTATCTATCCAACCGGGATAGGGTTCACGGTATGCTGCTGTCACTATGGAGGGTCTTACAATGACTATCGGTATCAGATGTTTGTAATCATTGACTATTTGTTCGGCTATGGACTTGGTGAACGTATAAGTATTGGGATGTGGACCCTGTGCCATGAAATTATATAATGAAAATATTTTGTAATTGTTTACATAATGTTTACCCACCTTTGTATGGTTAGCCAAACAATTGATATATTCATCTGGATTTGTAAGAGTACAACAGACAAATTGTTTCCAATCTACAGGAGGCAACGTTGGATAGATTTCCTCATCTACATATTTTCGTCCAGGATTGCAATAAGCCGTCGATACGTAAACAAAACTCTAAAATTAAAAACAGTTTTGATATGAATGCACGGTATAAGAGCCTTTTTTATGGGGCGGGGAGGGGTGAGATATTCCAAGACAGGGTGAAAGTACTAGGGTAGTATAGTAAAACCGCCAAAGGGTTTGATGTTTTCAGGCTCTTGTGTTATAGCTGAAAAACTGAGCAAAATATATAAAAGATCAAAATACGTTTAGCCTGAGATCGCCAAACCCTTCAGAACCCTGACTTGGAATTTCTCACCCCCAGACTCCGATATATTCCACAGTGTTATTAGGCGCTTTAGGCTGAATTTTTCGTATACCAGTTAAACTTACATTTGATTAAACTCCAGTTTTTAACTCTATAGTCAAATAGTATGAAGATATAAGACCGAGTTTTTGGGATGTCAATTAAACGTAGTTTTGTTTAACACACAATTTTAAACTCTAGTAAAATATTTTGAAAGTTAAAAGTGTTTGAAAATATGAGTTTAACTAAACTAAGTCTAAATAATTATATATTTATTATTTAATTAAGTTAAACTCACGCCTTTTAGAGATTTAGGTCGAGATGTTGCGAGATCAGTTAATCTTAGTTTAGTTAAATTGGCAATTTTTAAATCTATTTACTTTTAAATTATTTATTTAACACATAAAAATTGTGAGCTAAATTAAACTAAGTTCAATTAACATACCAAAAACTCGGTGTTATAATTTCAAACATGTTGACTAAATGATTAAAAACTTTAGTTTAATAAAACTAAGTTTAACAGACATTACAGAAACTGGTTCTTAGCAAAACAGTTTGAATGTTAAAAGTGTTTTAAAGCGCGAGCTTAACTTTAACTAAACTTAATTTCACTTACATATTTACAATTTAATTCAATTAAACTCACGATTTTTAAGGTTTTAGGCCGAGCTTTAGCGATGTAAGTTAAACTTAGTTTATTTAAACTCAGATTTGTTATATAAAATAACTAATAAACTATTTTTCTAATATGTGAAAATCGTGAGTTACACTAAAGTAACTTTAATTGTATCTCAAAAACTCGGCTTTATAATTTTAAACTTGTTGACTAAAGATTACAAACTTTAGTTTGATCAAACTAAAATTAATTGATATGCCAAAAACTGGTTCTTGGTCAAATAGTTTAAAAGTTATAAGTCTTAAAATCTTTCCGATTAACTAAACTATGTTTAACTCGTAACCCTAAAATTAGGCATAAAGTACTAAAAACGTAAGTTTAGCTAATCACAGTTTTAGTGACAACACTGATCTAAGACTGAGTTTTTGACAGGCCAAGTGTTTGCCATATCAGTTAAACCGGTCCAATTAAGAATACAGTATTGTTATGAATTTTTGATATATATGCTTTCTTCTTCTTTACCAAGCACCATTTAAACTTAGTTTAGTCTAACTCGAATTTTTTTATTCTTATATCTTTTAAATTATTTAAACTAGTTGACTAAAGAGTTGAAACTTTAGTTTAATCAAATAAGTTTAACTCACATCCTAAAAATGGTGATATAATTTGAAAGTTACAGGTATTAAAAAATCTGCGTTTTACTAAACTAAGTTTAACTGGCATCTTAAACTTCTTCTTCTGCCTAAACCGTAAAAAACGTAAGTTTAGCTAAACCCAGCTTAAGTGACTTCTTTGATATAAATGTCAGCTAAACTTAATTTAGTTAAACTCGTTTTTTTAACTCTTATAAGTTCTACACTATTTGTCTAAAGCGTTAAAAATTTTAAGTTAAAATTAACAAGGTTTAATTGACATCACTGAACTTAATGTATAAAATCATTACAGTTCTAAGACCGAGTTTTTGGAAAGTCTGTTAAACTCCGTTTAAATAAACTCGCTGTATTAAACACTAAAAACTTTAAAGCTATTTTAACAAAACTAAGTTTAAAGGCATCTTAAAAACTCTGCCTAAAAATCGTACATAAAAGTGAGTTTAATTAAACCCAAATTAAGTGATATCATTGATCGAAATGTATAAAATCATCACTATTCTAAGGCCAAGTTTTCGGATTATCTATTAAACTTAGTTTAGTTAACTTTGAAACTTTTTCACCAAAGCATTAAAAATTTTGTGTTTTACTTAACTAACATTTACACTTTTTAATTGGACCGATTTTTCACTATCCTTATATTAGTCATACCTTCAGTAATGGCATCTCTTTGCACATTTCCAACAAATTCCAAGTGGCTATAGCATTAACCTTGGCCGCTACTTTAAGACTTTCATTGAAACGTACCGTGGCGGCACTATGAAAAATAATATTCACTTCAGCGCACAACAGCATTTGATCAGCTTTACTCAGGCCTATTTTTTGGTTTGTTTTTTTTTTTTGTTTTGCAAAATTTAAGGAGAAAGAGAGGGAGAAAAATATATTATTTGAATATTAAAGCAAATTGAAACATACCAAAATTTTCATTCTCTATGTTTCCCGCCAAAAATCGAAGCTTTTGCAATCTCTCTGGATATGTTGCATGTAAACGCTCAAATATTTTATGCTTTTTAAACTCACGAAAGCGTTGCTCTGCAGTTTTTCCATTTTTCTCACGTATCAGCATGTAGATGTGACGTATGTGAGGAAAACTCCATAGAAGCTTTTCTAGCAGTGTTTTACCCACAAAACCAGTGGCTCCTAGTGGCGTCAAGTTGATTGGTGGTCAATGCATAAAAAAGAAATGCAAACATGAATTAAAACTAATTTTATGGTAGGGGCATTCAAAGCAAGTTAAAAGCAACTTGTAAATTTTTTCCAGCCAGAAGAAAAAAAAAGAGGTTTTTGTGTTTAATATGTTGTGGAAGAATTTAACACAGATATTGAAATCTATTGTTTATTAGGCTTGCCTATCTCCTAATAAGCAATAGATGGCAAAATAAAAAAACATAATAATAAAAACGAAAAAATGCGCAAATTAAAAATAACGACAAAGTGTTTGAAAATTTACTTAAAAATGCTCTTTTTTATATCTCAAGATTAAACAATTTTTATAATTATTGGCTCCTTATTTCGTTTTTATTTTTTTTTTATCTATTGTCACATTTTGGCTTGATTTTTAAATTATGTGAAAGCAAATTCTTAGGAAACTAAAAAGCCAACTATTGAAATCTTCTAATTCTGTTTGAACTAAACTCCAAGATTTCGTAGTATATTATCAAATTATAAATGTATATTTATAATATTAATAGGCTAGGCGATTTTTTGTTACCGATTTTTTGTTCTACAGTTTTATCCCGCTTTTGACCAAACGTATATTATTTGAAAGGTATTTCTTTTTAGCTGTTCCCCAGATTTGCAGATTTTTAAATTTTTTCCTTTATTTTGAGTAAATTGCATTTAAAGTTGCTACTAATACATAAATAAAATTTTACATATGCTATGTGTGTGTTTATTAAATTTGTTAATGTGTTTGTATTAAAAATGAGTTTGTTTTTTTGTGTTGATTTGCGAATTGGCTATAATTGATTAGCATACTTTTAGGGTCTTTATTTAATAAAAAAATAAAATTTCCTAGAATTTGCGCTCGAATTTCGAGGGCTGGAATCTGGTAGTTAATAATATTAATAGGCAAGGCTATTTTTTGTTACCGATGCTACTGCGTCACTTTTAAACATATTTTAACCATACATGCCTCATTTGAAAGGTATTTCTTTTTAGCTGTCCACCAGATTTACAAATTTTTAATTTTTAATTTTTTTTGGAGTAAACTGCATTTAAAGCTGCTGCTAACACATACATAAAATTATACAATGCTTTGTGCAATGTGTGTTTATTAAATTTGTTAATGCGTTTGTAATAAAAATGAGTTTGTTTTTTTTTGTTGATTTGTGAATTGGCTATAATTGATTAGCGTACCTTTAGGGTTCTTTATAAAAATAAAATTTCCTAGAATTTGCACTCGAATTTCGAGGGCTAGAATCTGCTATAATTTTAATTTGTGGAATAACTAGTACTTTTTCTATGAACTTTTTTTTTATAAATGGGCCAAAATAACAGAAAACTTCTCATTTATTGCACTATAGCTCTTATATATATATATATATATATATATATACACCACTGTTCTTGAAACCACTATCACAAAAAAAAACTCGTAAATGAAAAAATTCTTAAATCTACGAGTTTTTGCTGTTCTCTAATTTCAATCAGAATATTTTTTCTCGTTTTGATACACATAGAAAAGGCTTTGTGAACTCAAAACAAATGCCCTTTTTTTCTACCAAGCAGGTCTTAGGAGATAAAAAAAACTAATTGATATTTAAACTCTAAATTGTTTTTTATTGAACCTTGTCATTATTTTAAAAAATTAGACATTAATTTTATAAAAAAACGGTTTTTTAAAAAACGTCTACATTTTGCGCTGATTTAAAAAAAAACTCGTAATAAGTGGTCGATGTTCTATAACTATAATAAAAACTTTTTATTTACACAATCTATTTTCCATTATAATTTTTTCAATTATAACATAGATTCTTTATGCACTAATTATTGCAAATAAAGGAATTAAAAAAAATTTTTCATCGAATCACATATTTTTATTTTTTTTGCATATCTTTGAAACAGTAGTGATGCCAGTCAAATCCAATTTATTTGAATATCAAAATTTTTTTTTGTGATGCCTAACTTTTTAAAAATAGAAAAGTCATTTTTAATTGAATGAAATTGAAGAACAAAAACAATTAAATGAACAAATAAGTTGTTATTTTAAAAGAAAATATTTTTCTTTATACTTTTTCTATAAACTTAAGAAAAAACATGCACAAAATACTTAAAAGTTTTTTGTGAAACTGAATAAAGAACCATATGGCACCTCGGTTTCTAGATAACATATGTTCTTAACTCAAACATATGGTTCTTAACTCAAACATATGTTTCCCTTAAATAAATAAAAAAAGTGGTTTCAAGAAACCCAAAATTTCAATTTCATGTTAAATTCACTCTTATTCAAATAACAACGTTTCAAGAACAGGGCTGGTAGAGTATTTTTTAAGCACATGAAATTGTAAAAAATAACACAAGAAATTACATTTTAATAAAAAAAAAAAATAAATAAATAAAAAAAATAAATTTATTCGAAGAAAATACAGCCCATAAATATTTGAAAATGCTTTCGGGATTCATGTGCGTGTAAACCGCACCAAACGATGCATTTTTCTGGATATAATGTCTGTAGGATGTAGGGTCCGTTAAGGATAGGTCTCACTTCATATGCGGCAATTTTGTTTATTAACAAACCCGTTAAGTCAAAAATGAGTCTTATCCTAGAACACAATTTTGCGATAAAACATCGGGTCTGTTTCGAACTGTTCTAGAGCTCGATCGGCAAGAGAACGACGCATATGATAGAGCCTCAATTTGTGACCGACGACGAGTCGATAAAATTGGATCGATTTGTCCATTTATTCACAGTTCAACGGATGGCTTGCTCAGATGGACGATTATGTGCGCCAAGTCGTATATAAGTTGCGCGATCCGATGACTGATTTACAAAGTATTTTTAAATAATTTGGTAGGGTTGTTCAAGCGTGAATCTATGATTATTCGCCACAGTATACTGAGTTCAGACAGGTTGAAATTTTCTCTAAAACGCTATACTTGTATATACATATGTACAAGCAGCTTCGATCTGTGAGAGCTAGAGAAATCTATAATATTAATAGGCAAGGCGATTTCTTGTGACCGATGTAAGTTTCACAGTTTTATCCCAATTTTGACAAAAAATTTATCATTTGAAAGGTATTTCTTTTTAGCTGTTACCCAGAATTACAGATTCACATCGTCTGAAATATTTTTTGGAGTTATGATCGTTTAAAGTTGCTATTAACACATATGTACATAAAATTATAAAATGCTCTGTGTGTGTTTATTAAATTTGTTAATTTGTTTGTGTTATTGTGTTGAGTTTGTTTTCTTAATTTGAAATGAGTTGAATTGTGACGCATACCTTTAGGGTCTTTAGTAAATCAAAAAATAAAATTTCCTAGAATTTGCACTCGAATTTCAAGTGCTGGAATCTGTTAATTTTTATACTATACTGACTTAAGGTGCTTAAAATATAAATTAATACATTTTTTTTACCGTTATTCAGTGATTGTGAGTTCTCTTGAGCGCTCTTTAAACAAAAGAGAATTAAAAACAAAAAAGTAGACTTTGCTAAAAAGAATTTTTATATTGTTGGTTTAACGGTGACTACAATCGTTTTACTACTCAGGTCTGAAAGGGCTAAAATAAAAACGAATATTAAAAAAAAATCCTTAATTTATAGTTACTTTTAAAATGGCCAAATAGGGAAACAGAGCACCTTTCTGTATCTTCTAAACAAATGAATCTAGAATGTGTATTTGGTTGGAAGATTCTAGGCGATAAACAAACATAACCCAAGGCGCGGTTTTTGACCTCTTATTCCCCGTAGAAGGGAAAAATTTAACAATTTGTATCATGTAAATGGACGAATCTAAGAATATGAAATTTGATATGATAATATAATCTGAAACACAAACATCAGCCAAGAGGAATTTTTTTTAAATCGACTGCTTATGGGCAAAAACAGCTAAAAAGGGGAAAACTCCTAATTTTTTATATCCTAAATAATTGACTCTAGGAATATCAAACCGGCTAAAATGGGAAGTGGTACCAAAACCAATATTTAAAAAGAGCCTCTTTTTAAAATGTCACCTTTCTTAATAAAATTCCTTTTTTAAAAATACCTTAACAAAAGTGTTTGTTTTAAATGGAGTCCCTTTTTTTTTAACTAGTACCTTTTCTTACAAGCGCCTTTTCTTAAAAAAGTGCCTTGTTTTAAGAGTACGTTTTCTTTCAAAAAGTATTTTTTTTTTAAATGTAACTTTTATTTAAAAAATAAAATTTTGTGCAAAAAAGTACATTTTATTTAAAAAAGTCAAATTTTTAAAAAAAAAAAAAAAGTATACTTTCTTTAGAAAAGTATGTTTTTTTTAATGAAGTACATTTTATTTAATAAGTAAATTTTCTTTAAAAAAACTATTCTTTAAAAAAGTGCTTTTTCTTAAAAAAAGTTATTTTTTAAAAAAATTCGTTTTCGAAAAAAGTGCTGTTTCTTAAAAAAAGATTATTTTTTTAAAAATTTCGTTTTCGAAAAAACTACGTTTGCTTAAAAAGTATATTTTCTTTAAAAAGTTTTTTTTTTTTAAATAGTACTAACTTAAAAAAGTAAATTTTCTTGAAAAAGTAAATTTTCTTGAAAAAGTAAATTTTCTTAATAATTGTCTTGTCTATAAATGTAAACTTTCTTAAGCAAGTACAATTCCTTAAAAAGTCATTTGCTTAAAAACTCACTTTCTTAACACTAACTTCTTAAAAAATGTCGTAAAAAATTTTGTTTCCTTTAAAAGGTACGTTTACTTAAAAAAGTAAATTTTCTTAAAACAGTACCTTTTCTTTTAAAAGTACCTTCTCTTTAAAAAAGTATCTTTAAAAAAAAAAGTAAATTTCCTTTTAAACTTACCTTTTCTTAAGTGTTTTTTTTAAGTAGTGTCTATTTTAAAAAGCTTATTTTCCTTTAAATAGTACCTTTTTTAAATAGTACACTTTCTTACAAAAGTGCCTTTTCTAATAAAAGTACAAGCAAATTTTTTTTAAAAAGCATATTTTCTACAAAGGACCTTTTCTAACAGTAGGACATTTTCTAACAAAAGTGTCATTTATAAATGTATCTTTCTTTAAAAAAGTCAATTCTTTAAAAAAAGATAATTTTCTTTAAAAAGAGTAATTTTTCTTTAAAGAAGTAAAATTTCTGTAAAAAAGTATATTTTCATAAAAAAGTATATTTTCTTAAGCAAGTAAATTTTTTCTTAAAAAGTCCGTTTCTTAAATGTACCTTTCTAAAAATATGTATTTTATTTCTAATATTTCTTTAAAAAAAAGTACCTTTAAAATGTACGTTTACTTAAAAAAGTACCCTTTCTCAAAGAGTACCTTTTCTCAAACAGTACATTTTTTTTAAAGAAGTACTTAATTAAATTATTTTTAATTAATTAATTTTTTTTTATCTTTCAACATTTTTTTTTTAAATTACCTTTAAAAAGTTGCTTCTCTTAACTTTCTTAACAATGTCTTTAAAAGAAAGTTTCTCTCTAAAAAAAATAACTTTAAATATGCGTTTACTTAAAAAAGTAAATTTTCTTGAAATAAGTAAATTTTTTTAATATAAGTAAATTTTAATTAAAAATTAAATATTTGAGCTCGAGGTCTGATTTTGGTAAAAGTTATTTATTAAAATCCAATATTTCAATATTCATTGAATATCATCTTCAGGGATTGTTTTAAATCATAAACAACAAACTTAAATCTACTGTTCCACCTTCGTCATATAATATTGCACTCAAGATGATATTCAAAGAATATCGAAATATTGGATTTTAATAAATAACTTTTACCAAAATCAGACCTCGAGCTCAAATATTTATTTCTTATTTACAATTTGAAAGGTCGAATAAAAACATCATTAAATAAGTAAATTTTATTTAAAAAGTTCCTTTTCTTGGATATTTTTTAAGAACTGTCTTTTTAAAAAGGGGGTTTGTTTTTATATAGTACTTTTTCTTAAAAAGTTACCCTTTCTTTGAAAAGTTCCCTCTCTTGAAAATATAAGTTTTTTTGCAAAACATCTTTTTCTTAAAAAGGTGCCTTTTTTGTAAAAATAGCTTTTCTTTAAAAAATACATTTTCTTTAAAAAAAAGCTATAAAAGTACATTTTCTTTAAAAAATCGATTTTTTTAAAAATAAATTTTCCTGAAAAAAGTAAATAAGTAATTTTTCTTTAAAATGTACCTTTTCTTTAAATAAATACATTATCTTTAAAAAGTAATATTTTCTTAAAAAATTACCTTTTTAAAAAGTATCTTGTCCCTAAGAACTACACTTTCTTTAAAAAAAAATTTCTTTAAAAAACTAACATTTTTTAAAGGAGTACAATTTTTTTAAAATTGTATGTTTTCTTGAAAAACAAACTCTTCTTAAGCAAATACATTTTTTTTTTCGAAAAATTAGGTGTTTTAAAAGTACCATTTTTAAAAAATTTCTTTAAAAAAAAAAGTATTCCCTTAAAAAAAAAGTACGCTTAAAATGTACCTTTACTTAAAAAAGTACCTTTTCTGTAAAAAAAAAGTATATATTTTTTTAAACAGTAAATTTTCCTCAAAAATGCCTTTGTTAATAAAATGTATTTTCTTAAAAGGTGCGTCTTTTTTAAAATAGTACCCATTTATTTAAAATTGTACCCATTTCTTAAAAAAGAAAATTTTCTTAAAAAGGTACCCTTTCTTTAAAAGGTACTTTTTCTTAAAACAGTACCATTTCTTAAAGTACCAAGTTTATCACTTAATATCTCTTGTGTCTATTTCTTGATTTTTTTTTAATAACATCTTAATGGTAGTCCAATATTCAATCTATTGCAAAAACGAAATTTAATAGAAAATATAATAATTCATTGTAATTTGTAATTTAAAAAAAAAATAAAGCAAATTTAAAATCCATACATATTATTGAGATTGTATTTAAAACTTTTCTTATTTGCAATAATTTTTTATTTATTTATTTTTTTATTTTTTATTTATTTATTTATTGGAACTGCTCCATACACAAGACTAAAAGTCTTATTTTGCAGTATGGAACTGATTGTATTTAAAATTATAAAATCGTTAATAAATTAATAACTAATTACAAATTTTCTTTATATAAAATGCAAAGAACAATAAGATTAAAATTAAAGAATAAAGTTGAAATATTTGAAATTTAATTTAATCAAATGTATTATAATATCAAATAATATTTAATGTTTTAAATTGTTATGCTGAAAACAGTTTAAAAATATTTTCTTTAAATTTTCGTGCGTTACTTAAAAGTTGAGAGCTATGGGGTATAGAATTCCAGAGAGATACTGCGAATATGTAGAAATGCCACTCCGATATTAAACTTTTATATCTAATTGATCTAATTCTTTTTCCCCTGCTTATATCTGAAATATAAAGTTTGTCGTACAGATGTTCCGGTTTGTGGGTATACACTATTTTATGTAAAAAAACTAAAACTCTTATATTTAAAAGATTATCTAAAGAAACGCCATATAGTTGCGATGAAAACAAAGATACACTAGAACGTCTATTAAGTCCATACACATATCTGATTATGTTGTTAAATGCAACGTTCAATTTCCTTTTACTAATTGTATCACATTTCGCAAATAGCTCACAACCATACAGTAAAACAGGCATCAGATAAGTTTTGGCAAGTAGGATTCTTATTTTCATAGGTGTACAATGCTGGGTTTGCCACAGAGTTCTAGTCATAGAGAAAGTACGACCACAGGCATAGTTAATATGGTTCGACCACGTAAGAGTGTCATTAAAAAAAATACCTAGATTCTTAGCAGATTTAACGATTTCAATTTTCTGATTATTTATAATTATATTAGGTGTAATATTTAGTTTGGAAAGTCGCTTTTGAATTACAATGCATTTTGATTTTTTCGGATTTATCTCTAATCCATTCGCCGTTGCCCATGTATAAATACGATGGAGTTGCTGATTAATAGAGATAATACACTGGTCGATTAGGGCATTACTACAGCTGGTATAAAGCTGAACGTCATCCGCATACATTCTTACATTACAATTTGTTAAAATGCCTGGGAGGTCATTTGAGTACAATGAGAATAATAGTGGCCCAACAATGGACCCCTGAGGTACGCCCCTTGCTACAGGCAGTGTCATTGAATTTTGGATTCTAGTTTCAACATACTGATACCTGCCACGTAAGTATGTTGACAATAACTGAGTAGCGGTCGAAGAAAAATTAAAAAAGTTTTTAAGTTTGTAACAAAGAATGTTATGATCCACGGTATCAAACGCTTTTGAATGATCTAAAAGTATTAAAAATGTAGTCTTGCCATCATCAAGTTTCTCCCTAATCTCCTCTGTAACATCAACTAAGGCTGTTAGGCAGCTGTGTTTCCTCCGGAACCCAGATTGACGATCTGTTAGCAAGTTATTGTCATCCAAGAAACTAGTCATTTGTTTGTGCATAATACGCTCGAATACTTTAGAGAGAAATGGAAGAATAGCTATTGGTCTATAATCGGAACCAGCTTTGGGTATAGGAATGATTTTAGCTATTTTCCAATTCGATGGGAAGTGGCTTGTAGTTAATATTTTGTTAAAGAAAAAAGTTATAATTGGAAGTAGCTGAGGTAAAAGAATCTTGAGAAACTTAGGATTAATCCCGTCCACTCCTATAGAGTTCGATTTTATAGACAATAAACTAGATAAAACGTCGCATTGGTCTACTGCAGCAAAAGAAAAAAAAGATTCAGCATCGTTATTCGAGTGACTATTGATATAGTAATCTTTATCTGCTTGAACCATAGGAACACTTAAAAACTTTGTATTAATTGTATCTGCATCAACCGAACATGGTTCTCGATGCGTAGATTTACCGATACCAACTTCGCGTATCGTTTGCCATGTTCTTTTGGAGCCAATGGCAGAAGAAAATTTTTCAGCATAAAAATTGGATTTGGCCTTTTTAATCATTTTATTTGTGTTTCTCTTAGCAGTCAGATAATCATCATGTAATGTTGTTGTTTTAAATCTTTTCCAACGTGCATAGACAAAATCTCTTTGATTGATACAATCTTTAATTTCAGAAGAAAACCAGGGTTTTTGTTTATTACTAATAATCTTCGATTTTATTGGTACAGTTAGATCGAACAGATAATTTATGTTTTGCTCCAGAAAAGAGAGTTGGTCATCCACAGAATTTAAACAATACAAAGCATTCCAATCAATATTAAAAAATTCTTCCTCAAGGAGTCTAAAATTGATGTTTTTAAAGTCTCGAAAAGTAATCCTCTCAACTTGTATAACAAGTTGGAAATTGTAAGTCATGAAAATAAGATCATGCTTGGAAAAACATGATGCAGACAGTTGATCGTAGAGTAGTATATTAATTTCATTACTCACAAGAAACAAATCCAAAAGCGTATTAATAGTTGCAGTGAAGTGTGTAGGATGTAAGATATTAGGTGATATTAAACCAATCGAGGCACATTCATCAGAGAAACTACAATCTACCAGAAGGTTTGAATTAAAATCTCCTGCTATGATAACATCATCGTACAAAGCTGTTTGCGTTTCCAAAGTTCGAAAAAATCGCCTGGTACAAAGATTCTTATTAGGCCTGTAAACACTCCCTAAAAGCAATTTCCTACCTTCATTATTTACCTCGATAAATAGATACTCAATTAGATTTAGAGGATCTGTATTATCTATGTCCTCAAAATCACAATTTTCCTTAGATGTACATTTGATGCTAAAAGAAATCCCCTTTTTTATGTACATAGCAACGCCGCCATATCCATCTTCTCTATCAACTCTACGTAAATTATATCCATTTAAGGAAACAGAAAAGTCTGTAATTTCGGAATCAAACCATGTTTCCGAAACACATATAAAATCGACACCTGAGTTTTCAAAAATCAATCTAAATTCGTCAATCTTTTTCCTTAAGCTTTGAGCATTGATATGACATATTTTAATACCTTTCCTCTGATTGGCAAGGACTCTAACCATATTCGCAACATTATCCCTGGAATTTATTCTATAAGTATTGTTCATTTTTAAGTTTTAAAAATAATGATCGAGTAACGCACGAAGTAATAAGTTTGATAAAAAATTTATAGTTAACATTGTTTGTTGAAATATTAATTTGAAAAGAATTTAAAATTTGTATAATCGTATATAATAATGTATTTAAAATGGTATAAAGTGTTAGAAATAAAACAAAATAGTTAGAAAATAAGATTTTAATAAGAAGTTGTATGAAAACGTTCATTAGCATTAGGTGCGGGTTCTGTTTCTCGAAATAAATCATCCAGATATTCTATATCATCAATTCTTATTATGTTGCTTTCCGCAGTCTTTTTAATATATACTAGACCACGCATACTAAAGGCACTGTGAAGACGATTTTCCTTTTTTAGTTTTATTGCCGCACGTAGAATGGTAAAATTATACTGAGTAAGATTTTCATTGACAAAAAATTTATTGTTTGAAGATTCTCCAAGGTGTTTTAAACAGAAATTAAAGCCTTTATTAATTTTACGGTAATTAGCAAATGATTTTAAAAAGTAGTTTTTGTCATATGGAGACCACATCTTAACAATTATAACCGCATCTTTACAGTTGTTTTTATTTTTGTTATTTGCGTTTTGTAACCGATAAATAGTTTTGACAGCAGGGACAGTTATATTTATTGTATTGCAAATTTTTTCAAATATTAAAAAGAGATTTTCATTTTCTTTATAAGGAATTTCATTTAAACGTAATTCGCAGGCAACGTTTTTATTTTCTTGCAGCTTTAATTTTGTTTTTAAACTATTTATTTCAGTCTGCATACTTTTTATGTTATCCGCGACTATTTCTAATTGCTGCACTCTTTCAGTAACATTTTTTAGTTCAGTTTTAATGATGTTAAAACTCTTATCAAACATATTTAAGAGCTCTGTTTTGCACTCAGTTAGTTTATTGTTTATCATTGTCTCTATTTCTGTAGTTAATTGCAAAAGCCATCGTGAACAGCCTCAATGTATTGCATGATCAGTTTGCATTAAATATGAAAGTTTTTTATTATGGTTTTTCTTCAAAATGATAAAAGAAGAAAATCCATTAAATAAAGTGTTAAGATAAACCTGTAAAAACTCTAGTATAACAGTGAAGAATTGTAGCTAAATTGAGTTAGTATAAGTATTAATTGTTATATTCTAAAAAATTTCATAAATAAGCCATCATTTAAATTTGATTTTTTTTAAATACGATATGATTTAAATATGATAATAGCGTTGTAATCTTTTAAATATGTATATATATTTGTTGTTGGTAAAATTTCATGAATAAGCCTGATTTTATTTAAATCTTTTAATAAAATTGTATTACTTAAGTATTTTAATTTTTCTAATTTAATTTAAATTAAAAAAAAAATCCATTTTATATTAACGACGAAATAAATCAATGAAAACCGTATTTATTTTTTTATAAATCGAAGTCATGTTTTATTAAAATAAAATTGTAAACATACCAGTCACGAATATAATTGCATTATTGTAATATTCCATTTTTTGTTCTTTAAGATATTTCACTTATTCTTGTTTGAAATTAAAGACTTAATATGTCTTATGTAATTTTAAAGTTTAATTTAGCATTCGCAATTATTGCTCACTATGATGCGTTTTAACACTTCAAGGCCTATAAATAAACTGAACAATTTGTTTCATTAAAGAAAGTATTTAACCTGATCAATGAGCTTTTTTGTGTCCTCTATGAAACAAGTTACACCTGAAGTAAAGAAATGTTAGAAATTGTTTAGATGGTGTAAGACTTTGCAATGTTATTGCATCTCTTTTTTTATAAACACTAAATTCTCGCTGTGACACGAGTTTGTTTTGATTTTGCTGCAAGCAACAAGAAAAATTTGACCTAGATTAAGACTCTAAAATTAAGCAAATTACTCAGAGTATCGGTCTTGATTTATAACAATATCTTTCTCAGTATATGAACATTTTGAAAAACCGATACAATATACTGCATGCACATACAAAAGTTCTCTCTGAGTACGTCGGAACTGAATATCAGATAATCATATACATATATTTGGTTTATGTGTGTTAAATACAATATTATATCCTAAGTCAGGAACTTTAACTCGGTAGAATCATTTTTAGTTTTAGTCCCCATATAAAGTTACTTGCCGATCTTCAGTAAAATCTAACAAAAGGAAAAGGCAATTTTTGAGCAAAAGGTACTTTCTTAAGAAAAGAATTTTTGAATACAAGATACTTTTTTAAAAAAATATGCTTTTTAAGAGAAGCTACTTTGCAAGAAAAGTTACTTTGGATGAAAAAGATACTTTTTTAAGAAAAGGTTTTTTTTCTGGAAATTGTAGTTTTTGGTAAAAGGTACTTTACAAGAAAAGATGCTTTTTCCGGTAACAGACTCTTTCAGCAAAATGTAATTTTTAATCAAAAGGTAATTTTTAAAGGAAAGCTACTTTTTAAGAAAATTTACTTTTCAAGAAAAGGTACTTCTTAGAAAAGCTACTGCTTAGAAAATATACTTATTAAGAAAACGTACTTTTTAGGAATCGGTTCATTTTAGCAAATGTTACTTTTGAGATTAGCAACTGTTTAAGAAAATAAAATTTTTTTTCAAAAGGTACTTGTTTAAAAAAGGTACTTTTTAAGAGGTACTTTTTTAAGA